>JBBGZY010000031.1:5845000-6240000 GCA_037952925.1 Lithobates clamitans
CTTGGGTAGGTCTTTGATGTAAATGTCTCAGATAGACTTTTCGTAAAAACAAAGTGATGTCTTTATATACCTCAAACTCGTTCATTGACCCAGTAGGTGAATAAGAGAGTCCTTTTTCAAGCAATTTTCTATGCCTTTCTTCTAATTTAAATTCTGAGAGGTTGATAATAGTCTTGGAGTGTTGATCAGGATGAGGGTTTAAGGAAGTGATGTCTGATGATAGTGGGGAAATTATTTCTGTCATTCCTGCTGGCTCCGGGTATTGGCCCTGGTCGTTTCTCCTCTGTCCCCAGCACTCTTGTATTTTCCTTTTCCTCTTCCTCTTGTTCCTCTTGCGGGCTTTAGGATCCCTTTGGTGGCAGTTGTCACTTCCAAAGGTGAGCATTCTTCTCCTAAAAAAACAACCATTCTTTCTGTATCTTCGTCGCTTTCTGAGGTATTTGGTGTTCATCTAGTTGAGGAGCATTGTCGGCCTTTTCTTGAGGTGCTTCTACCCCTAATCTTAGTCAGATCAAAGATTTCTCCCTTGGCCCAATTGTCTAGATCCCTTTGGAATTTAGATTGTTTAGTGTGTCTTAAATTTTTTTGTGTTTTAATAACTTCTTTTTTCAAAATTTCATTTTGTTTTTCAAATTCCAGTTGGTCCTTGAAGGGTTCAAGTTGTTGCAGACTAGCCTCAATTTGTGACTGTAGCTCAGAAGCCTGTAGTTTTTCCTCCTCCACTATGAGTTTCATTACAGACAGACCATGATCAATACATTCCTGCTTCCATTTAGTTAGAAAACGTTCATTATGTAGATGTTCTGCTGGAATGACACGCTCACGTAACCCTCGGGGGATTAAACCTTTAGCAATATAGGATTCTATAGATAGAATGTCCCATTCCCTATTTAGTTGTTTTATTGTAAGATTTTTATGTAGTTTAAATAAATTTTTTATTGATTCATCAGCAGAGGGAGTGGCTTCTTCCCCTCTGTCGCTGAAAGTAAGTCTGATTTCCTCCTCGATGTCATCTCCAATTACAAACGTCATCAGTGTGCAAGTATCTATCTGAGCAGTTACACTTACATGCAATCCTATTGTAAGGCTTTCTAATGTCAAATAACACTTCCCGCCTCAGGAATGGTCCAAAAGACCACAAAGGCATACAGATCGTAGTAAAAAAATGCAATGGGCGGGGTCCTGATGACCAGTATCGTTGGTAAATTCAGGTAACAGGTTACCAGCTCACCTAATAGGGTGGTGTTCCTTGTCAGAACAGGAGAAGTAGTCAAAATAAAAGGGGATTGGGGATAGGACCCAAGGTGTACTTACCTTCAGTGAAGGAAAAGGAACAAACTGCGGTTTAACCTGATATAACTTTATTAGAACAATTAGTAGAAAAACATTTTAATCATTGAAAGGAAAGCATAAACAATAGGAGATTTTATAAGGTAAAAACTGACAACGTTGTCACTTAAAAACGTATGCCCATGAGCTCAGCCATATGCCAGTCATCCACACGTGTCAATCATCTCAAGTCATTAAGTGTGACTTAATATATAATGCTTACATATGTTAAGGCGAGGTGAGTTCTGGGAAACCTTGGTAGCACAAGTCGGTACCCGTATTGTGCTTAACCATGGACCTCCAGACTCCCTATATGCCTATAGATTTGCTGCATTAAGTCTTTACAATGTTAAAGAAAGCATTAGTTATCTCAGACAAATAAATGCAATTCTGGCTAGAAAGTATTCCTGATAGTTAGTGAACAGGACAGGTTTGATTTCTGGATGTAGCACTGTCGATCATAGAGATAATATATATAAAAAAATGAAGCACGCTGTGATGCAAGCATGCGACTTGAGTCAAGGAGAAACAATAGATCCACAACAAGCCTGTTAGTCATTCAGCACCATGCTTCCATGAAACATTAAAGATAGCACCGCATATAGATTGGATTGGAAAATATAGTCAGCTGAGTCAAAATAAACTAAACTTCCAAGATGATGAAGATCTAGATATACTTACCTCCTTATTAATGGAAAGTAAGGATGATGACCAATCCATCCCTACTCCCTCTAGCCCATTGAAACGAGACGCCAATCTACTTATAAAATCAACAAAAATGTCCCCTTTCCGAAAAAATAGATGGTTGGGGGTCTTCTTAGACCTGGTTCAAGATGACCTTACTAAGGTGAATTGGCAAAGAGGAAGAAAAGACAACCTGGATCCTGAACAACGCCGGGCCTTACGAGAGCTGAAGGAGGCACCAAATTTGGTGATAAAGAAAAGCGACAAAGGGGGCAATGTGGTATTGCTTTCAACAGAATACTATGAAAATGAGATAAAGAGACAGTCAAATGACCGATCCACTTATGAAAAACTTCCTGCTAACCCCTTTACCTCTATAATCAATGAACTGAATTTTAAACTTATGTTTGCACAGGAAGCCGGCCTCTTCTCGTCTCAGAATGAGTATGAGTATCTGAAAGTGAAGGAGTTTAATACCCCTACAATCTACATCATTCCTAAAGTCCATAAATCCCTGACGAACCCACCAGGCAGGCCAATCGTTTCAGCGGTGAAGGGTCCTCTGGAGAAAATTGGAAGATACCTAGATGCCCTACTGAAAGAAATGGTCTTTGAGTTACCCTCAAACATTAGAGATACCCTTGATGTATTAGCAAAAATTGAAGAGGTAACCGTATCTCCTGGAACTCTCCTGGTAGGCATTGATGTAGAGTCTCTTTATACATCTATACCCCATGCATGGGGCTTGGCAGCAGTGGCACACTTTCTTGACCAGAAATTTCCACGTATGGGACCTCAGAATGAGTTCATCCTTGAGATTCTGCAGTTTGCCCTGACTAACAACTGCTTTGAATTCCTAGGGGTCTATTATAGACAAATACAAGGCACCTCTATGGTGGCCCCTTGGGCACCTTCCTACGCATGTTTACATCTTGGTTATTGGGAAGAGGAAGTTGTTTATTGCTCTGAATCTTATCTAGACCATGCCAAATTGTGGCTAAGATTTATCGATGATGTCCTGCTGCTTTGGCAGGGGTCTGTTGAATCCCTTGAAGGGTTTTTGAGCGAACTAAACGAAAACAGCCGGAATATACGCCTAACATTTACCTACAACTTGAACAAAATTTCTTTTTTGGACCTCCTAATAAGGATTGATGGAGACCATTTGTCCACGAAAACGTTTCGTAAAGCAACAGCAGCAAACACCCTTCTTGAGGCAACCAGCCATCATCCTAAGTCCCTGGTCAGAGGTATACCAACAGGGCAGTTTCTGAGAATTAGACGCAACTGCTCACTGGATCAAGACTATCAGGCTGAATCAAAGCAACTCTATAAAAGATTTAGAGAAAGGGGTTACCCGCATAGATCTTAAAAGAACTCAAGAAAACGAGCATCTGCAATTGACCGGAAAGAACTGCTAATACCAAAGAATGACCAAGATGCCAACAAGAGCCTTTCTGATCAAGTGAAAATCATCACCACGTTTGGTACACAGTGGGAAGATGTGCGAACGATCTTGACTAAACATTGGCACGTACTGACTCGAGCTCCTCAGATGGCTTCTATAGTTGGCCTTAAACCCTTCATGGTAGCAAGAAGAGCCAAAAATCTGACTGATGAACTCGTCAGATCTGAATATACCAGACCCAATCCGCGCAATTAGCTCACGGACCTGCCTCCATTGCGAGGGATGTATGCTTGTGGAAAATGCCATATTTGCAGATTTGTAGATAGATCTGACTCATTTACAGATGCAACAGGAAGAAAGGTGTATCAAATTAAACATTTCATTAACTGCAATACTACACGAGTACTGTATATGCTGGAATGTTCCCGTCATAAACTGTATATAGGCAAAACAAAGTGTCCTTTAAAGGTCCGTATAGGGGAACACCTCTCAAGCATTCGTTCCCCAGATGACGATACCCCCATAGGAGAACACTTTTCTTTTCTTTTTTTTTTTTTTTCAAAAAGATTTTATTTAGATATTCAAAGCGTACAAATAATATACAGCCGTTTTTGTAAAATATTTTACATAGTTAATGGAACTTAGGTACATGTTCGTGTTTACCTGAGGGATATACACTTATATACCAGGAAGGGATGGCTGGATAACAGATAACAAACAGATCATAACATTCCAATGTCGGATTAGTAATAGTAGATACCTGGATGGATCTGTTTATAGAAACCCTAACATTTGTTAGGTAATAACAGAAATGAAGGGAAGTGTAACACAAAAAGGGGGGGTAGGGTAATAGGTAAAGCATAATGGGGGGGTGGGGACTGCAAGGTTGAAACATAGAAAATTGTCCAGGTACATATTGCTAAAGAGGTTAGCTAGTGATAATCTAATGTTGAAGATAATTTAAAGATAATTTAATAAGGGCAGAGTCAGTGATCTGTGTTAAGGACTTTAGGTGGAGGGTGCCCTTTGAGAGGTGGAGGTCGCCTCTTTTGGGATTGGAGGATGAGAGTTGAAATATGAGAACGAGGATTGACTGAAGTTGGCTATTTCCTCCTGGGAGAGGGAGGAGAGCATGAAGGAGAGCCATTTCGAGTAGAAGTTGGCTTTGGATGTTTCTTGTTTGAAATCCGTGTTTAGACTGTCTTTGATTAGGAGATGTAGAAGCTCTCGTTTGATGTGGGTGATGTTGGGGCTGAGAGGGGAGATCCAAAGTTTCAAAATGGTTCTCCTTGCAATTAGAAGACAAATCAGAGTCCATTCTTTGTGGGATGAGGTGGCATTTGAGATTCCCGTGTGACCTCTATTTGTAGTGGTATGGGACCAAGGTAACAGTTTAGGATCCCAATGGCCAAAGATGAGGAGTAGCGGGTCCTTTGGTAATTTTAACAGGGTTACTTCAAAGATGTGGGATAATACTTGGTCCCAGAAGGTAGAGATGTAGGAGCAATTCTAGAAGCGATGAGTCAGAGATGGCTTCGGTAGATTACACAGAGGGCAAAAGGCTTTGCTCTGATCTGATTTTGAAGATAAGAAAGGCATGTAAGCTCTGTGAACTATTTTCAGTTGGGTTTCTCTCCAGATTTTGTTTGGTGTTAGCTTATGCACGGTGTTGAGGCCTTGTAGAATTTTTTCCACTAGGTACGGGTCGGGGAAGTCTTTGCGCCAATTTTCGACAGATGAGGATGAGAGGGGAAGAGAGGACTTGTGTAAAAGAGGTTTGTATATGTCCGAGATTTTGTAGGAGTCATCCAGGATCATTTGGTCTATGATGTTAGGCTGAAACCTTTGGCTATCTTCTTTACACGCGTCCTTTAAAAAGCTGATGCATTGGCCATAGTGGAAAGCATGTGTTATGGGTAGAGAGAAGGTTTCCGCTATGTTGGCAAAGGGTAATGGCCGTCCCGTCGTAATATTGCAGAGGGTGGAAAGTTTTGTGAGGCCTTTTTGTTCCCAGATGCTGAAGGGTTTGTGTTCCAAACCTGGAGGGAAAACCGGATTCCCCTGAATTGGAAGGTGGCTTGACATGAAAGGAGAAACCTTGAGCAGCTTCCTGGCCTCTCTCCATGCTATTGCAGTATCTCTAAGTAGGGGATTATGTTGAAAAGGATGGGAAACTGACTTCCACCTGCAGTGTAGAAGTGCCACTAATGAATACGGGTGAGCCATGTCAGATTCCAAAGAAAAGTTGAAGTATCGAGAGGACTGTGTAATCCAATCAAGACTGGTTCTAAGCAGACATGCTAAATTATAGATTCTGATATGAGGGAGACTGATGCCCCCTTCGCGCCTGGGAAGATATAGTTTTTTAAAAGCTATACGTGGTCTTTTGTTTTGCCATAGAAATTTTGATATCACTGAATTGAGAGATTTCACATCTTTGTGATGGAGAAGTAACGGTAAAGTTTGCAATGGGTATAATAACCTAGCAAAACTGACAATTTTTATCAAATGACATCTTCCCAAGAGCGAGAGGGGCAGATCCATCCAGGTAGTTAATTCTTGAGTTATTTTTGAAAACAGAGGAGGGTAGTTGAGGTGGTAGAGTGAGGAGGGGAGTTTCCCTATTTTAATTCCCAAATATGTAATATATGAATTTGTGACAGGAAAGATAGAGTTCTGGGCCCAAGATGGTTTAGAGAGAGTGCCTATGGGGAGGATTTCGCTTTTGTTGTAGTTGATGCGGAGGCCTGAGCATAAACAGAATTCGTCGAAAATCTTTTTTATGGTGATCATATCTGATAGGGGGTCGGCTGAGAATATGAGAACGTCGTCCGCAAAAAGTGAGGTGCGTAAGTTGTGTGAACCAACTTTTATGCCGTGTAAGGGAGCTGTCAATGTTAGGTATCTGAAAAGTGGTTCTAGGGCGATATTGAATATAGGGGGCAACCTTGGCGTGTACCCTTGTGAAGGCGGAATTCATCCGAGAGAAGGCCAGCTGCCACCAATCTTGCTGCCGGAGCATTGTACATGGCGTTTATGAGATGGTGGAAGGGACCATTGAAGCCCATCGCAGACATGGTCATGGATAACCAGTCAAAGCTGACGTTATCGAAGGCTTTCTCCGCATCTAATGTGATAATGGCATGGTCTATGTTTGGGTATTGGTTAGCGTGCTCCAAGGCCAACATGACTTTGCGGATGTTGAGGGTGGCTGTTCTGCCTTTTACAAAGCCGGATTGGGCGGGGTGTACCAGAAAAGGGATGATATCTGCTAGTCTAGTGGTTACAATCTTGGATAGAATTTTTACATCGAGATTAAGAAGTGAGATGGGTCTGTAAGAACCCAGGCCCTGGGGGTCTTTACCCTTCTTGGATAATAATTTAATAATGGCCTGATTCCCCGATTGTAGATATGTACCCCCTGACCAAATACCATTGTATACTTGGTGAAGAGTGGGTTCTAAGAGGGTTTGTAAGGTTTTGTAGAATTCACTAGTGAATCCGTCAGGGCCAGGGGGCTTGGAGAGGGTTAGGTTACGGATCGTGGTAGATATTTCAGAAAGGCAGATAGGAGCATTAAGTGCCTCTAGTTGTTGAGGAGAAATTTTGGGCAGATTTATTTTCTCGAGGAAGGAGCAAGCTGTTTGTTTATCTATGGGATCTGTGGCATAGAGCGTAGAGTAGAATTTAAGGATTACCTTATTAATTTGTTGTGGAGAGGAGTAAAGGTTACCTTTGGCGTCTTTAAGCGATGTGATATGTGTCGGGCGGAATTGACCTTTGCAGAGTCTGGCTAGGAGTTTGCCTGCTTTATTCCCAAACTTGTGATAGGTGGCGTCTAGATGGGCCTTTTTGGTGAGTTCAAGGGTGTTTGCCCAGGTTTCGAAGTCTCTTTTTGCTGCCTGCCATTCATTTCTGGTGTCTGGGGAATCTTTAGTGTGTAAGGAGCGTTGTGCTTGGTGTAGGCGTGTGCTGACTGCTTTATATTTAGTTAAGGTGTTGCGTTTAAAAGAAGTGGCATAAGAAATGATTCGGTCCCTATGGTATGCTTTGCCGGTGTCCCAGAAAAGGTTAGGGTCGTTCCGGTGAGGGGCGTTGGTCAAAGAGTATTCAGACCATGACTCGGACATGAACTGCTGGAAGTCTGTATTGTTGTGTAGGTAGGAGGGGAAATGCCATATGTTGGGGTAGATCTAGATTGTCGAGTGTTACCTCAATGGGGGCATGGTCAGAAATGATTATGTCGTGGATGTCAGCACTGTGGAGCATGGGGAGGAGGTTGTCAGAGCCAAAGAAGTAATCTATCCTTGTGAAGACATTGTGTGGATTGGAGTAGAAGGTAAATTCTCTGTCAGCTGGGTGAGAGAGGCGCCAAAGATCCTGGAGGTGGATGGCATCCATAGTGGTTGCAAAGTACGAAGGGGTGTGGGGGTCGGAGCTAGGTTTGGGGAGCTTAGTGGATGACCTGTCATCCGTCTGATGAGAATTATCATTAAAATCTCAGCCAACTAAATGGGGGAGATGGGTGTTGCTAAGTAACCAAGTGAGTTTGATTTATACATTTATACATTTTCTAATAAATTCCAACTTTTCAGAATGATTAGAATTGGGATCGGTTGAAAAACGATTGCCTGATTCTAATTCTATGTGAAGAAATAGCTGGTTGTTAAACAGCGGGCCGGGAAGCCGGCTGCCCACGTCCTTAACAAACATAAGTCATCATCTGTCAGCGGGCCTCCCGTCAAAGTGTCAAAGTGAAAAGAGGGCAGACGGTGGGTAGTCTTTTAGGAGGCAAAGCATTTTTTCCATTTTTTTATTTTTCGGGTCGGCGGACATTATGATGGACATCGAGGGACACTATTTTTTTCTTTTAATAAAGGACTTGTCAAAAACTGTTTCCTGTGTTTCTTACTTTTTGACACTTTGGAGGGGGTCGGGATCTTGGGGACCCCTTGTTAAAGGGGGCTTCCAGATTCCATTAAGCCCCCTGCCTGCAGACCCCAACAACCACAGGCCAGGGTTGTCAGGAAGAGGCTCTTGTCCCCATCAGCATGGGGACAAGGTGCTTAGGGGTCGGGGCGCAAAGCACAAAGCACCCACCCCCCATGTTGAGAGCATGTGGCCTGGTATGGTTCTGACCTGCCAGGCTGCATGCTCAGATAAGTGTCTGGTATGTATTTTGGGGGGACCCTACGCCTTTTTTTTTCAATTTTGGCGTGGGGTTTACCTTAAAATCCATACCCGACCCGAAGGGCCTGGTATGGACTGGGGGGGACCCTACACCATTTTTTAAACATTTTTCTATTGCCGGCTTTCTTTATCTTTATATTCATCTGTCAGTGGGGAAGATGACAGATGATGACTAATGGTTGTTAAGGACACGGGGGGGTGGCTTCCCGGCCCACTGCTTAACAACCAGCTATTTCTTCACACAGAATTTGAATCGGTCGATCAATCCAAATTCTAATTGTTCTGAAAAGTTGAAATTTGTTAGAAACCGAATAAACAAAACAAATTTTAATGGATTTAAATGAAATTCATTACTATTTCATTTGGAGATTCGGATACATACAGATCTCAAAATAACCCAAAATACGCCAGAATTTGTATTCGGACTGAAACAAATGTCTAGTAATTACAATGATATTAAGAATTGCACTACAGTAAATCAACCACTATGTGTAGTGTAGAAACTGCCTGTTTCCTATTAGCAAGTGTATCACTTCCTAGAGATAAGGTGACCCGTGTTATCCAGGATTGTCCTCTTAAGCCTGGCAGTCTGTAGCCCACCCCTACCGAATATCTGTGCTGTGAATTCAAGCATCCTTGAGCAGGGTGCTGTACATGACTTCCTGCATTGTTCACGCACAGTCATTACCCACAGCAGGCTGCATGTAAATGCAGTCCACTTAGGATCGCCCACTGCTGACAACTTTATCCTAGCAGTGCACAGTTGCAAGCCTAGCTTGCCCATCATCATTTTGCAAAATTCAAAAAATCCTCCCAGGAGCCAAAATGCATCAAGACTGATGGCATTTGGAAGGTGAAGGTAGGGATCTGTAACCCATGCAGGAAGTCATGTATAGCACCTTGCTAGGCCCTTCTGTCTGCTGCAATGGGTATAAAAAGTAATGGCATATTTAAAAATTGGTGCATGGTGAAAAAAAAAAACTTTTTTTTGCTGCTTTATTAGAGGGCAATTGAATGATTGAGTTTATAATTTGCACTGGTTATAATTTGTACTGATTAGAGTTCAGATTTAAGGTTGGTGAGGATCCTCTCTCTATTTGTCCTGGGGCCATTATCACCTGGATAGAAAGTGATATGAAATCCAAAGTTCTAAAGTTGCCTCCAAAACCAAAATAAAGAGGAGCTCTTCCAATGGGTAGGGGACACCTGTTATGGTGGCACTAAGGAGGTTTACATTTACACTGATTTCTCTCTAAGATAGAAAGTAGAGGGAAATCTCACCAATGGGACACAGTAAAAAAAAAAAAAAACATCTGACAGGTTTCCCAACGCTATTCAGTTTTGAATAGAGGTACACTTTAACATGTGGGTATGTTCATAAGGTAGAAAAACACTAAACACTTTGTCAAATCGTAGATAATGAGTGATTTCTATTTCTGCTTTATTCCTATAACATAACTTAGTTCTGCAGCATGCCTTGATTATTTCAACAGGATATTCTTAGTTGTGCTAGAAAAACTCATGTGGCCACTTAACAACCTCTACTAACTTTACATCTCATATGATAATGTATATATGCATTTAGTGCATTGGCTAAACCTATATTAAACCTGAAAATGTATGACTTTTCCTGTAAATTATGAAAGACAAGAGTTTCTCAAAAATAGAGCTGCTGTACTGTCTTGAAAGAGACCAAGCTAGAGATAAAAAAGCACTGTCACTCTATCAAGTGGGTTGTCAAATTTTATAAGATATTATCCTTTTCAAGAGGGAATATTACCAGGAGAATAGATCACAACCCTACTAAATAATTCAAGAGCATAAAATGAAACAAAGGAGTTTCAAAAATAATGGTGTATTTTATTGCAAGCTTAGCAATTTAACCACAGCAAATGCTTCATAAAATTTTAAGAGAAATGTGGGCATATTGCCATTGGTCTTTTTGTGTGACATATACAGTAACAGTAGATGTCCTTTCAAAATATATTAAATATAAATTACAATATACATATATTTGAGAAGTCCCAGTTCGAATGCCTTTTCTTTAAACATAAATGTTACAATTAACAATACAGTCTTTATTTAAATGGGCAACGTGAAATTTAATAGTGCAATAAATTTTATTATGCTATCCATCAGTTAGTGACACAAGAAAGCAATCTTTAAGTAATACAGTTTTTTCCTTGTTAAAGGTTATGACAGTGTGCTGCATGTCTTTCTAGAGATTAAATTACAAACATTTCCTGGTTTCAAGCAACTGTTATACAAAAACTGGAGTGAAAATCACTCACATATTACTTTTGGTGTGACATTGAGGTATTTTGTGATATTGATGTATTTTTTTCCCATTTTACAATCATTTGGTTGCTGGAGACTTGGAAATCACAATTACTATAGAGTATAAATGGTTTGAAAGTTACCAAAATTAGGATTCCAAAACAAGTGGAGCTCTTTTTATTCCAATGCATAAAAACAAAAAATAAGTCAGGAGAAACCCCGTCATATATATGACCTGTCAGCACCATGTTATCAGTCTCTGCTCCAATCTGGGTCGCACCCTCTAAGGAGAAGCAGATGAACTGGTTTCACCACTACTGCACAGCTAGGCACACTGAACTTTCACAGGCACTCCAGAGACAGAAGAGTCCATGACTTTTTGGTATTTATTGAGGCTTAATAATTTGGATTGGGATGGGAGGTTATGGGATGCCCATTTCATCTTCAGCAAAACTTCAACTACTTCAGGGACATTCTTCCTATATACAGTCTCTATATACAACTCCAACTTTTTCCTCCAGCACAAACTTCTTGTTCCAGCTATGTCACTCTGTGATGATTTAACAGTCTCTCTAGCAATGGCCCATTACGAGCAGGGACTCGCAGCCCCTATAAGTGTAGAACGGTGGAGTGACACAGCTTGTACTTTCACATCACTTCCTCCCTGTGGTCACTGGTACCAGCAAAATCTCCTCAGGCACTGCCAACCCACCTGGCTGCAGCTGTCCCTTTCAGTAGCCCTCCAGGCTAACTCTTCACCAGTCCACCCAGCTGACTCTCTCACCGGCCCACCCAGTTGACTCTCAGGAGATCTCCTGGGGATAGACAAAGACTTAAGTACATGGCTGTCTTCAGTGAGAACTGGCTACATGTGGCAGTCTCCCCCCTTGTAAGTCCCCAGTAGTGCTGATCTACTCACACTGTCCTCTCTCTTGCACCCGTGCCTCCAGGAAGGGCTTCCCCCTTTTGTTGTACCAGGATCCTTCCAGCACCCGAGCTCTGGCCCAAGGTCACCCCCTCAAATTAGGAGTTACCCCTGAGGGCCACTGACAGCCTCCTCAGCACTATATCTCCATCTTCCACCTGACTGCCCTGCTGGTATGGTTAATGCCTATTTATGAGGTAAGCTCTGCCACCCCACTACTGGGGATTGGCCAAGGCCTCATAAATATTCCAGGCAGCTCCTCCTAACTTCCTGCCCACTAGCTCTAGAACATTCTACAATGCTCCAGAAACAGGGGGAGGATGAGTCATCCAGCCCTAACTCACTGAACCCTGACCTAGATTTACAGCACAGGCTTAGCCCTAAGCTAACTAAATTTACCTACACTAACAAAACCTACACTATTTCTAGCACACACTAGAGGGTGCTACACTGGCAAAATGTAGACCACAGGCAAGCAGATAACGGTATCAGATCTCTGCAATAAATGGGGCCATTAGTGTGAAAAGTGCTATAAGGATTTCTGGGAAATGTTAAATGTTGAAAGTTTTAAGGCTCTTATAATTCAACTTAATCAACAAAAGCAAAAATGTGAGAAAAATGTTCTAAGCAGGGAACGTTACATGGTGAACTTGAATTGAAGTTACGGGAAGGTCAAAAGGACTTAAGAATGAAAGTTCTGAAATGAAAGAGAGAAAACACAGCCAGTCAGATGATGAATTTTGAATAGTGATGAATAAAACTTACCTACATTTGGTTCTGAGTAGGTTTGGCAAACTTTTCTAATGTTTGAATGCTGAAATCAAACCCTATTGCCATAAAAGTGGTAGCAGACATGAGCTTGGTATCATTTTGTTGCAGTGATTTTTAGTAAAAGTAATTACTGTAGTGCACTGTGAAGGTGTTGCCCCCACCCACCATCACTTGTCATGATTTCTGGGCTCTCTTGTTAGGGAGCCCAGGACCACAGAAAATGTTTGCAGGATGAAGAGCAAAAGCAGATTGAGGAACATCTATTCCTTGATCTGCCCTATTATCATTGAACCTGAAAGTTCTCAGCTCTGAGCAATTATTTATAGTTTGCTCATGCATAATAAAATGCACATTTTGAATATGAAAACAAAAAAAACCCAAAACAATATATATTTTCTGAAAACACGGACCCTGTAGAAAAAAATAGTGTTAGCAGCAGTTTTTATGTCACACAGTATTTGTGTTGTTGTTAAATAAAATCTATATTTTCACACTATGTTGTACAATACACTTAAATAATTTTAGTGCACACAAACATAATATAATTCACACATTTTTGGTAAAATATCAATTCAATTTGGGGATGTATCCCCCTGAAACACATGCCATCATGGCAACCCGCAATGTAAGGTGTGAGAGTGACCTATGATTTACTCTGTTTTTAATTATTATTTGTTAAATAAAAGTTTTTATTGTGCTAGTTGTGTGCTTCCCTAGTGTTCCCTTTCTGTTTTCCTGCAAAAATCCTGCATTCCCTATTTTCCTGTTTGTATCCTGCATTCCCTTATTCGGTCTAGCGGGGCAGCTACAGATGTACAAAAAGACATGCAAAAAATCACGGAGAGTGGAGATTTTCCATCAAAGTACGTGTACACTGAATCACTAAAATCTCATATAAGCTTTAACAACTTCAAACGTTTTTTAAATCTACAGCTTTTCTTAAATATAATGAAAGCCCTTTTTCAGAAATGACTGATATAGGGTGAGAGCACTCTGTCCCTGTTTCCCAGTTGCGTTCCTGGATTCTCACATGGGCTTCTGATGGAGACTAAAAGTGGCTTTTTCAACAAGTTATCATATATACATACATACATTCTGTTGTCACAATCGGAAAACCCACCTTGAGAGATGCCATTGCTGGAGTGTATGCATATAGAAAGAAGAGGCTGCAAGGTGGCTAAAGAAAATCAGTAGCAATAAGATGTAACAAAGAGATAAAAAGGGTATAATATTTTATTTAAAAGAAATAACAGTTGTTTAAGATAGGCAATGCTTTAGCAAACTAAATACCACTCAGAATACTACTCAGTTAGACTTCATGTACATTGCTGCTGGTAAACGGATGTTTAGGAGCAGTTGGGTGTTTTTTTCAGCTGCCCTTGAACTTTCCTCTATGTTATCTTATCAGTACATGTACACAGGGTTGTTTATAGTCATTTATAGGCAGTTGAGTTTGGAAGCATTTTTGGAAAGCAAAAAAATGCGTTTAGGATGGATGGTTCAAAGGCATTTGAAACGCCAAATGTCTGTAACAGCTTGTATACACGTGTAGCCGATTTCGATCACAGGCGTTTTTAATTGAGATACATTTTTAAACATTTGCAAAAAAAAAGCTTCTAAATGCAAACACGGTTAAACGCGGCTAAACTCGGCATGTAAACGTTGCAAAACGGACATTTTTAAAACGTCAGTTACTATCGGTCAAGTTAAATTGTTTAGGAGAGGTTTTAGAACCTTCAGTGTACATTAAGCCTTAGATTTTATCTCAACTATGTGCAGTTAAGAAATGCATAGAAAATATGAAAATTAAGGGCAACTTCTAAATCAAAGTTTCTATACTGAAATATTTCACTCATTAGTGTACAAGTGACGATTTGCATTAAAACTTGCCATGTTCAGTACTTTCTGTTTCTGTGATAATGAATTGGTAATACAACTTGTGATGGCATTTTATTCAACAGTTATATTACATTAGGAAGAGGCATTGCTGTTTATTAAATAAAATTAAATACTCTTCATTCAGAGTGACCCAGTTAGTGAAAATGAAAAAGATAAAATGGCATTAACCTTAAACTTTATCATTCCTAATCTTATAAATGTTGATAGAGGCTAAAAGATTCCCTTAAAACTCTCCACCCTGATTCTCTGGACTAAGATGTAGTCAACATGAAAAAAATGGTAATATAGCCATTTTTCACATTTTTTCTTTCTTGCTCTTAATTTACGCATCTGCTTCTTAATGAGCTGTACGTTTTTATTTAGAGAAAAAACTAAGTATTATTTTTCTATTTTTTAAAATTATTTTTAATATTCTAATTATATCTGACAGTTACAATACTGAACATATGGGGAGGGGGTATACTAAAACTGGAGTGTGCTATGCATAGAAACCAATCATGAAGAAGAAATGAAGTTAGAAGCTGATTGGCTTCCATGCACAGCCGCACCAGATTTTGAGTGCTCCAGTTTTAGTAAATGTCCTCCATGCATACTAGCACCTTCTAGCTTTCTAGCTACAGTGCTGCCATGAAGCCTCTATCTTACGTAATGTCACAGCTGATATATTGGTCACATATTCAGTCTTGTTTGTGCCCAGTTGGCAGTGGAGATTGGATCAATCAGAAACAGATGGGTTTGGTGCCACCAGCTGCAAAAAGAGAGTGGCTGTAAAAGGGAGGATGTTTATTAACATGTCCCCAGCATTAGGAATTGTGCTTGGAGGTTGTTGATATACAGATTGCATGTGAGAAGGGATTAATAAGAAGTGGTGAAATATATATATTGTAATGGCCTTCATTAATGGGAATATTGATTATCCTTAAAAAATGTGCTCTTCTTTCTTACCATCTAAATAGAAAGCTATGATTTAAGAATTTAAAAGGGTAGGAAGTTACCTTTAAGGTAACTGGGACCTTGAGAAAGGTATAATAATTAATATTATTATTATTATTATTATTATTATTAATAAACAGGATTTATATAGCACCAACAGTTTGAGCAGTGCTTTACAACATTAGGGCAAACAGTATAGTTACAATACAATTCAATACAGGAGGAATCAGAGGGCCCTGCTCATTGGAGCTTACAATCTAAGAGGGAGGGTCAAGTGATACAAATGTAATAACTGTGGGGATGAGCTGATGGAAAAAATCAAAGTACAGTTGTAAGGTGGAGGCTGGATAGGCTTCTCTGAAGAGAAAAGTTTTCAAGGATCGCCTAAAAGTGGATAAATTAGGAGATAACTGGACAGATTGGGGTAGGGAATTCCAAAGGATGGGGGAGGCCTGAGGAGAATTCTTGGAGGCGAGCATGGGAGAAGATGATAAGGGAACTAGAGAGCATGAGGTCTTGGGAGGAACAAAGAGAACAATTTGGTTGGTATTTTATGATGTAGCTGGGGCCAAGTTGTGGATGGCTTTGTAAGTTATTGTTAATATTTTAAATTTAATTTGTTGGGTGAGGGGCAGCCATTCAGGGGATGAGCAGAGAGGGGTAGCAGGTGCTGAGTGGTTTGTAAGGTGGATGAGTCTGGCAGCAGCATTCAAGATGGACTGAATAGGGGATAGCCTCTGTAGCCTCCCTGGTGGAATGATTATGCCAGATTTTTGCGTCTCAAAGCAGTACAGTTACTTTGCATAGAAATTTGGCGTTTTATATTGTAGGCCTGTAATTCTAACACACTTAAATCTGTCCACTAAGAGTCTAGTAGATATCCCGGGTATGATGAAGTTTGAAACACAAAATCATAAATTATAATATAATAAATAAATATAAGTAATTATATTAAAAAAAATATAATAATAATAAAATTAATTTCCCCATGATTCACTATCGCTCAATTTTGCAAGCGTTATAATTTACTATCGCTGTTTTCTAGCTGGTCTAAAACCACTTTTGACGTAAAGGGACACTTTTTGGTTGCTATGGACAATCTTCAGTTTTCAGGCAGAAGGAACAGTAAATATTATGTAAAACTGCATGCAGGGCATTGGACAAAGCACTGGGGACAAAAGGGATGTGAAATAATTTCATACAGTATGTCTGTAAGATTACAATGTACTATATGTATTATGATTTTTCACTTTTTTGAATTTTTCGCCGGGCTCCGCCCCCATACGACGCAATGCTCGCAGGGGACAGAGCCTTGCACAGAGAGGCTTCGGGCGGAGGACAGAGCCCACAAACACAGCGGGGGGACATCGCAGGATCCTGGGGACAAGGTAAGTATACCACACCAGGATCCTGCAATGCAATCCCGAGTGTGGCTCGGGGTTACCGCTAATGGCACTGAAACTTAACCCCAAGCCACACTCGGGAAAACCGCCAGGGAGGTTAAAGGTGAGCCAATGAGGAGGGAGTTGCAGTAGTGGAGGTGAGAGATGACCAGGGAGTGAATTGGGAGCTTTGAGGTGTCATTGGTTAGGATGGAGTGTATTTTGGAGATGTTGCGGAGGTTGAGGTGGCAAGCTTTGAAAAGTGATTGGATGTGGGGACAAAAGGAGCATTCAGAGTCAAGGATAACACCTAACACTCTGGCATGCAGGGATGGGTTGATGGTTGTGCCACTGATCTTAAAAGAGGGATCAGGGAAAGAGGCAGGTGGGGGAGGAAATATTATGAGCTTGGTTTTGGACAGGTTGAGTTTGAGTAAGTGGTGTGACATCCAGACTGATATGTCTGTTAGTAAATTAGAAATGTGTGAGGAGACTGATGAAGTGAACTGAGGGGTAGGGAGATAGATTTGGGTGTCATCAGTGTAGAAATGATATTGAAAGCCATGGAAGGCTACCAGCTGACCCAAGGAGGAGGTGTGAATTGAGAACAGAAGAGGTCCAAGAACAGAACCTTGGGGGACCCCAATGGAGAAAGGAAGAGGAGAGAAGGAAGTAGAATTGTAAGTGACACTGAAGATGCAGTGGGATGGGTAGGATGAGAGCCAGTAAAGAGCAGAGACACGGAGACCAAAGACTACAAAGAAGTAACTTTTTTTTGAGAAGGAGGGGGTGGTCAACCATATCAAAGGCAGCCGAAAGGTCCAGAAGTAGGAGTACAGAATAGTGTCCATGGGTCATCTAATTCTTTAAGAAGGTATGTGGTTTTTTTTTTGAGTGGGGTTCAGCTTTAAAAGTGAATGGCAGATGCATGCCACTACAGTCCAGCATATCAAATAATAGACCTGCTGGATGCTGACTTTAAGAAAACAAGGGAGTCTTTCTGTTTATTTTATCAATTTTCACCAACCTGCATTTTTTGGAATGATGTAAATATTCAAATGCACAATTTCAATCTCTTTAGAAAATTAGAAATAAATGTAAAACCAGAATGAATATAACTGATACAAGGATGCTCAGATAGAGGTAACTTAGGAGTTTTAATAACTATGGTGTTATAATGGGTGACAACTGATTTTGCTCCATTTGCTTTTTTAATGTGCATGGGTTGGCTCATTCATTTATTTCTAAAATTAAGCATACAATTGTTGCTTTGGCAGTAAAATCATAGCATAGATCATTTAGATCTGCAGAACAGCCACTCTACTAGATTAAATATGTTAAATGAAAATATGACTGAAATGATTGGAACCTATAATACAGAAAGTGTCATCAATGGTCTTGTTTACATAATGCAAGTGGCACTCCATTGACAGCTGATGGATCAAGGAAATTTAGCGTATTAGAAATTAAGCTGGGTGACCTTGCTATTTTTAAGGAACATTACCAGAATAAGATTTTACATGCCCTTGTACACAACAAGAGGGACTAACATAGGGGCGTGGCTAGCCATGGAATGAGATGGCCACACTATGAGGGAGCTCTGTAATCATGGACACCCCTGAGCGACTAACAAAGCAACACAGAAGCCCTGGAGACATAACCCGACTCCGGAAAGTGACAGGAATAAACGGAGAATGTCGGCATAACAAAAAAGAAGAGAGGGGCCCCACAAATTAAGTGAATTCCTCAGCCCAGCCGGGATACAGAGGAACAAAGATGGCACTGGCTCCGCCTTCCCTCACTTCAGTACATGACATAACGCTGCAGACTCAGGAGAGGAAGAGAATATACACAGTGGGCTGCAATGTCACAACAACCTGGAATCACAAGCTGAAATCACAAGTCCTCTCAGACAGAAGAGAAGGATTTCTTCTGCTGAAGGTAATGAACCCCTACAAGATATTAACTATATATCAGATAACAATCCATATGATGAAAAACTGAATTCAATTCCCACAGCAGGGCAACCCATACTGAATTCTACAATAAAAGATATGATAATTTCCCTAAGAGGTGCATTACAACTTGATATGTTAAATTTCATGCAGAAATCTAAAATGGAAACTGATGTAATAAGGGAAAGAGTGGACTATGTAGAAACTAAGATGTGTGAAGTTCCATCTGCTCACAATGAAATGGTTGATTTTCACTTTGAGTTGGAAGATGAGGTTAAACAACTCAGAATAAAAATGGCAGATTTATAGGATCGCACCAGACACAATAACGTCAAGTTCAGAGGTATACACGAAAACATTAAACCGCCAGAATTGAAACGTTTTCTTAAAGATATGATAACAAAGATAATTCCATCAATCCCACATCAGGAATTGGCAATCGATAGAGCACACAGATTACCTAAACTATCTCACATTCCAGAAAAATTACCAAGAGAAGTCATAGCCAGAATACACTTTTATGAGCTAAAAGATCAACTAATGCAATACGCACGTCGTCATTCCCCACTACCTGATCCCTATGCGGGTATCATTTTTTATTCTGATCTATCACAAGCGACGATCTTGGCCCGCAAAAACCTAAATTCAATTACCAAAATCCTACGGAATAATCTATAAATGGGGATTTCCTACAAAAATACTCGTAGATCCTAAAGGCACCTCATACTCGATTAACAATCTAAAGCAAGGTTTGAAAATCCTACGCTGATGGGGTTTTCTCCCAAAAAACAAAGAAAACATAACGGATAAATCCACACCTGCGAAATTATCACAAGACTGGCAAAAAAGCCACATATGAATCCTCTTGACATCACAAGATAATAATACGCCTTCTACAAAATGACATATTGCTGTTTTATGGAAATGATAATTCCTCAAATATCAAACATCCAGGGTCTTTGACGCTCAGGGATCCAGATAATTGGTCTATTCCATCTTTTTCCTTGTAACCCCTGGAAATTAGTACAAGTTCAATGTACACTGGAGTTGCCCGGCAACTCTTTAATTTTTTCAATTTTCTTATGTTTGAGGTAAATGACTGTTTTTTCTTTCTTTTCTCCGATGACACTTATAACTGTTATATGGTTCAGCACCTCCACCTACTGGAAGAATATCATAACTACTATGTCCAACTCTCTCAAAACATATCTATGTATAAGGCTAACAACACTCTTCAGCAAAAGTACACAAACTTACAATGAATCTTAAACTTTTTTCACTAAATGTAGAGGGACTAAACAGTCCTTACAAAAGAAGAGCTCTAAAATATGAATGTGACATCATCTGCATCCAGGAGTCCCATTTTGCATTGGACAAAGCACCCAAATTTGGCCATCACAAATTCCCTCAAATTGTCTCATCCAGCTGCAAAAAAAAATAAATAAAGTGATTACGGCAATTAAAGTCTCTTTCTAGCTCATTAACCTGAAAACCCACACCCAAGGCAGATACATAATTTTGGTGGCTCATTGTGAAGCAGAATTCACCAAGTGTTGGATTGTTCACCCACTAATAGGGAATGTGAGCTGGGTTTAGACCTGTGGTTCTCAAATCCTGTGCTCAGGACCCACTAACAGGCCAGATTTGCAAGATAACTGAAATACATTACAGGTGATATCATTTGCTGCACAGTGATTGCAGTATTCTAGTCTTCATCTCCCCAAAGGTAATACTTAAAATATGGCCTGTTAGTGGGTCCTGAGGACAGGAGTTTAGAACCACTGGTTTAGACCGTCGTGAGAGTTGGTTCGTTTTTACCCTACTGATGATGTGTTGTTGCAATAGTAGTCCTGACAACATAATCTATACAATTGTAAACATCTATGCTCCCAATAAAAATCCTCACCAATTCATCAAGAAAGTACGTAAAATACAAGAAAGAACTCTCATCTTTTGTGGTTACTTCAACGCACAAATGGATCCTGCTATGGACACTTCCAAGAAAGGAGACATTACTAGAAGAGATCTATATTCCATCTTTTCCTCAGAAGACATGTATGACACCTGGAGATGTTTACACACAATGGAAAAGGACTATACATTCTTCTCACATGTGTATAAATCATATTCTAGATTAGACTATTTCATTGCCAACAAACTTCTCCTGCCAAAGATCACAAAAGCCTGCATCCACAACGTAACTTGGTCCAATCACGCACCAATTACAATTGAAATCAACCAAGGTCTACTTTGCTCTAATAACTACCCTTGGAAAAACAACACATTTGTTCTTTCGCAGGAGAAATACTTGTCAGTGCTAAAAAAAAAAACCTAGAAATTTTTTTTGTAATAAATGATAAAGAACCAATAAATAGCACTACTCTGTGGTGTAACAATAAAGCTTATGCTAGAGGCCCCCTTATACAGGTAGCAAACAGCCAGGGGAAAAAAAGGAAAACTAATATGTTAAATAATATCCTAAATGACATAACCAAATTAGAAGAACTACACAAAAAAACCCTCAAGACATCAACCTAGATCGCCGACTTACTCACTTAAGATCTAAATTGAGAGCAATCCTTATAGCAGATCAAGATAAAATTTTTAAAAAAATGAAAATAAATTACTACTTCCAGAACAACAAAGTTTAGCCTCTCAACTCCGCCAGTGCCAAATAAAAAATAAAATCCATAAATTATCCCATCATACCTCTGGTAAAGTAGTAATCACTCCTCAAGAAATAGCAAATACCTTTGCGCACTACTATGAATCAATTTACAACCAAAAATACTAAAGGAATACTTCCCAACCTAACATAGAAAATATAACAAAATTTCTAGATAACACAAAACTACCAAATATTGAGCCTAATGATTTAGAGTGACTCAATGAACCAATATCAACTGAAGAAACCCCTAAAGTGATCAAAGAACTACCCAAAACAAAGCACCAGGAGCTGATGGTCTAACAGGGGAATATTACAAGGCCTTTAAAGAAATTCTAGTCCCTTATCTAACTAACATGTTTAATCACATAGCTAACTCTAAATTTTTTCCCAAAGAACTACGGGAAACAATTATAATAACACTACAACAAACAAGGCAAAGACGCCTCATCCCCTCTAAATTATAGACCCATATCACTATTAAACTCCGACCTAAAAATGTATGCAAAAATCTTGCCTAACAGACTAGTAAACATAAGCCCTTACCTAATAGGACCTGACCAAGTAGGCTTTATTAAGGGGAGACAAGCACCAGATGGCACTAGAAGAATTCTAAACGTAATTAACCAAATTCATATGGATCAAACACCCTCATTGCTTCTAGCATTAGATGCAGAAAAGGCATTCGACATAATGCACTGGGTATACATTTCCAAAACTCTAACTAAATTTGGATTCCAAAGATTCATCCACTCGGAAATTACGGCACTATACACACAACCCACGGCTAAAGTATTTACATCAGGTATAATCTCTAAAAATGTCTCCCTTACTAACAGGACCAGACAAGGATGTCCACTATCCCCATTATTTTTTTTCACTAGCAATAGAACCACTTGCGGAATATATAAGATCAACCCCTAACATCAAAGGAATAACTATAGGATGATATGAGCATAAATTAGGTTTATTTACAGATGATATCATACTTACATTAACCAATCCTGACTCTTCCCTGCCAGAAGTTCAAAAATTAATAGAAAATTAATCAAAACAAGTGTTATGCTCTCCCTATGAACCTTCCTACGACATTAACTAATACGCTACGTGAGAAATATGGCTTTTATTGGGATAACTCTTCAAAAACTTACTTGGGGATATAACTCTCTTACCCACCAACCAAAACATACAAAGTTAACTACTCCCACCTTTTAGATCTAGTCAGCAAAGACCTACAAAATATACAAAAAACACAACTTTCCTGGGTAGGGAAAATAGCCGCATTTAAAATGCAAACCCTCCCTAAAATATTATACTATTTTAGATCTTTTCCCATCCCAATCCCCATCAAATTTTTTACACAATTAATTACAAAACTAAAAAATTAAATATGGAATGGAAAAAACAAGGGTGCATTCTCCATTTTAACCACCAGAAAATATTTAGGAGCAATGAATCTACCTGACATCAAGAATTATTATTATGCATCCCTATTAGAGCAGATGAAATTTTGGTTCTCTAACACGGAAGACAAACTATGGTTAAACATAGAAAAAGAAGCCACAAAAAGACACGACCTATATGCCTTGGCAATAGCTTCTTAAGCATAGCTATATGCTATTTTGGGAAGAAAACTCCACCCACTGATCGAAAGCCTTTTTAAGGGTCTGGTAAGCAGCAATTTTAAAGACTACATTCGCTTTTGAAGGATAAATGTATTTTTTTTATTTGTCTTGATAATTCTATTCATTTTTTGGGTGCAAAAATTGTGTGATGGCTAATTTGCTACCGATTAGATCTCTTAACACCCTGTGAATTGGTCATTTTAATTTGCTGTATTGACATAATTTAGATGGACTCCACCCTGGAATTTGACTGCAGTGGGTTTGCGGGCTGAGTGGTCAAATGTAGATTATTCTCTGTCAAATTTAATAAAATGAGTTACGGTATCTATGAAAAGGAACTAAATAATTGAGGTAATATAAAAATCTGCTATAACAGGGTTAGAAATTCTTGTAAAAACTGGGTACATCACAGGAAACAATTTGTTTTACATATGCTGCTAAGCAAACAAAATATAGTAAACAATATACATTAAGTGTAAGGCTGATGATAGCACACAGATAAATATAAGTTGGAGCAGAAAGTTAAATCATAAGCAGAACTATGCAAATGAATAACCCCTACCAGCAGGGACAATCACACTCAAAGCTTCTTAGTGGCAGGAGTACAAAGCAGCTTATTAAACTTACACAGTTGAACTTAGTCAGAAAAGGAAGAAAGCAAAAGAAAAGTGAGGAGAGGAAAAGGAGACCAGGGGATCTGATTGTTACAGTGATTAAGCAATAGTTATTTCCAAGTCATCAGTTGGTAGAGCCATGGGTATCCAATCAAGGTTCTAATAATGATTGATCAAAATCCCATGGCAAGTAATTGTCCACCCATGGCTACCAAAACTTCAGATGTTTAGGAATAAAATCCAGCAATGTGGCCTTCATTCTGCTATCTATCATGAACTGTGTTTTTTTATGCTTCATCTCAAGAAAACAAAGATTGGGTGTTTTTCACACCTTAGTGATAGTTTGTTTCGAGGCAGTGGTGATGTATCTTAAGAGTTTAAATTGTGACATTAGTTTATCAGGTGGGCACTTATTCAACACGGCTATGGTAGGGTCAGGCGTGAGGGTCATCCCAGCAAGAGTGGACAGCATACGAAACACCTCAGCCCAGAATATCACCACAACAGGGCAAGACCACCAGATATTCAAATGACTTCCTATATCCATGCAACCTTGAAAGCATTGTGGGGGGGGGAAGTTGGAAGAATTTTGTTAATCCCCCCATTAGGTACCATCTTGTGAGGACTTTGTAATTGAATTCCAGGGCTAGGTCCTTCACTGAGGAAGACTCACTGGATTGCCATATGTCAGCCCAATCCTCTGATCCAGCAGGACATTGAGGTCTGAGGCCCAGCAGGTAGCATATTGAGGGGGTGCAGTGGTGCGAGGGGAAGACAAGTACAAATATAACTTAGATTAAAAAAGGAGATGCACTAACTCCACTAATATTTACCTAATCTGTAAATAAAATTCAACACACTAAATCATATACAAAATTATATACTTTTGAAAAAACTTTGTATATAAATGTGCAATAATAACAAACACAACTCTATCTCATATATTGTGGAAACATAGATAGCATAAAGTGTAAAATTAATACTAAAAGTTCATAGATGTGAAAGGTAGCAGATTTGATACAACCCCTTCACCGCTACTTTCACTTCAATCACCATAAAAATGACTTGTGCAATTAACCAAATCCAAATATCAGTGCTGATGAACCGCCACCTCTGAGCAGCTACTTTGATTTATTTGATTTATTTTGGTCACTTTATTTTCAATGTATTAGTTTAAACACATATTTTTCACTATGCACAGGAGTTTATGCATAACAAATCTAATTTAGAGATTAGGCCTGGGGCCCTAGGGTCTTTAGAGCAATTATGTCCAAATAAAGTTGTAAATCAATAAGGCCTTTAATATAAGAGGAGTAAAGGTAAGATATCTGGAAATATCAGAATATTTCTGAATTCAAAAATTTATAAAGGTAAAGATATAAAAGGGGAGGTCATCACCACCCAGTTAATACCAAGTACAGTTCAATGGGGAAATGAGGCAGGTGCTATGCGAGCCAGATAAAAAGACAGATGTCTCAAAAAAGATAATATTTTGCAAGGTTCGGTAGTCTTAAGCCACCGTGCAGCTTAGAGCGCATCAAGACTGCTCTAGATATGCAGGGTTTAATAGACCCCCATATAAAATCGTTAACTTGACATTGCAAAATGCATATGTAATGAGGAGGTACTGCCACTGGGAGTACCCTGAACAAGTACAACATTTTGGGAAGAAGGGTCATCTTAACTGCCATTTTACATCCCATCAAGGGTACATGTAAGGAAGACCAGCAGATCAGAAGTGAAGTCAAGCAGGCAAGGACCACAGGATAATTGGTCTCACAAAGTACAGAGAAAAAGGAAAAGAAAGTTTAGAGAGAAACTTTGAGTAGTAATTGCATACAAAATGAAAAGGACCAGGATAAACATCCGGGTTTGACTATCCAGAAGTACCAATCCATCTGCAAAATATAACATAGTGGTTAGGAGAGGGAGTCAAGTCGGGGTGCAGTGACTACTGCCAGTGGAATCAGAGGCAAATGCATAGCAAGAAAAAGACACAATCAAAGTCAATCAAAAGATAGTGATGGTGTGAGACATGTTTCACTTGAGCTCTCTTTCCCGACGGACAGACCAGTAAAAAGCTTGTCTTTCTCCTGGGGCTATTGGGTCTCTATGGGTCTCTCTCGGCTCATCTTGGCTCATCGTGGCTCATCTTAGCCTGGGTTCTATCATCCTTCATGGAGTCCTTTACAGAGCTCACCTGAAAAGCACCTAAACACCTAAGCAGCCTGAAAAGAGCTGAAAAGGAGTGAGCCGGTTCGGATCTACATTCCCCTCTTCTGGTTCCTGGCTTATCGAGTTCACTGATTTTACAGCCTGGCTTCCTCGGCTTCTCTGGCTTCCGCGGATGTATGATCTCCCAGCTTATCGCCCCCTGACCTCACTTTGTCTTACTGAGCCTTATAGGAGCCTTATCAGAGCCTTATCTGAGTCACCTGAAAACACAAGACCAATTGACCGTGACTGTGATACTGGGATATTTGTGATACGGGACTGTGATATCTGAAAAGGCTTGAAAAGCAAAAAAAAGGCTTTTTTGCTGGGCTCTACAGTTCCCTAGCTTCTCCAGCTCTACAGCAGCAGGCTCTGCGGTTTCCTAGTTTACTTCCAGCTCCTGGCTTCACTGTCTTCACTGAATACAACAAGCAATTTGTTCGAGGTATGGTACGGCTCGGCTTCGGCTTTACAGCTCTCTCTGCTGGCTCTGCCGGTTTCCCAGTTTATCCCTAGCTCTCCCGGTATCCTAGTTTATTCGCTTACGGACTTACCGACTTTTTGGGTTCTGTGGCATGACGGCTGCTTTGCGGCTGCATAGTTTACTAGCTCCCGCCTCCTGGCTTATTGCTAACTCTTTCTCTTGTTTTTTTTGCAATTTCCAGCTATAGCTTTATTAGATCAATAATAATGGTGAATAAGCAACAACCAAAGCAGGATCTGAAGCAGGATTTAAAGTCTAAACAGGACTCTATGTCAGATCCTCCTACACAAGATTCAAACTGACAGCTAAGATCTGGTCCCCGTGTGAATTCTCTGAATTCCCCGTTATCATTGATACCACCTAAAGCTACTGCCAGTGCTAGTGCTAATACTAATGTTAATACTAATGCTAATGGTGATGCTAATGCTAATGGTAGTGCTGCTCCTGCTGCTTCTGCTGCTTCTGGTTCTGGTTCTGCTGCTGTTTGTGATACTGGTTCAGTTGCTATTACTGGTCCTTCTATTGTTCCAGACTATCTCACTGTTCCAGGTCCTGTTTCTGTTCCAGGCTGTGCCGCGTTGCATAAGCAGAACGGCATGATCAATTAGCAATTATTAACTCACATGGCTGCATTTGATGTTGGTGCTAGTATTACTGGAACTCGACTTGTCCCACTGGATCAGCAAAATACTTTATCTAATACTCGGAGTAACTTCATTATAAAGAATTATTGTGTTATAGATTAGGAGATGATTTGGCTAGATATTAAAGAAAGAAGATAATCATAAAGGGAGTTTCCCCATTTTTTTTTTTTTACTATGGAGGGCTGTAGTAGCAACAGAATCTCTGCGGCTTGCTGTAGATAAAGAATGCTTCTACTTATATGCCTACCTATATATTTTTCTTTAGATGAATCATTATTTGTAGAAAATAGTAATGGCACTAAAAATCTTAGTTAATATGATTATAGGAATTTCATTAGATTAGATTTTATATTACATATATACTCGAGTATAGGTCAATCCGAATATAAGCCGAGGCCCCTAATTTACACACACAAAAAATGTGGTAAATTGTGCAACCTTCCTGTGTCCTGTGCAGCCTCTCTGTGTCCTATGCAGCCTCCCTGTGTCCTGTGCATGTGTCCCTGTGTCCTGTGCAGCCTACCTGTGTCCTGTGCAGCCTCCCTGGGTCCTGTGCAGCCCACCTGTGTCCTGTACAACCCACCTGTGTCCTGTACATGTGTCCCTGTGTCATTAGATTAGATTATACTGTATATACTTGAGTATAGGTCGATCCCAATATAAGCCGAGGCCCCTAATTTACCACAAAAAAGTGGTAAATTGTGCAACCTCCCTGTGTCCTGTGCAGCCTCCCTGTGTCCTGTGCAGCCTACCTGTGTCCTGTGCATGTGTCCCTGTGTCCTGTGCAGCCTACCTGTGTCCTTTGCAGCCTCCCTGTGTCCTGTGCAGCCCACCTGTGTCCTGTACATGTGTCCCTGTGTCCTGTGCAACCTACCTGTTTCCTGTGCATGTCTCCGTGTGGCGATCTGCATCCTCTGTGTGCCGCTCTGCATCCACCGATTTGTCATAATAACATTCGGCGGCCATTCCAGTGTTCAAAAGCCGCACCTCCTCCTTGCCTGCGATAGGCAGAACACTCAATTTCCCAGCAGTCAGTGTTCAGCCTATCACGGACATCAGCTCATCCTCATACCACGGACGAGGATGAGAGGATGTCCGTAATAGGCTGAACACTGACTGCCGGAAAAATTGAGTGTTCTGCCTATCACAGGCAAGGAGGAGGTGCGGCTTTTGAACAGTGGAATGGCCGCTGTCTGTCTGCATGACACGCTGATCATGTAGGCAGACGGTGATGAATCGAGTATAAGCCGAGGGGGGCACTTTCGGCCTAAAAAAAGGGCTAAAAATCTTGGCTTATACTCCAGTATATACGGTATCTTGATATCTATGCTGGTATATTTTGAAGTGCCTTAATGTAGTGTTTTTTACTGCTCCTTCTTCCCTTTTTTCCTCTTTCCTCCCTTTTTTTCTCTTCCCTTCCCCCTCTTTTCCTTCCTCCTTTTTCGCCTTCCCTTTCTTCCTTTCCTTCCCTTCTTCTTTCACTTTCTTCCCCTCACCTTCTCTCCTTCTCCCCTTTTCTTTATCTCTTTCCCCTCCCTCATCCTTCCTTCCCTTCCCTTTCCACCCCCCTTTTTTTTTCTCTTTTTTTTTCTCCTTCTCCCTCTCAATGCCGATCTAAATGTCTAGATGGTACAGCTCTATCCCGGCCTAGCTTGACTATGCCTTTCATTAGGCTTCCCAATTTTTGGGAACTGGCTATATTGCCTGTTAGATTTTTGTTCTCTGAGAATAATCTGAGACATCTATGACACATTGCATGTCTTGAGATGTGTCATATTTTAAAACTGTATTTCCCCCCATTTTTTTTTACTTTTCTTTTTTTTTTTCTCTGGGTTGTTCTCACTTAATGAAATTGTAAAAATTACTATTTTCTTCCATGTTATTCTCAATATGTTCCTTTAATGTGAAGGGTCTCAATCACCCTAATAAACTCTAGCAAATTTTTCAATACCTTAATAAAGAAAAAATTGATATAGTGTTTTTTCAAGAAACACATTTTGGTACGGATGCTATTCCAACGTATGTAAAAATAAATATTATAAGGGAGTATCAATCGCTATACATAAGAATATGAAATGTCAAGTTTTAGATTCTAAATCAGATTCTTTAGGTAGATATTTATTTGTAAAAATTAAAAATGAAAATAAAATATATACTATAGCTAATATAGATTTCCCTAAAATGGGCCAAATTTCTGAAGGTCTTAAATATATATATATATATATATATATATATATATATTCTTGAAAGCTTTGCTGAGGGTGATATTATTCTTGGAGGTGATTTTAATCTGGTTTTTGATCCTCGAATGGACTCATCTTTGGGAAAAGCCCATATTTCATACTCAGCTCTTCGTAGATTGAAGCAGAAACTATCCACAATGAAATTTTTGATTTATGGCATATACTACATCCTTCTGAGAAAGATTATACTTTTTTTTTCCCCAGTCCATAAAACACACAGGAGGTTGGATTATATTTTTGTATCACAAACATTATCAGATGCTACTCCGACAATTAGCATAAAACCTACAATATGAATACCTATTTTTTGTCATTTTAACTTAGCAGAATTGTGCGCCAGGAATAGATCCTGGCAACTAAATGATAATTTATTAGCAGACCCTCTATGTGCAACTGATATTAAAAATGCTATAATATATTTTATTGAAGACCATAAATCGGATAACACTGCACCACCAATTAAATCAGAAGCTTTAAAATGTGTCTTGAGGGGAATATTTATATTGCATGGTTCAAGATTAAAAAAAAATAGAACTGAGGAATATTTAGCTTTATTAAAGAAAATTTCTGAATTGGAAGTAATTCATAAAAATAGCAACAGCGATAAGGTTAGAATCGAGCTTGCCAACACTAGAAGTCAACTTCTGCATTTACTTGATCAGCAGTCTTTAAGCGCTTGGGATAAAACCTTGAGGATGTCCTATGATAACAAGAGTGGTTCCTTGTTGGTGCACTCTCTTCACTCTAAAACATCATCATCTGTTTTGAAATTATATTCCCCTGATAAAGGACTGGTATATACCAATTCAGCTGTTGCAGAGACTTTCTGCAATTATTACTCTTCACTATATAATATTTCACAAACTAACTCTAAAATTGATTATTTTTCCATAGAGATGGAAAAAAAAAGATTTCATATATGGAAGAAACAGCTCTCCCAAATTTTGACTTGGCTACTAGCTCTTCCTTAGAGGTTTCTTTTACTTCTGAGAAACTGCTAAGAGTTATTAAGACCGCTAATATTGGTAAAGCCCCAGGGCCAGATGGATTTTCTAGCCGGTTCTATAAAATCTTTGCATCAGATTTGTTCCCAATTCTTTTACATTCGTTTAACTGAATTTTAAAATCTCAGCCTGTCCCCCTGAAACATTAAAAGCTTATATTTCGGTTATTCTGAAACCTGGGAAAGACGAAACAAATCCAAATAGTTATCTCCCTATCTCATGGTTGAATCAAGACATAAAGCTCTATGCTAAACTCATTGCTAATGGACTTCAACCCCTATTGCCTCAAATAATTCATACAGATCAAACAGGCTTTGTGAGGTCAAGAGAGACTCGAGATAACACTAGTAAGACTCTCTCATTAATCTCCCTGGCACAGAAACAACATATTCCAGCCTGCCTGCTTATAATCGATGCTGAAAAGGCATTTGATCGCTTAAATTGGAGATTTTTATTCCACTCACTTTGCCAAATTAATCTGGGGGATAATTTGATAAACAAAATAATGGCGCTATATACAACTCCCTCTGCTCAGGTACAAACAAACGGTACTTTCTCTAATATATTTAAGATTAATAACGGTACCCATCATTGTTGCCCGTTATCTCCATTACTTTGGTGTCCGTTAATGAAGCAGTGAAATCTATTCACTGCTTCATTCTCCAGCATTCACAGAGTAGATTGCTTCTCCTTCGGAGGAGTGAAGTGATCTACAGATGCTTCAAACAGTAGAGAACGGCCCCTGATACTGGAATCTCGTGAGACTTTACGAGATTACAGTACCAGAAATTCACAGAAACACAGAGATGTCCGTTTATTAAGCAGTGATAAATTATGACTGACACAGACGGCGTGGTTAATGTTAAAAAAAATAAGGAGTCCCCCTACTATATATAAATATGTATACACACACACACACATATATATATATATATATATATATATATATATATATATATATATACATAAATATGACAGGCGGACATGGCTACAGTGTTGGGGGGTCTGAACGAGGTATAAGGAAGTTAAAAATCTTCCTCTTTCCCCCTCAGATCCCCCGAGATTCTCTCTTCACCCCCCGATTCTCCACCTCTGAGCTGTTTAATTGAGGAGTGTGAATTCTGACACAGATCACCAGTGAAGCGGTGAGATCACAGCTTCATAAACTGTGTTTCAGTCAATGAGGTTTCTCAATGTGCGGAAATCTTCGGCGGGAGACACTTCTCCCCTGATTATCTCTGTTTCATAAACCGTTTATGGACTGTGATCAGCGGCGATCCTCAGGATCATCACTGATCACTGCTTCATAAACGGACACCGAAATGTGATTACAATGGAACATCTAGCAATAGCCATACATAATAATCCTTCTATTCATGGTATTACTATTAATGAGATTATAAAACTTCACTTTATGCAGATGATGTTTTACTTTATATAACATCACCAAAGATGAGTATTCCCTCTGTCTTAAAAGAAATAAAATCTATTTGGATCTAAGTAATTTTAAGGTAAATCTAACAAAATTTGACTTATTAAATATCTCACTACCTAGAGATGAGGTTTCTTCACTGGCAGCATTATTTTCTTTTCACTGGCAAGAAGTAGCAGTGGAATATTTAGGAGTTAAAATTCCAACAGATCTTACTCTGGTTTATGAGTTACATTTTTTTCCCACTTCTACTACGAACACAAACCAAATTGTTTTTATGGTCGAAGCTTTCTTTATCATGGTTTGGCCGTATTAATTCTATCAAGATGGATACTCTCCCAAAGTATTTATATTTATTCCAAACCTTATCTATTAAACTACCCAAAACAATTAAAAAAAAAACGGAATAGTTTGCTATCGCAATTTGTTTGGAAAAATACTAAACCTCGAATTAACTGGAAAACACTTTGCCAATCAAAAAATCGTGGAGGAGCAGCTTTGCCAGATTTTGAGTGTTATTATAAAGCAGCTATATTCTCTCGTATTCTAGATTGGTTCCATCACCCTGATGATAAACAATGGGTTCAATTGGAAATTGGTTCTTCCACATTATCCTAAAGCTGCTTTGTGGCTCTGTTTTAAAGATATAGGATTGTGGTCTTCTTGGCTTTGGCTTACTTATACAGTTTTGGAGTGTTGGCATTATTATTTAAAATTATTCCCTCTGTCTTCTATTCCAGCTCCACTCACTCCTTTAATAGACAATCCTTCTCTATCTTTTGGTGTTCATTCAAATGCTATTCTAACCTGGGACAAATCATATTGGCCTCAGATTAGGCATATGATTTTGGAAGGTACCCTTATGCCATTTGTAAATTTTCAAGCTCTACATGATCAGAAAAAAAGGTATTTGGTTTGTTTATCTGCAATTGCAGAGTTTTTTTCTCCTCTTTGACCCCGAAACACTCTATCCATCGACTCCTTACAGATTTTGAGCAGCTATGTATATCTTTGGAACCACCAACACACAGTATATCTAAGATATACAGTATATGTTATTATCTATTTTTCATTCACCTGGTTTACCATCATATATGGTCAAATGGGAGATGGAGCTAAATAGATTAATACAAGAGGAAGAGTGGGATCAAATTTTTATCAATACCCATAAACTCTCAATAGCTTGTGACACCCAAGAGCGCAATTTTAAACTGCTATCTAGATGGTATTGTACTCCAGTTAATTTAAATCAAATTTTTCCATCACAATCAGATATATGCTGGCGTTGCAATGCCGCCATAGGTAACTTATCTCATCTCTGTTGGGCTTGTCCCCCTATTTATAAATTATAGGATCAAAAACAAGTCTGTAGAATAGGGGTGACTCATCAGTATAGGTGACAGACACATTCATCAGGGAGGGGGAGAAGAGGGAAAAGGACAGGAGGTAAGGGGGACTGGGGACAGGGGAAAGAGGGAAAGGTGGAAATGGGGGGAGGGCTAAGACGAGGAGGTAGAAGTGCCTGAGGGAGTTACCATCTATGTAGATCACATACAGCTACAATATTAAGCACAACAGTGGTTTAAAGTCTAACAAACTAATCTGATTGTAAAAGAGAAATTTTGAGGCTGGCCCAGGATCTCCATAGTTGTGATAAAGTCCAATGCTAGAGATGTTATTGTGGCAACTAATGCTATGTAATAAGGGGGTTGCCTATTTGAGCAGTAAACGGAGATATGAGTTCCTGGCCTAATCTTCTGATTTTGAAAAAACACAAAAGGAAACAATCAGGCAGGTAAACAGGTAAATATAACATGCAATGATTAACTGAGCACTATGATTGGATCAAAAAGAAGACATGCCACATAACATGCTGTTAAATGGTAAACAGTTGTCCAGAGAGCCATATAACAGCAAATATGTTATCCCAAACTAAAAGCAAACATATGGAAATGTTCAATAGGAGTCTGTCATAGCTTAATATGTAAGAAACAAATGTTCAGCACAAAATAAAAATAAATGGGAAATTAATACCACATCCTAGAACAAAAAAAAACAATAAAAACTGTAGTAACTCTTTCACAAGTGTGAGAGAATGAAATGGTGAAATATGACAAACTTGCAAGAGATGAGAACAGTCATCTAGGTGTGAAGACTCTCTGCAGTTGGGAATGTTGTCCTGACTGGTGAGCTGGGGTGCGTTTATTCTTGGGAGTCAACCCATTTAGAGTATGCTGTGGAGTGATAGAGCATGGACCAGAGGTCTTCTGTTTATGGGATCAAGGCAACTGCTCCTGGACCAGGTTGTCAGTTAGAGATCAAGTGGTGCATTGGTCCGGAGAAGAACTTGTGTATTGTTTTCCATTGTAAGCAAATTGTATGGCAAATGGAAAAGACCAGCAATAACGTATCTGGTGTTGGTTAAGGACCTGGAGCTGCAGTCTCATCACTTTTCATTTTGCAAGCCGGGCAAAGTCAGAGAAAATTTGGTAGGAATTGACTTGGAAGGAGATAGTATTTTTGGCTCCGGCGGCTGCCATGAGCTGTTCCTTTCTGCGATAAAGTGAAATTTCACTATTATGTCCCTGGGTGGGCCATCAGGGACCTGTTTGGCCAACGCATGGTGGACTCTGTCCATTTCAAAATGCTCTATAAGGAGCGACGACATGAGCTCCTGGAATAGAGCAGTTGCTGTAGATTGAAGGTCTACAATGGTTTCTGACAGCCCTCCAAAGCACAGGTTAGATCTACAAGATCTCATTTTCTGTATCTTCTAGGTGAGATACACGCATTCTATTTTCCTCCTGGAGTGCTTCAACAAGCTGAGCTTGTTCTCACACATTTAATTCCTTGTCATCAATGCAGTCAGTTATGTGCTCTGATGTAGAATGCAAAACTTTCTGGAGCATGGATACAATTTGTTTCAAAAAGTCATGCTGTGTGAAGCCTGACAGAGGCAAGTCAGTGCTGCTACTCACATAAGCTGTATCATCATCCTCAGTGGCATCCGGTATAGCCAGCTGTCATTGTGCTGGAGAGTACCGAGGAAAAGGTCACGGCCACCATCTGGGATGAAGTGCAAGCCAATGCCTCCCGGATTGTCTTCAGCTTATGCTTGACTTTGGAGCTGGTGGAAACCAATTCATCTCTCTCTCTCAGACAGACGACTGAAATGCTGTGGTTAGAGTCATGTCCAGCTTGTCAGGAAGGTGAGAATCCCATGGGCAGTGCAGAGCTCTAGTGAAGCATATCCACTTAGCTAAGCAGCACGCATGCGCCCCCTACATTTTCTAAATTTATTGCAACATCTTAGTGTCTGTTTAATTCCCAATATGACTTATTTATGGTGACTGTAAAGCGACTTCTGTAAAATAAATTGTATTTATTTTTTTATAGTCCGTAGTCCATACTTACACCCAAGTAAGTTCTGCATTGGCATAGAATGTCGAAAATAATTAGTCAGCTTAATAATTTTAATAAATGATTTTGTACTGGAGGCACTGTTAAAATTATTATCTATTAAACAATAGATATAGGTGACTAAAATAATCGTTCAACACAGGTGCAACAAAGCACATTTGACAATAAGGTTAAAAAAATACAACCTAAGGGGATATCAAAAAGGACATTTAACAAAGTGCTTTAAAACACTAACACTTGCTACACAATAATTGACATCAAATAATGCATTCATCTGCAAAATTGTAACAGGCTCAGCTTACACCAGCCATGCTGGTGTGCATTGTGCCCATGGGAAATGGAAGGCACATGCACGGTGCTCTGTGACATGAACGCTTAGTCACAGAGCCCTGTCCCGTTCCGAGATACCGGCGCCCTCCGTAGCGGGTACACTCCCCCTCTGTCACCTCTTCCGGGACCGGAATCCCCTGGCTACCTGCAGGCACAAGTTCCAGCGGTTTGGGCTGACAAAACGGACCCCCACAGCCATGATCACGGCTTAGCTGGAGGCCGCTGTGAAACCTAAGATGGCGGCTGAGCGGCTGCCTCACGACACAGTTTACACAGGCACAGCTGCTTCTTCTCCATGGCGGGCGGCTCTTCATGAGGAGGTATGTGGAGGGACAATGCTACCTTCTCCTACAACAGGCCCTGCATCCCCGGCCTTCACATTATCTCTTCTTGATCAGTCCCTTAATGACATTAATATGCTGCCCTCTCGGCCAACCTCACAGAAGCCTGAACTGCAGCCACAGGAATTGAGCCAGATTACCTCTCATCCCCATGATCTCTCTTTGCTCTTTTCAAGATTTACTGACATGCTTAATAAAGGACTTGCTCAAACCATTGCTAAAATCACCTCAGATATTACCTCAGACATTAAATCAGACCTTCACCTCCTGGGCTCTCATATTGAGCATATTGAAACTAAAATACTGATCGATTCTAAGAGCTTCATGAACAACTGGAGGGGGCTATAGTCAAAATTGATGACCTTGAAAACAGGTCCAGAAGGCTGAATTTTAGGATCAGAGGCCTTCCAGAGACTTTCACTGACATACCGGAAGCAGTACACTCTTTAATCAAACACTTGATACCTGACATCAGAGCTCACAAATTGGAACTTGATTGGGCCCATAGGGCTCTTGGCCCCCCTCGCTCGGATGGGCTACCTCGTGACATTATAGTAAAGCCTCACTATTACAATGTCAAAGAAGAAGTCATGAGGAGAGCCCGAACCATCCTGCAAATTCAGCTTCTGGGTCATACAGTTCAGGTTTATGCTGATATTTCACCCTTCACTATTCAAAGAAGGAGAGCGTTCAAGCCCCTTCTGTCTATTGTACAACAGATGAATATTAAATATTGGCTTTTTCCCTTGAGCCTGAAATTTTAATTTAAAGGCAAGACCTTCAGATTCTCTATGCTCGCGGAGGGAGAACATTTGCTACGGAAGCTGGGCCTCCTACCCACGGATCCTTCATCTCCGATGCAGTCATCTCCATCCATCCTCACCAAAAGACCTCCTCCATCTAGTCCTCTCACCTCGACGTGGCAACAACCTAAGTACAAGAAGACCAAAGACGGCACTGCTACCTGAACTAAAGAACCACATCATTATTTTTCCCTTTTTTTCCACCCCTTTCTGGGATAAGGGCATGATCACGTCCTTAGGCACTAGTGCCCACCTACTCGCATCCGTTGACTTCTCCACCGACATTTCCATCTGCCCTGTAGTCTATACCTATCTGGGTGCATTCAGGACGTTGCTATGGTTACCCTCCATGGTGGGACTTTATTTTATCTGACTTGATTACTTCAGCATCCACTAAATTACTGCCTTTTACACCCCACAAGTTCTGATTTTACCCTTTTTGACCTTTCCAGCTTTTGCTCCTCCCTGAGTTCACCTTTATATGCCTAATTGCAAGTTATGTTTGGGGGGGAAGGTACCCTAACACGTTATGTTTTTTGTTAGCATTGTTTCCGGGGGTGCTGTACACGGGACGGCACCTATGCACCTCATCCTACACTCGGAGCCGGAGTTTTTTTTTTTTTTCCTTTTCCTGCTCCTAATTGGGATTTCTTCCACTAGTTGGAGGAACCATTTTTATGTCTCAGGACATGGCAAAATTTTTCTTCCCATGTCCTCGGTTTCTTCTTTGTTCCCTCATTCCTCTTTTTCTTCCTTTTTCTATTTCTCCCTTTCCTAAATATTTGCTCCTTTCAGGGATGGGTGCGGTCTCGCTCGCCTGCAGGTTCCGGGAACTTGTTCTATTGGACTTTTATTATTATTATTATACGAGATTTATATAGCGCCAAAAGTTTACTCAGCGCTTTACAATGTATAAGGGGGACAACACAATTACAGTACAATACAAAAGGTACAGGAGGGCCCTGCTCGTAGAGCTTACATTCTAAAAGGGAGGGGGTGGTGGTACAAAAGGTAATAGCTGCAAAGAATGATTTGATGGGGGTGGACTTGAGGTCGGATGGTACTTACGGAATACCTTTTAGATGGAAGGTAAGTGGTTGGGTCTTACCAGCATCTCAGCCTACACTGCTCCATGACTGATCACACCACTTCCACGCAAGTCCTACGCTTTGCTTCACACAACGTACAGGGGATTAACTCCCCTATCAAGAGTCGGAAAGTCTTTCAGTTCTATCATGACCAAAAAGTAGATATACTATTCCTCCAGGAAACACACTTCCCAAAAAACCTATACCCTATCTTTCATACATGCCAAATTTCCTACATTCTACCTTGCCAATTCCGACAAAAAAAATAAAGGGGTGGGTATTTTTTTCTCCCGCAAAACCCAATTTTCTCTGATCTCAGAATTCAAGGACCCCGATGGCAGGTTCAATCTAGTGAAGGGGCTCATAGATAACCAGCTTTACTCTCTAATCTCAAACTATGCACCTCATCGTGGACAACCACAATTTTTTCGCTCCCTCTTTCTCTCCCTGACTCCACTACTGGAAGGCATGGTTCTGTATGGCGGTGATTCTAACATTGCATTTGACATAGGTAAGGACAAGTCCTGGCCCCCAGGAAAGTATGGTGTACGTCCCACCACACAATGTCTCAACGTAGCCAGACAAATTTTACAACAGGGCTTGCCTGGAGAGAATTAAATCCTAAGACTCGGGACTATACATACTATTCCAGTCCCCACAATACTTTTGCTAGAATAGATCACTTTTTCATCCTGCAAAAACATACCCCGTTGATACAAAAAGCAATCATTAAGGACTCTGTCTGGTCGGATCACTCTTTCCTTCTCTTGATAATTCACACACCAATGACTCAGCGATGTGGGTTCCATTGGAGATTAAATGCCTCATTACTTAGCAACCCCTCTCACGTCCGTGAGATTGAACAAGATATCCGGGAATATTTCTTGCTTAATGACCTTGATAACATCTCTCCTACCACGTTGTGGGCGGCTCACAAAACCTATGTACGTGGTAAACTGATCCATATGTCCGTTAGAATAAACAAGCCCGCAGACTTGATATAGACAGACTAGAAACAGAATTCTCGCATTTAAGCAAGCAACATAAACGTAATCCTACCTCAGCCTCAGCAGCTAGACTTGAAACAGCACGCACAGCTCTTAATTTATCCCTCACAGCCGTAGCTGAGAAAAGCTTGCAATGGGATGCAGGGAGGTTTTATCATCAAAAGGATAAACTGGGTACCATGTTGGCTCACAGGCTAACTCCTAAGTTGAGGGCTCGCGCTTTACCTAAATTACGATTGAGCAATGGTAAACTTTCACAGAATCCCCAGAAAATTATGGAAACATTTCATGATTTCTACCGCTCCCTTTACAGTGAACCTGGGAATGAACCTTCCCCTAGCTTAATAGATTCCTACCTCGGTTCACTGAATATCCTTAAGCTTCGGGATCACCATAGGGACAGCCTTGAGAACCCTATTTCGGCGGAGGAAGTCTCTCAGGTCATTCAGAACCTTAAAAATGACTCTGCTCCTGGCCCGGACGGCTTTTCAGCCCCGTACTACAAACATTTTGCCCCACTGCTGTCTCCCTACCTGGCCCGATTCTTTAACCAGCTCTGAACTGGTTCTCGACTAGACAAACTGCTCAACTTAGCCTTTATCACTGTACTACCAAAACCAGGGAAGGACACTAACTGCACCGCTAATTATCGACCCATATCATTGATCAACAATGATCTAAAAATCTTAACGAAAATCCTGGCAAATAGAATAGCTACCTTTATTAGCCTATATATTCATAGGGATCAGGTGGGTTTTATTCCCGGGAGACAGGGTCCAGATCAGATCAGGAGAGCTATAGACGTAGTTTCACTTCTAGGCTCAGGCTGGGACAAGGGACCCCCACAGCAGGGATTCTTGCTTTCACTGGACCTCTTGAAAGCTTTCGACTCTGTCTCTTGGGCCTTCCTGATCCAGATACTACAAAAATGGGGATTTGGTCACTCCTTTATGAATATCTTAGGGGCGCTATACTCAACTCCGGTAGCACAAGTTAAAATGCAGGGTTATTATTCGAATTCCTTCCCAATTCTGAAAGGTACAAGACAGGGTTGCCCTTTGTCCCCATTGCTTTTTGCCGTGGTCATCGAGACACTAGCTATCGCTATTCGGGATGATCCGAACATACATGAAGTGCGTTGTGGCCCACAAACCCACAAGTGCGCTCTCTTTGCTGATGATGTGTTGCTTTTCATCACCTCACCACTTACCTCATTACCAAATCTTTACAGGGTGCTCAATGACTTCGGCAAGGTGTCTGGTCTTAGGGTTAACTACTCCAAATCTTTGGCACTAAATGTTAATCTACCAATATCCATGATAGCTCTGTTCAAAGATAGCTTCCGGTTTGGATGGGGTGAGGCTATGATCCCCTATCTGGGTATCAACCTTACAGCGTCTTTTGACAAACTCTATAAGGCAAATAATTTTCCCCCACTATATCGCAAACTGGGTGAGGACTTGTCACGATGGGATAAACTGGGGCTGTCCTGGTTGGGTAGAATCAATTTGATAAAGATGACTTTACTTCCGTGCATCCTTTATTTGTTTAGATCTCTACCCATACCCGTCCCCAGGGCTCCCCTTAGGAAATTTCAATCTAAAATCATTAAATTTATATGGGGCAGGAAGGGCCACAGGATTGCCAAGGGGACACTGTTTAGGAGCAGGGATCAGGGTGGTGTGGGTCTACCTAACCTCCTCTGGTATCACCAGGCAGCACAACTTTCCACTATCTACTCTAAGATTGCACACCCAGATTGGGTACACATTGAACGACAAGCTATCCCTCACTATACCCTTGATTATATCCTCTGGTCCTCATCTAAATCTAGACCTGCCATCATGTTCCCTACACTTTCCCACTCCCTTGTACTATGGGATTCTCTCAAAATCAATCCTCGGCTGGTTTCACCTTGGCATCCTCTGTCGCACATTTTCCAAAATCCACTCTTTCCCCCTGGCATGGACATAAAAGCATTCCGGTGGTGGCTAGATAAGGGGCTGTATAGGATAGGACATTTTGCTAACCCTGCCAGTCCTCTCTCTAGGACCCATTGCATTAACAAACTTGACATGCCCAGCACTGAAAGTTTCCGACACGGACAGATAGTTCACTTTCTCAGGTCCCTTAGGTCCCCTAATTCCAGCCCATTTTCGATCACGGACTATGAGGGGTGGTGTGGTCAGGCTGTGGAGTAGAGGGGCGGGATAACGGTGATTTACCAATCACTTGCTAAGGCTGAAACCAAATCGCTCTTTATGAGAGAGTGGGAAAACGACCTACAACAAACGTGGAGTATTGAAGAATGGCATAGAGCCTCTACTGCAGCATCTAAGGGCATTTAGAATATAGCATTAATTGAAGCGAACCTTTCTCATGAGTTCTCATGAGATGGTATATGGTCCCCCTAAAGCTATCCAAAATTTACCTTAATGCCTCCCCCATGTGCTTTCGCAACTGCTGGCATGTTGGGTCCATGCTGCACATTTGGTGGGACTGTCCCAGGATCAGGGACCTATGGAATAAGATATTTAATATCATTAGAAAAATAACGGAACCTCCAATCCAAAAGTCCCCTCAACTGGCTCTCCTAAACTTTCCTTGTCCCAATACCCCCAAATTAGTCCAACAACTTATTAGGTTCATTTTCCTTGGGACCAAGCTCACAATTGCACGGGCTTGGAAACAACCAAGCATTTCCTTTCTCTTGGTTAAGAGGAAGATATCTTGGATCATGGCCCAGGAGAAAACGGTTAGCATCACTTGCTGGACACTACCTCTAAACACGATGCTATCTGGAATCCCTGGAGTAGATACATATCTCTACCGTCCACTACCTCTACAGCTTCCGGATCTCTGTAGATGAACGAGCACTGCACCGTCCTACAATGTCCTCTCTTCCCTCTCTACCCTCTTTTTTCTTTTCTTCCCTCTGTCCTTTCTTCTTTTTATACTTCATGTTATCTTCGTACAGGTTATTATAATTTGCTAACACTAGGAGAAGGCACTTCAGCTCTTTTTTTAAATATAGGCAGAAGGCTTCCTCTGATTGTTACCAAAGCTCATTTGTTGAAGATTGGAGCGCGGGTTATACTAACTTCACCTATTGGACCTACACATATAACTATAGTCCTAATAGCGATCTGCCCTCTCCACAGTTTAGGCCCAGTCTTCATACTAGACTTTACACTTCTATTTCGCTATACTTCCTCTCCTTCTTAAGGGTTCCAGTTCACTTTTGTTTCACCATAACCCATGATACTGGATGTTCGGCCCCGCCTGGGGGGCGGGCCTCCCCTCCCGGCACAGCGAGTTCCCCTGAGGGGTGCTGGGCTGGGGGAGCGGCCCCTCTCTCTGGAGTTGGCCTCCATGGATTTAGCCTACTATTGAAACCATACATGTCTCCATCTTTATTGAATTGTTTACTTGGTCTAGTACTATGTCAATAATAGATGCACAATGGCTTTACCTGTATTTTTGCTTAACTCTTCTGTTATATTCTTTTGTTGATAACTCAATAAAAACTATTGAAAGTAAAAATGCAGAAATGTTGCATTTTTATGCAATGTCCACCAAAAGCATCAAAACATGGAGTGAACAAGGCATATGTGAAACAATTCTTTTTTCCATGTCCTTGTGTTGAGCCTGAGTTGATCAGGGCAGATCAGTTCAGCTGAACACACACCCAATCCAGATCCCTGAGTTTTATGGTATGGGGTGCTTTCAAATTTGAAAGAGGATAAAGGACAAAGCTATTCTGAGATTTTTATTATCCAGCATCTAGGAAATAGGTGTTCACTTGGTGTACATATGTACATATGTAGAATTAATAGAAACATTCATTCCTCAGGGGTATAATTATTCCTCTAAGCTATATGTGATTTACACAAACTCATGAGTTTCAGTGTAATATATTGTGTTTTTAGAAGCTACAACCCACAAGGTAATATATATTGATAGCTAAATTGCAAATTTATCTCAACAGTGTACTCATACTAAGCCAAGATGAAGTGCATCATTCCTATAACACAGTATAAGTTATTGATAATTCTCTTAGAAATCCTATAGAAAATTCATCAGCTAGCTCAAGGAAATAGGAATTGAAGAACTCAAGCATGATAACTCATGCTTGGTAATGCAGTTATTAAAGAGCTTATTATAAATTCAAAACAGATAAGTTACTTTCTAACTGCAATTGATAAAACATATTGTTACTTAAAGTTGTGTTTCAGGAACACTGTCAAATGTTCAGTTGCAGGGAACTATTTCTATGTAAAGATTAAAATTCTCTGCAGCCAGTTATGTGATCCAAACATCCCTGCCAGTCAGCATGGCTTGATCTTTGACCTCCGATGCAGCAGCAGAACAACTTGGACAAGAACACACACACTGGACAGTAAAATAGGATCAGCCCCATGATGAGTCACCAGCTCTCATGTCCTCTCAGAATGTTCTCCTAGTACAGATGCACTGTGGCAGAGCTTGACTGACTCCTAGGACTGGAGCTTCTGAGCTTTCATGCTCTGGTGAGTATGTATGCATAGGATATTACAGAAGGCTGATTTAAGGATAAATACAAGTGTATGCACTAGCTGAATTTTCAATTTTATCTAATGATTTATTTCATGAATACTTAACGCCATGAATTGATTTGAATAAATTGATTACATTGTTTAATAATGCCGAGAGTTAATCTCTAAATATCTTAAAGGTAAAGATTTGTTTGCAACATTAAAAAGTTCACTAAAAAGCTTAACGAGCATAAAAATAAAAACCAGATATTTTAGCTTGATTTATGAGCAATTATATTCCACTGTAACCATATTCTTATTCCACATCAGACAAAACATTATAATTCATCATATAAATTCTCTTTTGCCATCAGGCAAAAGATTATTCTAAAGATAAACCCTTCATGATATGGTTACTGAATGATATGATTTTGAATCATGTTTGTGAATCATAGCTCATTACAAATATACTGTGTTATACTGTACATGGCACAATCATCTTTTATATTGCACCAAAAAATGTGTAGTATATTGTGTTTGTTTCTTTATAGTATAGTAAGTGATTTTTTTCTAAAAATGAAGGGTCTCTGTGGTTTTTAATTACTCTTTAGGCCTAAAATTATTTTTTAAATATGTGTGCAAAAAACACAAAAATGGCCCTGCTAGCTATAGAGTTAAAAGCCGAGCCCTTCTCCCTCCCCCAACTTCCCACCGGCAGACAGAAGAGCCTGTGAAACTCAAATATAAGTCTAATCCGGACATGGTCCTATCACTCATCCAGCAGATGATCTCAAAGAGGAGCTCAGGGGGTGGCGGACAGCTTAGAGGATGTTGAGGAGAAAGTGGGCTGCTATCAGGCAGGTCTCTGCGACATCCAGGAAGACACCCTCATGCACTCTCACCAGTTCATGGAGTTGCAGCATAAGCTTGAAGACCTTGACAACTGGGGGTGTATGAAAAATCTCCGCATTTGGAACATTCCTGAAACTGTGGAACAGGATCAATTCCAGATGGCAATCCAGACTCTCTTTAACAAATTACTAGAGCACCCCAGTGACGCCTCCTATTGAGCTGGAAAGAGCACACTATGCTCTCAGACCACCAGGCAGAGAGGGAGATTCCCCAAGGGACATTACCTGCTCTTTTGTAGACTTTAAACTGAAAGAACAGGATTAATTCACTTTCATTGAAACTGAAGTGAAAGTCTTTCAGGATCTATCGCCTATTATTTGCAACTCTGGAGAGTGCTTTGTCCACTCCTTTCAGCCTTGCAAGAATGCCACATAACATACAGATTGCAGTTCCTGTTCAGTTTGCAGGCTACGCATCAGGGGAAGACTTCCCTTTTGCAACTTCCAGAGGACCTTGACAGGTTCTTTGAAGTGATCCAGCTGTCTACATCCTGGACCTGGAACCTCAGGGTGAGGATCCTCTTGCCCCATCAGACGCCATCTAGACATGATTTTTTCTGGTCCCTCACAGTCCAGCCAATCCAGCTTGAAATTCCACTCGCTTAATGCAAGAGGCCTCAATATCCCAGAGAAGAGGTCCATGCTTCTTCAGGAACTCCATAGACAAAAGGTTCACATAGCATTCAAACAGGAAATGCATTTTAGATGTTCTGCCACTACTAAATTGACAAAACACAGATTTCCAGTGGCCAATGAGGCCTCAAATTAGTAATCCAAGTCAAAGGGGGTTGAGATTCTTCTTGCAAAACATGTGCAATTTCAACTTTTGGACCAACTATCGGACCTGGAAGGCCTCTACTTATTTTTGAAAGGCTCATTGGACAATACATCAGTTATGCTGGTGAATAGTTATTATTTATAGTCCTAATGACAAACATTTGTCAAGTTTCACCACTGTTCCTTCTCCATGACGTATGGCAATTTCTGTATCCTACGTCAAAGGATTTCACCTATTTTTTTCAATCAGAAGTATTCCCACCTGCACTATTTAGTTCTTTCACAGACTGACTTACCTCTTGTACAAAAAGTGAGTATTGAATCGTCATTTTTATCTGACCACCACCCTATCACTATGACGATCTGTTCTCAAATCAAAAACAAAATCTGTTGCGCTTAATATGATGTAAAATAAAAGCTGCTGACACAAAAGATTGCTGGATACAATTAAAAGGATATTAGGAGGAATGGTGCAGTGCTAGAAATTAAATATTAATGCTCGAATAAAAGCTAAACCGGTGGGCTTCAGTATATAGGGCGTACTATTCGGAAGCTACATATCAGACTTAAAGAACATTTTGACAATATTAACCACTTCAGCCCCGGAAGGATTTACCCCCTTCCTGACCAGAGCACTTTTTACAATTTGGCACTGCATCGCTTTAACTGCTAATTGCGCGGTCATGCAATGCTGTATCCAAACAAAATTTGCGTCATTTTCTTCCCACAAATAGAGCTTTCTTTTGATGGTATTTGATCACCTCTGCGTTTTTTATTTTTTGCGCTATAAACGGAAAAAAGACAGAAAATTTTGAAAAAAACATTTTCTACTTTTTGTTATAAAAAAAATCCAATAAACTCAATTTTAGTCATACATTTAGGCCAAAATGTATTCAGCAACATGTCTTTGGTAAAAAAAAAGTCAATAAATGTATATTTATTGGTTTGCGCAAAAGTTATAGCGTCTACAAACTAGGGTACATTTTCTGGAATTTTCATTTTTAATTTTTCTGGAATTTACACAGCTTTTAGTTTATGACTGTCATTTCTTTAGGTGCTAAAATGGCAGGGCAGTACAACCCCACCACCCCCCAAATTACCCAACTTTGGAAAGTAGACACCCCAAGGAAATTGCTGAGAGGCATGTTGAGCCCATTGAATATTATTTTTTTTTGTCCCAAGTGATTGAATAATGACAAAAAAAAAATTGCAAAAGTTGTCACTAAATGATATATTGTTCACACAGGCCATGGGCATAAGTGAAATTGCACCCCAAAATACATTTAGCTGCTTCACCTGAGTATGGGGATACCACATGTGTGGGACTTTTTGGGAGCCTAGCTGCGTACGGGGGCCCCGAAAACCAATCCTTCAGGATTTCTAAGGGCGTACATTTTTGATTCACTCCTCAATACCTATCACAGTTTTGAAGGCCATAAAATGCCATAAAATGCCATTTTTTCTTTTTTCAATTTTGAAAACTTTGTGACAAAAAGTGAGGTCTGCAAAATACTCACTATACCTCAACAAATAGCTTGGGGTATCTACTTTCCAAAATAGGGTCATTTGGGGGGGGGGGTTGTGCCACCTGGGCATTCCATGGCCTCCGAAACTGTGATAGGCAGTGAAGAGTGAAATCAAAAATTTATGCCCTTAGAAAGCCTGAAGGCGGTGCTTGGTTTTCGGGGTCCCGTACGCAGCTAGGCTCCCAAAAAGTCTCACACATGTGGTATCCCCGTACTTAGGAGAAGCAACAGAATGTATTTTGGGGTGTAATTTCACATATTCCCATGGCATGTTTGAGCAATATATCATTTAGTGACAACTTTGTGCAAACATTTTTTTTAAAAATTGTCTTTTTCCCCGCAACTTGTGTCACAAAATAAAATATTCCATGGACTCGACATGCCTCTCAGCAAACAGCTTTGGGTGTCTACTTTCCAAAATTGGGTCATGTGGGGGGGTTTTGAACTGTCCTGGCATTTTATGCACAACATTCAGAAGCTTATGTCACACATCACCCACTCTTCTAACCACTTGAAGACAAAGCCCTTTCTGACATTTTTTGTTTACATGAAAAAATTATTTTTTTTGCAAGAAAATTACTTTGAACCCCCAAACATTATATATTTTTTTAAAGCAAATGCCCTACAGATTAAAATGATGGGCGTTTTCACACAGTATTTGCGTAGCGATTTTTTTTAAACGCATTTTTTTGGAAAAAAACACACTTTTTTAAATTTTAATGCACTAAAACACACTATATTGCCCAAATGTTTGATGAGATAAAAAAGATGATCTTAGGCCGAGTACATGGATACCAAACATGACATGCTTTAAAATTGAGCACAAACGTGCAGTGGCGACAAACTAAATACATTTTTAAAAGCCTTTAAAAGCCTTTACAGGTTACCACTTTAGATTTACAGAGGAGGTCTACTGCTAAAATTACTGCCCTCAATCTGACCTTCGTGGTAATAACTCACATGCATGGTGCAATTTCTGTTTACATTTGACGCCAGACTGATGCCTGCGTTCGCCTTTGCGCGAGAGCAGGGGGGAACAGGGGTGCTTTTTTTTTTTCTTTATTATTTTTTTGCTTTTTTATCTTATTTTTAAACTGTTCCTTTCATTTTTTTTTAAATCATTTTTATTGTTATCTCAGGGAATGTAAATATCCCCTATGATAGCAATAGGTAGTGACAGGTACTCTTTTTTGAAAAAATTGGGGTCTATTAGACCCTAGATCTCTCCTCTGCCCTCAAAGCATCTGACCACACAAAGATGGGTGTGATAAAATGCTTTCCCAATTTCCCAATGGCGCTGTTTACATCCGGCGAAATCTAAGTCATGAAATGCTCGTAGCTTCCTGTTTCTTAGGCCATAGAGATGTTTGGAGCCACTCTGGTCTCTGATCAGCTCTATGGTCAGCTGGCTGAATCACCGGCTGCATTCTCAGGTTCCCTGTTGAGAGCCAGAGAAAAACATGGAAGACATGGGGGGGGCATTTCCTCCCACTGCTTGTAAAAGCAGTCTAGAGGCTAATTAGCCACTAGGATTGCTTTTACATGAAAGCTGACCGCTGGCTGAAAAGAATGATACCAAGATGATACCTAAACCTGCAGGCATCATTCTGATATAACCACTCAAAGTCCAGCAACATACCAGTACGTTGCTGGTCCTTGTTGGGCATATATTGTAATCTTTTTTTTTCATGCAGCCTGTGGGCTGCATGAAAAAAAGAGATTGATCTGTGGGTATGCCCACCATTAGAATACCTCCCTTCATCCACCTACTTCTAATGATGGGCATACATGCACCATTTATATATGCATGGGGGCATCTGCCCCAAAATTTAGGAGCAAATCGCTCCTCCGCCCCTGCTGCCCCCATGCTTCAGCATATATCAACTCCACTGGAGTCCCAGTTTTATATATCGCGGAAGCAAACGCTGTTGCTGTCAAGATAAATAAATCCGCACTGCAGCTGAATGGCATACCTGAAGACAAAAAAATGGTTAACAATAAAACACAGTAAATAGTAAAGTATAAAAAAATTGCATACCTGAAAAGCAAACATGATAAAACATAATAACATAAAAACATAAAACATTGCAGAATAGAATACAGTAAAAAAGAGCAGAACAATAGAGAGAGAATAGAGAGAGAGAGAACAATAAAACAACAACTATTTTTTTTTTTTTTTATATTTTTTTGTGTTTTGTTTTTTTTTACACTTTTTTTTGTAACTGTAACTTTTATAACGGTAACCGGTTCCAGGTTCGGGTCTCTCAAAATGCGATGGCATCTTGGGAGACCCTGTGAAAGTGTGCCTAGTCTGTGCAATGCTGTACCCTACGCTAATACTCAACTAGTGTATGGTAGCGTTCAAAACATTCACCAATTCAAAAACCAGTATTGTCAGGACAGGAGGGACAATAATAGCTGGTGTCACACCTATATCCACGCTTTCTGCAGACACGACATCTTTTTTGGGGGGGTTCGTTGGGTAGGGGTACTCGGGAGGACATAAAGAAAATGCCTCTCATGCAGCTGACTGCATTCGGTTAGGGATGTGAATGGGGGAAGTACGGGTGCTGCAGAAGTGGTGGGTTCCCAATTAGGATTGGCGAATGCAGCAGGAAGGGCATTATGGGCACGACGGGCCTGTGTTTGTCTTCTTCTTGGTGGCAGCGGGACACTACTTGTGCTTGCCATCTCACCAGCTTGAACTGCATTTATGGGACTCGCCACGTCACCAAGTGTTACTGCAGTGCTGGTTTGACTACGACCGGGGTGTACTATGCCACTGGTGCTTGCCAGTTCATCAAAACGCTACCAAAAAAACTGTTAGTGATCGCAGGGATCAGGCCTGACTCTGCGAATGCTGCAGTTATGTGTTTAGTGTTTTGTAAGTGACAGTGATCGATCGATACTGCACTTGGGTGGGCTGGGCTGGGCTGGGCCAGGTGGAGGGGCAAAACGCAGGTGCTAGCAGGTATCTGGGCTGATCCCGCTAACACTGCGTTTTTGGGAACCCTAAACTGCTGGGGACGCTAGTATAGATCTGATCGGATCAGATATTGATCCGTTCAGATACTATACCACTAAGGGAGGTGTACGGTGCGTGCGTGGGTGTTAGCACTACTGGCACTAACCTGACGCTGCCTGGGGCTGGTGCTTGCCAGTTCACCAAAATGCTACCAAAAAAATTATTAGCGATTGCAGGTATCAGGCCTGACTCTGCGAACGCTGCAGTTATGCGTTTAGTGTTTTGTAAGTGACAGTGATCGATCAATACTGCACTTGGGTGGGCTGGGCTGGGCCGGGCAGAGGGGCAAAACACAGGTGCTAGCAGGTATCTGGGCTGATCCCACTAACACTGCGTTTTTGGGAACCCTAAACTGCTGGGGTTGCTAGTATAGATCTGATCGGATCAGATATTGATCTGTTCAGATACTATACCACTAAGGGAGGTGTATGGTGCGTGCGTGGGTGTTAGCGGTACTGGCGCTAACCTGACACTGCCTGGGGTGACGCAGACCCTATCTGACCCTAAAACCTAACTTATATCACCGCCGGGCGATCAGGGGGCTAAACCTTTTTTAGGTAATAAACGGCGGGTGCCCTGACACTATAAAAAATGAACTAACTAACCAGCATCACCCGTAACAGTTATACGGTGATCACTGGTGAAACGGTTAACTAGGGGGCAATCAAGGGGTTAAAACCTTTATTAGGTAGTATACGGGGGTCAATGACACTATAAAACTCTGGTGGTGGACCTATATATTTACCTCCCTAACTAGCGTCACCAGTGACACTAATACAGCGATCAGAAAAATGATTGCTTAGTGACACTGGTGACAGGGGGTGATCAAGGGGTTAAAACTTTATTAGGGGGGGTTAGGGGGGTATCCTAGACCTAAAGGGGGCTAACACTAACTGCCCTACCACACTAACTGTCACAAACTGGCACCAATGCAGTAATCAGAAAAAAAAACAGCTTGGTGTCACTGTGACAGAGGGGGTGGTTAGGGGGTGATCAGGGGGTGATCGGAGGGTGATTGGGGGTGTAAAGTGTGCCTGGTGTGTTTCACTGTGTGTGTAGTGTTTGTGCACTCACATCGATGTCTTCTCTCCTTGGCGCTGTAACGGAAAATACCGAGCCGAGGAGTGATGACATCACTTCCTCTGCCACTGTTTACTATACAGCAGCAGAGGAAGAATCTCATTGGCTGGGAGCGATCACAAGGGGGTGGCCACGAATGGATGGCCTCCCCCTCACCTCTGATTGCTCCTGGACAGAAGCCAACCACCACGGGCACCGTGGGGGGGTCCGTTCGAACCCCCCGCCTGCAGGAGGCAAGTAACGTACCCATACGTTACTTTGCCTGCCCGTGCCATTCTGCCGCAGTATATCTGCATGAGGCGGTCGGCAAGTGGTTAAAAGGGGATTCCCCAAGCATAGTCTATCCAAGCACTATGCTTTGAAACACGATTGTAATCCAAAGGGCACCGTGTTTTGGGGAATTGACAAGTTTTCTGGTCACTGGAGAGGAAGCAACATGACTAGAGGAGTCTCTCAGCTGGAGACTAAATGGATATATCAAGCCAGGACATATTTTCCACATGGGATGAATGTGGAATGGGACTTGAATGCCTTCATTAGTAACAGCTAGGCTTCCCTCCCTAGTTTATTTTTACATTTATTTTTACATGATTTTTATTTTTCTCTTGTTTTTTCTATTGTACTTTTTAAATTCCTTAGTATTTTTAAGTTTCAATTTTTAATTTATGGATATTTATGGATATTAAGTGGTGGGGTTGGTTATTCTTCTTCACTAATAATATCCACTGTTATTAAATTTGTATTCATTGTTCAAACATCAGTTTGCACTTCTGCCACAAGATGCCGCCACCTCCTATAACCACCGCTGCTCCATCTCTACATTTTGAATAATGATTACCCTTTTCCAACTATTTCTTATTATGATTTGTTTTGGAGATAGTTTTTATCTCTATGTTTCAAGTCATTTGCTATAAATTTACCATTGTTATTATCAGATATACAAATCCCTTTGGAGGTATATCGTTTCCGAGTCGGAAGTTTATACTTCCTGTCCTCTGATTTCCGCCTGTCTAATCTGCCTGTTCCTATAAATACACGTCCGTTTGCATCACAACCATGCCTCTGATGACGCATGTTGATGATGAAACGTTGGGCGACCAGAGACTGGCGACGCAGGACGCGGTTGGTCGGTGACACGGCAGCCATCTTTGTGGTTACAAGCGCTGCACGCTTCTTTCTGCTTTATACCTTCTTACTAAATGTGAGTGGCTTTTACTTTATACAATAAAATATCCTTGTTGATGGAATTTGCGCAATGAGCGTTTTTCTCTTTACTCCCCATATTTCACGATTGTTGAGGCGCATACATCCACTGGACTATACTTGGTTCTTAAACCTGTCACAAGGAGGAGACCTTAAGCCTTCCATTTAGTTCAGAGGGGAATGAACATGTTTATGCTACTCCACTGGAGGATTGTTGGTCTTTGCCAGGAAGATTGCCTCTTGCTATCTGTTTTCCACACACGTGTATAACCCATACACTGATGATAAGGGTCAGTTTGTTTGGGTGTTGGTGATGGTGTTTACATCTACCTTTTGAGTGTCCTTTCATTATGGATCTTGCTAAATAGAGTGTTACCATTTCCTTCGGATGAAGAGGACTTTGTTTAGATTTTATTGGGACATTAATATTTAATTTCTAGCGCTGCACCATTCCTCTTAAAATCTGTTCTCGAACACCAGCTCCAAACAATCACTCCAAAAGGGATCCTCTTGTTCGCGAGTCTCTACACACAACACGTACAGACTATTTCCAGCACAATACCAATCCTGACGTCTCTCCTTTATCTAGATGGGAGGCACACAAATGTTTGCTCAGGGGCAAGCGTATTGAAGAAAGAACTCCAAGCCCGTGCAATTGACTCGCTTAAACAGCTCAATACCCTCAAAATAACCAGACAGGTGGCTCCACATATGTTCTGGTTCAACTTAACAGCTTCCACCTGAATAATCGTACAGAATTCACAGCGCTGATTCATTTCAATCAATCCAATCAGCAAGCTAGAGGCAACAGGTGACAATGACAGCTTCCGTACTCTGAATGTGAATTACATGACTGGCTGAAAAGATTATAAAACAATAGCAAAATAAACTCGCGCTAATATGAGGTGTTGTGAGAACTACAAAATAAAGTGCCACAAATAGCAATGATAATATTGAGAAACAATGTAATATTGAATACACCAATAAGACAAACGTGCGGACGTATAAAGTACTGTTGTGCAATTGTCCATACAATAAATGTACAGAAGGGTGAAGTGGAATTCAAAATGATTAGTAAATAAAAAAGAATGAAAGGAGACAGTTGCGTACACAGAGGAGGGATTTATGCTATGTGGAGCATTTTGTGTTTTTTTCTGGCAAACACATCACTCTGCTGTGATTCATGGTGAGGATCCCCACGGACGCTGTGGTATCCAGTGCCTGCCTGTGAGATCCCGGGCTGGGGTTACAGCCATCTGCTCAGCGTGGTCCCCTGTAATAAGGGACCATCGCTCTCTGGTAAGCGGCAGTATTTTCCTAAAGGTGGAGGTCCCATCGATGCACTTTTCACTTCAACGAGAATTCACACCACCCGTCACTCTGGGATTTGTTTTCCTCTATATGGACTTTTTTATTTACTAATCATTTTGCATTCCACTTCACCCTTCTGTACATTTATTGTATGGACAATTTCACAACAGTACTTTATATGTCTGCACGTTTGTCTTATTGGTGTATTCAATATTACCTTGTTTCTCAATATTATCATTGCTATTTGTGGCACTTTATTTTGTAGTTCTCACTACAACTCATATTAGCGTGACTTTATTTTCCTATTACTTTGATTGGTGTCGTATAACACTTTTTAGTTGCAGCTTCATTTTTTACTTTGATTGTTAGCGCTGTATTCTATCTACATCTATTATAAAACAATGTCTTTTGTTTTTTTTTCTTGTTTGTTTGTTTTTGGGGGGGGTAACGCAAGGCGAGGATCACCTTCCCTGGGGTAACGGCAGTCCTAACAGCAAGTTATTTGAAAAGGTTTCAAACAAAACAAGCAGAACAAAACTGAAAATAAAATGCATCTTTGCAATCCAAGCACTAACTAAAACAGGACAGATTCCTCTCTCAGGTGATTGAAGGGCTTCTCCAAGTCACCAAGAAAACAAAGATATTGAAATTCTTTTCTTTCTCTTACAGAACATTTTCAACATACAATTTAACATACAATTCTCTCTCAGGTAGCTTTCCTTAGTCACAGGTCAGAACATCCTCTTGCTCCAGCCCTTTCTTCTTCATCCCACCTGTTTCTAGTCAAAAGTGGGAACCAATACTTAGCTCGGATTCCACATTGCCAAGGTGGGGTGGAAAATGTGGACAGCATTTCACCTTACAGGAGAAGTTCACATCTGGGAATGTAACACATGGTCCATCCATTTTTAGGGTGCAACATGTAACATGTTGCCAATGTTGCAGCCGCTGCTTGATCCTCGCACTCCCTGTGACAGCAGTACGGGGAGAAGTGACCCATATTAGCTGTCACTTTTTTAAATCAGCGGGCGTTCCACCCATAGGGCCACATCATTCTTTCATACAGCTGTGTTTGTGAATGTACTACAGGCCCCAACTTCCTTTGCGGGTGTTGGCTTGTAGTTCTCAATGAATATTGTATGTGCACAAATAGCTTGCTTCAACATTTGAAATGCCTTCTCTGCCTCAGAATTCCACCTAAACATGACGCTCCCTCTACCTTCCATCTGATCTGTCAGTGGGGATGCAATTTGGAATAAAATATGTATAGTAGCCTGTTAATTTGCTAAAATCTGATTTTTATTTATAGGTTGGGGCCACTTTTGAATTGCCTCAATCTTATTGATTTAAAGCTTTATCAACCCCCAAACAATGATGTAGCTTAGGTATTTGGCCTCCTCCATTGCTTTGGCACATTTTTGGGGTTGGCTGTAAGTTCTGTTTTCCTAAGGGAATCTACTAATGCCTGTACCAGGGACAAATAAAACTCCCAATCAGGGCTGTGGGTGATTACATCATTCAACTAAGCCATGTATTGGAAATGTGGTCTTAACATCTTGCCCATCATTCTCTGGAATGAGGCAGGAGCACCATGCAAACCAAAAGGCATCCACCTATACTAGAATGACTCCACAAGGTAAGAGAATGGCATCATTTCTTTTGCAGTTTCTGTCAGGGGGGTATCTTCCAGTAGCCCTCAGTCAGATCTGAAGTTGTTATGTACCAGGCAGTGTCAACAAGCTCGTCCACCCAAAGGATTGGGTAAATATCTAATCTGGACATGCTGTTCAACTTTCTGAAATCTTTTAAAAATCGTATGGTTCTGTCTGGTTTTGGGACCAACGGTATTGGACTTGACCAATCCCTGTGGGACTCCTCTATCACTCTCAAATTTAGCATGTTCTTTATTTAGTTTGCGGCTGCTTTCTGCCAAGCTTTGGGTATTCTATTTGCTTTTATGTTTACTTGGACACCAGGCTCTGTATTATTATATGTTGTATAATTATGGTCAGTCTGGGTATCTGACAGAAAAAGCCTCTACTATTTATCATACTTTGAAGAATTACCAAAATCACCTTTGACTAATGTCACAACTGTACCAGAGTCTAGTAGGGCAGTGACTGGCTTTTCATCAACTGAGATCACACACAAAGTCTTGCAACGTTTGCCTGTGCCCTTAACCCCTGTAACACTCTTACCAGATCCTATGGGTTGATTTTTCATACTGCGAGACATTGTGGTTGGACGCAGATGAATTCAGTATGTCCCCAGCTCCAGTATATCTCTCCACCAGGGTGTCTAGCTGGTCTGCAGTCCTAGGAACCCAATGGTTGACCCATTTCCTTAAAGTGGCAGATGTGCTCGCAGGTAGCAGTCCAGTACCACATGCTCCACAACCTATGTGTGGTATACAGCCATCTGGTGAGATGTATCAAATCAAACATCTGTGACAGTGGTGGTTTGTCGGTATGCAGTGGTGACACCCAGGTGTGCAAGAATTTCAACCTTCAATTTCTCATAATGCTGGACAGTGTCTTCTTTCAGGTCTAAGTAGGTTTCTTGGGATTCACCTGTCAGAAAATGTGCTAGTAGTTCTACCCATTGCTCTTTTTGCAATTCTTCCCATGCAACACATCATTCTTTGTTCCAGGGGCAGTGCACCCGCAGATCCCTTCTTTAACTCTACAGGTTGTTGGGCCACCTCTTAAGGAACTCTCAGTCTGCTTACTGGGTCTCCACAAACTTGTCTTTTTCTGAGCTGCAGTGACCTTCTGCTGCATATTCACCATCTGCCACTGAATCTTTGCAAACTGATGATTTGTTTCCTGTTGGGTTGCAGTGGCCTGCAGCAAGGCTCTTGTCATGCCCTCCATCTTTCCACTTACTCATGAAGTTGCCTGACAGAATCCATTGATTGTGTGGGAGTTAGCTCAAATGAGGATCACCTTACCTGGGAAAAAAGGAGTCCAAATGGCAGGTCCTTTTTAAAAGTCAGACTTGTAGTCAGTTTTGTTTGAAAAGGTTGCAAACAAAACAAACAGAACAAAACAGAAAATAAATCCTTGCCATTCAGGCACTAAATAGGACACATTCCCCTCTGACAGGTGACGGGCTTCTTCCAGTCACCAACAACACAAGCATTTTGCTCTCAGATAGCTTTTCTGAGTCTCAGGCCAGAGCACCCTCTTCCTCTAGCCCCTCCTTCTTTATTCCTCCTGCTCCTGGTCAAAAGTGGGAAACAAAACCTGGCTCAAATTCCACATACTGTATATATATTGTAATAGTGAGAGTCCCGGTCCTTATGAAAATGAAGCAAAAATGGACACAGAGTCTGCATGTCGGTGGACTGCAGAGCTACAGAGTGTAGATTTGAAAATAAAAGGACTGCTCTGGCAGCTTTCTCTGGATCTTGCTAGTTCTGGATGGGACTCTGTAGTTTGGAGATCCCTAAGAGTTTTGGGTGGGACAGGATCTCCGACCCTGTGTCCGGGTGTTGTGGACAGCCAGCAGGGTGTGTACCCAGGTGCACACAGCCCATATAACGAGGGGCTGGTGAGAGCAGTGGGGGAAAGGAAGGTGGCGTGTGAGCAGCTTGCTACTGCTGGTGCTGTGTGAAGACAGACCTGTGTCTGGAAAGTGGTCTGCCCTGTGGGAGACTGCAGCCCATGTAAGGGGGATTCTTTGCCCAGGGATTGAGGAAGGCTGGCCAGCCTTGAGAGTAGTCAGGAAGACTACAGAAGCCAGTGAGTCTTAGGGGCTGGAAAGAATCAACTTTGTTGAGAGCAAGCAGAGGAACTGCTGACGAGAGAGCCAGGTGGCTCGGTATGTTTTCCTTATTTTGTGTGCTAAATGAAGTTAAACCCCTGCGTGGGAATCCTGAATGGACCTTTTGCTTTTGTTTTTTCACTTAATAAACGTGGGCTACCAGTCCCTTAAGCATAACGCCTGTTTGATGTGGACTCACTGCACCGAAAGAGCATCTATCACTTGAGTTAAACACCCCGATATCACTATATATATATATATATATATATATATATATATATATATATATATATATATATATATATATATATATATATATATCATTTTATAATGTGTATATATTATCTACTGTTTATAAGATTTTTTTTTAATTGTTTACTGTCTTGCACTGACCTGATATAGACATATACAACTATATGCAGTCCATGTATTATATCATTGTTACAGTATGTGGTGCAAGTCGTTAATAAAAAAAAACACCACTATGTGTAGTGAACATATAAAAACAATTATATGCAAGCTGTGTTTTTCATGTTTAGTTTGGCCCAGTGTTTCTTCTTCCAAAAGGTATTACATTTTAGTGGTAAGATACTGAATGTTTTAGACATGGTAAATTAACAGTAAATAACTTGTCAGATTGTCAATTTTCATATTAATAAAATTCTTATTAACTTGTTACCGCTATCAAAATACATTAAAATTCAACGTCAGTTTCAAGCTTGTCATATTACATGAGACTGACTGCAATTATACTGGAATGATCTGTGCTGCTTTGTATTAAGGATACCTTTTAAAGAAAGAGGAAAATTTGTTTACTTACACTGTAAGGTAAACATCCTGAAAAATACCCAAATTCTGCACTTACTTGTCTATTTCAGCCATCTGATAATTCTAAGAAAGATTATATGTAACCAAGTGTAGCGCTAAAAAATGAGAAAGAAAATATTGCTATACCACATATAATAGCAAAATGAATTGTGAAAAGATAGTGTTTTGTATACTTTGTGAACATTCATACATATAGAACACTTATATTATAAAGCCTTAGGGTCACCAAAAGTGATAACAGGATGTAAAAATGGCAATAAAGTCCAAAACTGAATATGCAGATACGATGAACATAAATTTTGCAATGGTGATAAGTTCCAAAACATACTCGTGAGAGATTTCTGTACGTAATCCAACATGTGCTAACAGACACTTGTGCGAAACCGCCACCTAGGATGACTGGAGGCTTACCAGAAAGTTGGGACCCACCTAGCATACGCTATATGGGTCAAACAGGCTTGGATTGCTCACTGGCAATGAAGGTAGGGAACCAAGGGCTGGTGAATGGTGAAGTTGTAACGTTGCTATCCCAAAGAGGTCTTCTTCATATGGAAGCTCGGACACCAACGGACATTACCCACATGTAATGAAGAAGGGGCTCATAGCGTAATTCCGTAAACCATAAAAAATTTATTAAAAGGAAAAATACTTACATTTCAGAATAAAAAGCTCTTGCAAGTAAAATGGCGGCAGTGGACTCCACTGCCGCCATTTTACTTGCAAGCGCTTTTTATTCTGAAATGTAAGTGTTTTTCCTTTTAATAAATTTTTTATGGTTTACGGAATTACGCTATGAGCCCCTTCTTCATTACATGTGGGTAATGTCCGTTGGTGTCCGAGCTTCCATATGAAGAAGACCTCTTTGGGATAGCAACGTTACAACTTCACCATTCACCAGCCCTTGGTTCCCTACCTTCATTGCCAGTGAGCAATCCAAGCCTGTTTGACCCATATAGCGTATGCTAGGTGGGTCCCAACTTTCTGGTAAGCCTCCAGTCATCCTAGGTGGCGGTTTCGCACAAGTGTCTGTTAGCACATGTTGGATTACGTACAGAAATCTCTCACGAGTATATGTTTTGGAACTTATCACCATTGCAAAATTTATGTTCATCGTTTCTGCATATTCAGTTTTGGACTTTATTGCCATTTTTACATCCTGTTATCACTTTTGGTGACCCTAATGCCGCGTACACACGGTCGGACTTTTCAGCTACAAAAGTCGGACAGCCTGTCCGACATACTTCCGGCGTACCTTCGGCGGACTTGCAGCAGACTTTCTTACGAACGGACTTGCCCACACACGACCACACAAAAGTACGACAGCTTAGTACGCGGTGACGTACACCAAGTCCGACGAGACTATAAAACGGAAGTTCAATAGCCCGTACGACACCCTTTGGGCTCCTTCTGCTAATCTCGTGTTTATCTCGTGTTAGTAGAAGTTTGGTGAGAGACGATTCGCGCTTGTGAGACTCGTATTTTTCAGTTCGTTTTAACTGTTGTTCAGTCTGTGCTTGTGAGGTTTGTATCTGCTTTTCAGTGCGTTTGGTCAGTTGGCATTGAGAAATCTTTGTTTTATTGGCCGCTCGTTCCTGATTTTCAGGTCGTTCTTCACAGGCCTTGCTGTTCTTCAGTGCGTTCTGTTTAGTGCGTTCTGACCAGCCGACCGTTTTGAAACCATGTTACCTGTACGTACTCGTCGTCGAGCTCGTGCATTGTATGTGTTTGGTGCTGTAGTTTATTCTTCAGCCCAAGACCAGTCCATGAACAGGGCGAGGAGGAGTTCATGGACCAAGAATTGGTTGCTCCAGCGTGACCAGTTCTGTCACATGCCATTGCTCCGTGAGATCCGTGAGAATAATCCTGAGGATTTCAGGAACTTTCTCCGGATGACGGACCCTGTTTTTGACCGTTTGGTGGCTTTGCTGACCCCCTATATCAGCAGGCAGGATACCTGCATGAGGCAAGCCATCACTCCGGAGCAGAGGCTGGTCGCTACCTTGCGGTATTTGGCCACAGGGAGAAGCCTGCAGGACCTTAAGTTCTCGACAGGCATCTCCCCCCAGGCTCTGGGGATCATTATCCCAGAGACCTGTTCTGCCATCATCCAGGTCCTGCAGAAGGACTATATTAAGGTAAGATATTTAGCTTTTATTAGCATCACCTGTTCTTTTATGTAATCTTTGATAATGTAATGTATTTCTTGCTTCAAACACTACTTACCATCATTGCAATATAGTGTGAATGTCCCCTTTTTATCCTCACACATGCTGGATTTTTTTCCTATTATTTTTTGTCATGCATGTATATTTTCCTTCAATAACCTCCCCAGCATGCAGTGATGGTAACATATCTACCTAGTCTACTCATTTTGAATGTATTTTGTTTGAGTGTATTTAGTGTGCTTATAATTAGCAAGTAGCTAGATTTCCCAACCCCCCCCCACCTAAACTCACTCCAAATAGTGTGCTGCTAATTAGCAATTAGCTAGATTTCCCAACCCCCCCCCCACCTAAACTCACTCCAAATAGTGTGGTGCTAATTAGCAATTAGCTAGATTTCCCAACCCCCCCCCCACCTAAACTCACTCCAAATAGTGTGCTGCTAATTAGCAATTAGCTAGATTTCCCAACCCCCTAAAATCTAATCAATGTTCCATCAGAGGGGGTGAGCAATCTGATAAGTGTGCCTTTCCATATTAGTTTTTCCTGAAGAATTAAATTATTTAATGTTATACTGATGCTGGGGAATAATGTTTTGAATTGTCTAATTTTATTGCAATGTTAGCTTCCAAATTAATTGATTTTGGTTTTCTTGTTTGATTCCCCAGTTTCCTTCAACGCCACAGGAATGGCAGACTGTGGCATCCCATTTTGCCAGCCGTTGGGACTTTCCCAATTGTGGAGGGGCTATAGATGGGAAACATGTCCACATTGTGCCACCACCCCATTCGGGGTCATACTATTTCAATTATAAAGGGTTCCACAGTATTGTTTTAATGGCGGTGGTGTCTGCACACTATGAATTTTTATATGTGGACGTGGGGAAGAATGGCCGGATGTCGGATGGAGGAGTATTTGCCCAGACGGAGTTCTGCCAGCGTCTCCAGAGTGGTGGCCTGGGATTGCCACCTGATGCGGATAATGTGGAAGGACTCCCCTTTGTCTTCATTGCCGATGAAGCCTTCGCTCTGAGCAAGCACCTCATGAGGCCATTCCCCCAAAGAACCCTCACCCCGGAGAGGAGGGTTTTTAATTTCCGGCTGGCCAGAGCTAGAAGAGTGGTTGAGAATGCGTTTGGAATTCTGGCCAGCCGGTTCCGCCTGTTTCAAACAGCCATTAATTTGGCGGAATACAAACTTAATTTTATCATTTTATCGTGCTGCATTCTGCACAACTTTTTAAACAAACATTCTCAGAATTATATAGGCACAGTTGGGCCTGAGGCCGGACTTATAGATGCCAACCTTATGGGCCTGGATAATGTCCGTACTGGCTTGGCCCCCCAAAGTGCCCGTCAAGTTAGACAGCAATATGTTGATTATTTTATGGGTAGGGGGGCCATTGCAATGGGCCATGATATTTAATTTTTTAAAATAAAAAAAATATGGATGAAATCTTGAATTATATTTATTGCTTGCCTTTCTTTTGGGCTTTCTCCTAGGTTATGGTCGAGCAGTTGTAGTGCCAACTGTATTTTCATTTTAAATGTCTAACTAAAAACTCCATTGCCACTGTAAACAACTTTTTGACAATTATAACCAAACTGATACTGAGCATTGAAATAACAAACCACACATTTATTTAATTCCTATAAGGAGATGTTTTTATTAATGGTTGTTATGCATTCAGTTCTGCATTTAGTATAAAATGTTCATAGACAAAAATATACTGATATCTTAATAATTTCTAAAAATATAATTATATTTAAATATTTAGACATAATCCACAAAAAAATATTTTAGGCTTTTTGATTTTCGCAAACAGGCTTTTTATTTTATTTTTTTTGGGTTTTTAAAATCAATTTTTTTTATTTTTTTTGGTTTTTAAAATCAATTTTTTTTTTTTGGGTTTTTAAAATCAATTTTTTTTTTTGGGGTTTTTAAAATCAATTTTTTTTTTTTTTTGGTTTTTAAAATCAATTTTTTTTTTTTTTGGTTTTTAAAATCAATTTTTTTATTTTTTTTGGTTTTTAAAATCCATTTTTTTTGGGGGGGGTTTTTAAAATCAATTTTTTTTTTGGGGGGGTTTTTAAAATCAATTTTTTTTTTTTTTTTTTTTAATAAAAATATTATTTTTTTTTTTTGGTTGTTGTTTTTTTGAAAATCAAGTTTTTTTTTGTGGATTTGGAATGTATTTTAAAGAAACAGCCCTCCTTTTTAAAATTAGGTTAAACAGCCATTTATGTTCAGCCAAAAAAATAAAGAGAAGGCCCAGAATGGGGTCAGCAAAACAGGAAATGAAGGACATGATCGATGTTTTGGGGTTTCAAAAAGGGCATTTAGATTCGACCCAAAACATCAATCATGTCCTTCATTTCCTGCTGCATACGATCCAGCCGATTCCGCATTTCATCCATGTCCTTATTCCAGGCCATTATTTGACCAATTAGCCGTTGGGCACTTTCAGAAGTGAAATAGTCACTTTGTGTACCTAAAGTGGAATGAAACCAAAAAATGTATTTAGAAATATGCACACATACATAGTTTACCTTACCATAATAAAGCTGTTGTCTCAGACACTGACCTGGTGGGGTGCCCATGTAGCCTAATTCCTCCACATCCTCGGGTGTGGCACTGTTGCTTGAATCAAGCACAACCAGATCCCCTAAAATAGAGTAGAAAAATTACATTAAACAAAAGGCAGCCATGCATAGATTACCGTAAGCTGGTGTGTCAGACACTCACCTGGTGGGGTGCCCATGTCGCCCACCTCTCCTTCCTCCACATCCTCAGTGGGGCTTGGGCTGATTTCCCAATCATGTTTGGCTTGGGGTGGACTGTCTTCTTTTTGGCTGAGTGATTTTTCCCCTATGTGAAAAAAAAAATTATTAATCTACTTAGCACACAGATATTTTAGTACATAGTCATTTTCTAACATTTGTAGTGAAGTGGTTTGTGTAGAGTTCCTATTTTACCTCAATATTTAAAATTATAAAGACATATCGGATAGATAGATATCTAGATATCAATATCTCAAAATAAAGTTAATAATCTTTTGATCTCTCTCTCTCTCTCTCTCTATATGTGGAACAAAATCTATAAATATCTAACTAAATGTAAATAAAAAAAGATAACTTAAAATATTCCAAAAGAATGTTTTACATTTCTATATCTATCTATCTATATATCTAGATCTATATTTTTTTTGTTAGATATATATATATAAAATATATATATATAAAAAAATATATATATATATATATATATCTAAATATATATATATATATATATATATATATATATAAAAATATATATAGATATAGATATATATATATATCTATATATATATATATATAGATATATATATATATATATATATATATATATATATATATATTTAGATAGATCTATCTATAGATATGTAACGAGGTTTTGTAAAAGATCGTTTGAAACGATGAACAAAAAAAATCGTATAGGAAGGAAAAACACATGGAGCAGTATACAAGGTAATAAACACAAGAGAAAAACACGACAAGTACTTACTTTTTTTAAGCACTTTCCGGATCCGTCTATATTGATCCGGCTCCCTGAGTTTCAGGTCAGACCATCTTTTGCGAAGTTGATCTCGGGAGCGCTGTACCCCAAAAGAAGCCTGCAAAGTGTCCACGACCTTCGCCATTATTTTGGCCTTGCGCAAATTTGGCCGTGCGTACGGCCCATACTTCCCATCATAGTCGTCTTTGTGAAGAATGGCCACCATCTCCACCATTTCTTTAAAACTCATATTGGAGGCCTTAAATCTAGGCCTCACAGATTTTGTGGACGTTCCAGCCTCCGGGCTTTTTCCACTACCTGAGGATATGTCAGGTGTCTCCGCCATTATTTACCCCACTACGCGCCGTAACTAAAAATGGGCGGAGAACATGAGTTAAAATCGAACGTCAGGGGCGGGCGACGCAGGCGGAGTTTCACACATGCGTAGTGTATAAAGAGGGGCCTTGCGCACGTGTCGTACGTACGTTCTGTGCGTCGAATTAGGGGGCGGAGAACATGAGTTAATTTCGAACGTCAGGGGCGGGCGACGCAGGCGGAGTTTCACACATGCGTAGTGTATAAAGAGGGGCCTTGCGCACGTGTCGTACGTACGTTCTGTGCGTCGAATTAGGGGGCGGAGAACATGAGTTAATTTCGAACGTCAGGGGCGGGCGACGCAGGCGGAGTTTCACACATGCGTAGTGTATAAAGAGGGGCCTTGCGCACGTGTCGTACGTACGTTCTGTGCGTCGAATTAGGGGGCGGAGAACATGAGTTAATTTCGAACGTCAGGGGCGGGCGACGCAGGCGGAGTTTCACACATGCGTAGTGTATAAAGAGGGGCCTTGCGCACGTGTCGCACGTACGTTCTGTGCGTAGGTGATAGTGGACCAGGACGTTACAAAACGAAGGTAATTTTAATTTTAAATTTCTTTGTTTTTTTGGGGGGGGGTTTTATGGTCATGACTTTGTAGCAAGCGGCCTATATGGCTTGATAGATTGATGAGGCCTACATAGGGAGAAGATGATGAGGGGTTAGCAGAAACCTATAATAAGTGTTTTTGGTCTTGTGATTTTCTCTTTTCCAGATATAATGAATCCCCTATTTAAGGATCCAGAGTTCCTTACAGCTTTTATTTCAAAATATCGAGAGATGAGGAATTTGTGGGAGGTGAAACACCCTCAGTATTATGCCAAGCATGTGAGGAAGTCAACGCTGGAGAGACTTCTGTCCTTTGTCCAGGCGACCATCCCGGGAGCAACAATGGAGACAGTGCTCAAGAAAATTGGGGTCTTGAGGAACATGTATAAAAGGGAGCATAGGAAGATCCAGGAATCAAGGAGATCAGGAGCATCAGCAGATGATGTTTATGTACCCAGGCTGTGGTACTACAATCAACTCCGTTTTCTTGATGACCAGAATGAAGCCAGGGCATCACTTTCAACCCTTCCCTCCACCCTTCCCTCCACCCTTCCCTCCACCCCAGCAGAGGCTGATGAGGAGCAAGCTGGGTCTTCCATCCTGGATGAACCAGATATGACCATCTGGAGTCAGGTAAATTATTTTAACAAATATTTACTGTACTAATATTAATGATGTTAACTGGATGTTATAATTGTCTAAAATAATTTTGCACTCCAAATTGTGTATACATATCAAATGACAGTAGTGGCTAAATATGTTTGGCACCTGCTTGAAATAATTAGGGTGTCTGATTAGACTCTTTTATTAAAGAGATGTATTCACATTGAATTTGCTAGTCATGAGAAGCAAACTGTGTGTCATTGATGAACCCAAAAAAAGAAACTAAAACTATTGTCCTTTTTTTATACACAGGATGAGTCCATCCAGGAGGAATGTGGGGAAAGTGGCAGGCAGGAGGAGACCGGGCCCATGGACAGCCTGGAGGAGGCCGGATTCACCATCATCCTGGAGGAGGCTGGGCCCAGTGTCAGGCAGGAGGTGGCTGCTCCCAGTGAGGTGGCTGGGCCAAGTGAGGTGGCTGGGCCCAGTAGGAGCCTGACCCAATCCCAAGTGCCTCCCCTCCACCTTCCCAAAAAAAGGGCCAGGAAGGGGATGGTCACACAGGACGCATCCCTGCGCCTCATGCAAGAGGCCACCCGTTTTTTAACGAGCCCCCCCGAAGTGGAAGAATCCTATGGCTGCTACTTAGCCAGCAGGCTTCTTCAGATGGATTGGGAGCAGCGCCTCATTTGTGAGCGCCTATTTGGGGAAACAATCCATAAGGGGCTGCAGGGCACGCTAACACAAAACACCCAACTACATGAGGCAGCCCCCCCTCCTCCTCCTCCTCCTCCTCCTCCTCCTCCTGCCACAACTGAAACACCAGAGCCACAGCCTCAAAAGAAGGCTACAGGGAAGGCTGCAGGGAAGGCTGCAGGGCAGCGTGGAGGAAAGGCTGCAGGGAAGAGAAGAAAGTGATGACCTGGGTTCAGTCTGGTCTGACAGAAGACGCAGGCTGTTGTAGGACCACAGTCTGGGGACATCTAGATCATCTGCTGGTGCTGTTGATCTCTGGGATTCTTGGACCAGATTGTGCTCCCTCTTATATGGACTCCGCAAGATCCCAATTTTCTTGTACACCGACTTTTTCCAGCGTTGACTTCCTCTTTATTTTATTTTGACCATGAATAAATGGATCTTTTTTGAGTTTAGCAAAAGACTTTATGTGTTTTCTTTTAAATCATTGATTTTACACACAATGTTAAATTAACAAGGGACAACAATCTCATTGAGTTTGAAAAAAACACACCAAAAATACATTACTAATGTTAATAATGTTCAAGTGGTAAGTCTTGAAACTAAAAAAAAACTACATAACCAAAAACGGTGCTTTGGGTTCACTTTATATAAAAACTAAAAAATAATCACTCGAAAAAAAAAATAGAATAATGGGTTCTTTGTGGTAACTTTACAAACCTAAAAAAACAAAATATAAAGGGAAAAAGTATTATTAGTATGGAAACATTGTTTTTAAAAAGCATACTATATCATTCATGAGATCAAAGAGAAAAAGAATCCAGAAATCAGTTTGGGAGAACTCTGATTATGAACAGCAAAACACCTTCGTTCTTTAGAACATTCGTAAAGAAGAAATAAAATGCGCTGCATTCAACGATCACAGATTTTACAGCGTGATGAATGTGCTACCTACAATACGAACACTAGTTTTACTAGACCGAGTGCTTCCGTTTAGTTTTTGCTTATGAGCATGCGTCGTTTTTTTGTCCGTAGGACTAGCATACAGACGAGCGGACTTCGGGGTCCGTCGTAGTTACGACGTAAAGATTTGAAGCATGTTTCAAATCTAAAGTACGTCGGATTTGAGGCTAAAAAAGTACGTTGAAAGTCCGGAGAAGCCCACACACGATCGGATTACCAGCCAGCTTTAGTCCGTCAGCGTCCGTTGGACTTTTGTAGCTGAAAAGTCCGACCGTGTGTACGCGGCATAAGGCTTTATAATATAAGTGTTCTATATGTATGAATGTTCACAAAGTATACAAAACACTATCTTTTCACAATTCATTTTGCTATTATATGTGGTATAGAAATATTTTCTTTCTCATTTTTTAGCGCTACACTTGGTTACATATGATTTATTACAAATTTTCTATTTGTTGTGTTAGCTGCTTACATCTATGACTTTTTTGGAGTAAGCGCATGGTTTATAGGTTTTTTAAGAAAGATTATAGAAGTGAATGAAATTGCAGATATAGGCATTTTCTCTTATGTATATTAAGACAGAAATAAATAAAAATAAATTGGCGAGCTGATAATTAGATATTTATTAACTACATTTAGCAGTCTCATATTGTATGGTGGAATGACTCAATTAGGCTGTGGGATAATTTTGAACTAGTGAACATTTTCTTGATAAAATAAAATCAACTTTGATTACATTTTTTATCTTTTTAGAGCACATCACTTTGTTAAATTTCTTACTTACTATCAAGACAGCAACAAACTTTTTAAAAAAAGTATATATATATACCGAAATATGCATGGAGGAACATAGTTGTATCTTGGTCTTTTATTAAACCTGGAGTTAGGGCACATGACTGCCACTTCAAGCATGAAAGCATGAAGGGATACATTGCAATGCTTAACAGAAGGCACGTCAAGGAAACTATCATTTTCGGACTTACATGCTGAATATTATTTTTGGGATAGTGAAGAGGAGCCTGTTCAGCTTTGCTTTGTATCCTGCTACTGCCCCATGATTACAAGGATATACCACATATAATAAGTACAATTTTACAACAACGGCAATCTATATTGATATGATGACTACTTTATTTTATGTAAACACGCAATTTAATAATTACCAAAGGAAAAGGAAGAGAGAAGGCTAATACTAATGTAAATGAAAGTAAAAGGTACATATACTAAAAAACACTGTAATATTATCAGAGGCATTTCCCAAAAGCAATGGGCCTGTGTGCAAGACTATAAGTTGGGCCCCCTGGTCTGTGAATGACAAAATGTGGCACGTGCAGTGTGTTGTGGTGAAAACAAGCATGTTTATAATTGTGCTGATTATTGAGCATTACTTAACTGCCTGCCGCCCAGCCGCCATTGTTATACGGTGGCAGGTGTGCTCTCCTGCGCAAATCACCAAAGCCCGCGGGTCGAGCGGACTCAATGTCCGCCAGCGACCCATGGTTGCCTAGTACAGAGGCAGAACGTGGATCCCCCTATGTAAACAAGGTGAATCCCTGTTCTGACAGGGGACATGACAGAGATCTACTGTTCCCAGTCATCGGGATCAGTGATCTCTGTCATGTCCCTGGCAGCCCACCCCCCCTACAGTTAGAACACACCTAGGGAACACAGTTAACCCCTTGATCGCCCCCTAGTGTTAACCCCTTCCCTGCCGGTACCATTTTTACATTGATCAGTGCATTTTTATAGCACTGATTAATGTAATAATGTCACTGGTCCCCAAAAAGTGTCATTTGGGGTCAGATTTGTCCACCGCAATGTCACAGTCCCGCAAACAATCGGAGATTGCAGCCATTACTAGTAAAACAATAAAAAAATAAAAGTCCCTAAATCTACCCCATAGTTTGTAGACACGATAACCTTTGTGCAAACCAATCAATATACGCCTATTGGGATTTTTTTTAACCAAAAATATGTAGAAGAATATATATCGGCCTAAACTGATTAATAAATTATTTTTTTTGGATATGTTACAGCAAAAAGTTAAAAAAAAAAGTTTTTTTTCTTTCAAAATTGTCGCTCTTTGTTTGTTTATAGCGCAAAAAATAAAAAACGTGGAGGTGATCAAATACCACCAAAAGAAAGCTCTATTTGTGGGAAAAAAAGGACATAGATTTCATTTGGGTACAGCATCACACAACCATGCAATTGTCAGTTAAAATGGCTCAGTACCGTATCGCAAAAAATGGCCTGGTCATTAAGGGGGCAAATCCTTCCGGGGCTGAAGTGGTTAAAGAAATGTGGTTATATAGATCCTGAGATGACTTACATAATATAGAATGAGACAGTATTAAATAGAGAATGTGGAGCAAAGTATCTGTGAAAGTAAACCAGAAGGGATGGTGCCCAACATTAGACATTGGGACATCTGTTTAGGGGTTTAATTGACTTACTACTAAGACCTGACATCTGCATAATTTGCTACTGACTTATCAACTCTGTGTCATTTACTAATGACCCCTGACCTCTACACCATTTACTAATGACCTCTAGGTCATTACTGACCTCTGAACTCTGCATCACTTACTACTGACCTCTGAGTCATTACTGACCTCTAAACTCTGCATCTCCAGCTACTGACCCCTGAGTCATTAATGACTTCTGAACTCTGCATCACTTACTACTGACCCCTGAGCCATGTGTCACTTATGACTGACCCCTGATTCATTACTAACCTCTGAACTATGTGTCATTTACTACTGACCCTTGAACTCTGCCTCACTTACTACTGACCTCTGAGTCATTGCTGATATTTGAACTTTGCATCACTTACTGCTGACCCCAGAACTCTGCATCATTGTGGGAGGTTGTTAAAATAGAAATGTTGATGAAAACTGGGGATGAGCCAAACACCCCCCTGTTCGGTTCACACCAGAACATGCGAACAGGCAAAAAATTTGTTCGAACACGCGAACACCGTTAAAGTCTATGGGACACGAACATGAATAATCAAAAGTGCTAATTTTAAAGGCTAATATGCAAGTTATTGTCATAAAAAGTGTTTGGGGACCTGGGTCCTGCCCCAGGGGACATGGATCAATGCAAAAAAAGTTTTAAAAACAGATGTTTTTTCGGGAGCAGTGATTTTAATAATGCTTAAAGTGAAACAATAAAAGTGTAATATTCCTTTAAATTTCGTACCGGTGGGGTGTCTATAGTATGCCTGTAAAGGGGCGCATGTTTCCTGTGTTTAGAACAGTCTGACAGCAAAATGACATTTCAAAAAAAGTAATTTAAAGTAATTTAAAACTACTTGTGGCTAATAATGAATTGCCGGTCCGACAATACACATAAAAGTTCATTGATAAAAACGGCATGGGAATTCCCCCACAGGGGAACCCTTGAACCAAATTTTTTTTTTTAAAACGGCATGGGGTCCCCCTCAAAATCCAATCAATATACGCCTATTGGGATTTTTTTTGCCAAAAATATGTAGAAGACTATATATCGGCCTAAACTGATTAATAAATTGTTATTAGTGTTAACCCCTTCCCTGCCGGTACCATTTTTACATTGATCAGTGCATTTTTATAGCACTGATTAATGTAATAATGTCACTGGTCCCCAAAAAGTGTCATTTGGGGTCAGATTTGTCCACCGCAATGTCACAGTCCCGCAAACAATCGGAGATTGCAGCCATTACTAGTAAAACAATAAAAAAATAAAAGTCCCTAAATCTACCCCATAGTTTGTAGACACGATAACCTTTGTGCAAACCAATCAATATACGCCTATTGGGATTTTTTTTAACCAAAAATATGTAGAAGAATATATATCGGCCTAAACTGATTAATAAATTATTTTTTTTGGATATGTTACAGCAAAAAGTAAAAAAAAAAGTATTTTTTTCTTTCCAAATTGTCGCTCTTTGTTTGTTTATAGCGCAAAAAATAAAAAACATGGAGGTGATCAAATACCACCAAAAGAAAGCTCTATTTGTGGGAAAAAAGGACATAGATTTCATTTGGGTACAGCATCACACAACCATGCAATTGTCAGTTAAAATGGCTCAGTGCCGTATCGCAAAAAATGGCCTGGTCATTAAGGGGGCAAATCCTTCCGGGGCTGAAGTGGTTAAAGAAATGTGGTTATATAGATCCTGAGATGACATACATAATATAGAATGAGACAGTATTAAATAGAGAATGTGGAGCAAAGTATCTGTGAAAATATTTTAAGGGGAACCCCGCGCCAAAATAAAAAAAAAAGGGTGTGTGGTCCTCCCAAAAATCCATACCAGACCCTTATCCGAGCACGCAACCTGGCAGGCTGCAGGAAAAGAGGGGGGATGAGAGAGCCATAATATAGAATGAGACAGTATTAAATAGAGAATGTGGAGCAAAGTATCTGTGAAAGTATTTTAAGGGGAACCCCGCGCCAAAATAAAAAAAAAATGGTGTGTGGTCCTCCCAAAAATCCATACCAGACCCTTATCCGAGCACGCAACCTGGCAGGCTGCAGGAAAAGAGGGGGGATGAGAGAGCGCCCCCCTCCTGAACCGTACCAGGCCACATGACCTCAACATTGGGAGGGTGCTTTGGGGTAGCCCCCAAAACACCTTGTCCCCATGTTGATGGGGACAAGGGCCTCATCCCCACAATCCTTGCCCAGTGGTTGTGGGGGTCTGTGGGTGGGGGGCTTATCGGAATCTGGAAGCCCCCTTTAACAAGGGGACTCCCAGATCCCGGCTCTGCCCCCCTGTGTGAAATGGTAAGGGGGTACAAAAGTACCCCTACCATTTCACAAAAAGAGTGTCAAAAATGTTAAAAATTACAAGAGACAGTTTTTGCCAATTCCTTTATTTAAATGCTTCTTCTATCTTCTTTCTTCTATCTTCTTTCTTCTATCTTCTATCTTCCTTCGGATTCTTCCTCCATCTTCTTCTTCTGGTTCTTCTGGTTCTTCCTCCGGTGTTCTCGTCCGGCATCTTCCTCCGCAGCGCCAGCGTCTTCTTCTCTTCGTCTTCTCGGGCCGCTCCGCATCCATGATGGGAGGCTCCCGCTGTGTGACGCTTCTCCTTTTTTTGGCGGTTCTTAAATAATGGAGGGCGGGGCCACCCGGTGACCCCGCCCCCTTATGACGCACGGCGACTTCCCTGTCCGCCCCCTCTGACATCATGGGGAATGCCACAGGGAAGTCCCCGTCATGTCCCCATGCATCAGAGGGGGGCAGTGTCACCGGGTGGCCCCACCCTCCATTATTTAAGAACTGTCAGAAGAGGAGAAGTGTCACACAGTGGGAGCCTCCCATCATGGTGGATGCGGAGCGGCCCGAGAAGACAAAGGGAAGAAGACGCCGGCGCCGTGGAGGAAGATGCCGGACGAGAACACCGTAGGAAGAACCAGAAGAAGAAGATGGAGGAAGAAACTGAAGGAAGATAGAAGATAGAAGAAACAAGAAGCATTTAAATAAAGGAATTGTCAAAACTGTCTCTTGTCATTTTTAACATTTTTGACACTTTTTTGTGAAATGGTAAGGGTACATTTCAGGTTATATAAAATAGTCTCCAGTCTTGTACATTCCTCAGCAGAGAGGCCATACTTACAGCTTTTGCAGGCAGGGTGTTAACTAGTTAAATGCAACAAAAACTCATGACTTAACAGCTTCTTTTCAATTTTGCAAATTTGGGAGGCAGAGGCAGTCCAGAAGCCTAAAATATCACTGAGCTGATTGGTCATACATATATAATGTATTTATTAATTTTTTTCTTTTGATCAAAAGGTATTGTAAGTTACAGCCTTGAGTCCCCAGACAGCTCCTTCCTCTTCAGGGTGATCTCAACTGGCCACAGCTATGCTTGTGCAATAGCCATGTGCCTACATGCTATGTACTGTATACGCTTAGACATGCATGTGACAAAACGCGGGTGTCAGATCCCTGCCCTCCTCGCTAACTCGCGACGAAGGACTGGACAACCTCACATCCCACTGTCACTTATGTAACAACACCACTCTTAGCTGCACCCAGCACAAAGATTTTCCAGCTTGTCTCTAAGGACTGTCTCCACAAAGGTTACAATCCTTCAGTGCAGAGCTAATTCCTAACAATGCACTGAATGCTCTTAATGTGAAACTATCCTGCTAAGCTGCCAGCCAATATATGACGAACGCGGGTGTCAGATCCCTTCCCTCCTCGCTAACTCACGACAAAGAACCTGCCAACCTCACACCCCACTGTCACTTACGTAACAATGCCACTCTCAGCTGCGCCCAGCACAAAGATTTTCCAGGTTACAGGATCACAATCTAGGTGCCAGCAGCCTGAGAGTGATTGTTACTGGGCTAATTACGCAATTATCCCTTTAACTGCCACCACCCCTGATTTAAAAGACAGAGCCGGCGGAGCCTGGTAATTTTAGCAATACCAATTATGAGTTTAGAATAAGCGTCTGCAACACACACTGCCACCACAGACAGGTCTGCTCAGAGGCCTTACTCTACAACAGTAGCGCTCTTTAAGAGGCAGGTTCGTTTAAAGCTTGCATTAAGAGCTTTGGAGACAAGGTTAACACTTTTCAACATAAGGGTTTATTATGAAAAGGTCAAAGTTGGTGCAAATAAACATTTACAGAAAAAAGATGTTTCAAAAAGATAAGGATAATATACAGCCACAAAGAAATAAGGTAGAATTAGGGAGGAAGAATACTTGCAATTATTTTCCGAGGGTTGATCAGAGTTCGATTGATGAGCTGGGTAATCGGTTCTCAAACTTGGCAGATGTTGGATGGTTGTTTGATGTTGGATGGTAAAAGGAGAACTGACCATTGTCTTGGCAGCTCCTCTTTTCTGTCAGATCAAAGGGATGTTGACAGCGACCAGAGACCAATCGCCTGGTCATCTTGTTTAGGGGTTGGTTGCTGGGAGGTGTCTACATTCATGACCATGTCCCAGGTACACTTTGTGATACATATTCATATCTCTGCATCTCTACTGTTTACAGACTGCAAATATCCATATTATTGTTCAGCATGAGATTTCCTTCAAAACAGATAAAAACATGCCATGTCTCCAATGTCTAGTTTACCTAGGAGGAATAAAGGGTACCAGTGGTGTCCCATATGACCTGACATAGGGGTGTCTGTACTTGAAATGTTACAAATTATCCGAGGAAACTAAATATGTCCATATGGCTGTGCTATTATTACTTTAAAAAAAATTACAATATCTTGTTGCGCTAGGGGAAGACAGCTGTGGATTGGGGTGAGCAATACACAAAAGGATAATAAGTAATAAAAAATTGATAAAAAATTAAGAATTTAAAAATAGCTTATAGGAGGCATCATTATATGACAGTTATATATAAAATACAATACAGTCAAATGATAAAAAGAGTCCAGGGATAGTGCTGGGTTGATGAACTGTAGTCCAGGCATAAAACTGGGATAAAATGGATGAGTGGGGAGGGGAGAATCAAGGGGGGGATACAGAGTATAGGTCTATGACCTCAGGGGGACAGATACTGACACAAATACAGGAGGCAGCATGCTTGAAGGTAGGGAGATTTGGAGGGAGATAAAACCTTTGGAGGGAGATAAAAAAGAAGTGAAGCAGCACCCACCTAAGTGCAGTATTGAAACATATACATTTTATTACAAGTTGAAATGCACTCACTCGGAGTAAGATAGATACAGGCACATCAGATAGAAAATCCGTAGGCTGTGTGGTGGGCAGCAGGGCTCCACAGAGGGCGATCCTATGTGCTGGAGTGTGTTTCATTTTGTCTCTTGTCCCGTCTGGCAGCGCCGGTGGTAACCAGTGTCACAGGCTGGGTTGAGAGAGGCACAGCATGGATCGTCTGTTTAGTTGTTGTATTTCCAAGGTTCAGGTGACGCTATGGGTGTGCACACGTTCGAAGCATGCGTGCTCCTTCATCAGGCATAGCCTATGCCTGAGTGAAGAGACAAGTGAAACATACTCCAGCACATAGGATCGCCCTCTGTGGAGCCCTGCTATTATTACTTTGGAAGTTATGAAACATGCTGAAATTTCATACTTATTCCACTGTTTAAGCTTTATGTGCACTCAGGTATTTACGACCGGTATCTGCTGGTTCTCTGAATTGAGAGGGTGACAGTTTTATGACAGGCCTGGACATGCTGCCAGGCCGACATGAGCTGTTTTTACAGACATAGCCTGGTTCTTCTTTCTCTGTTGAGATAACAGCTCCTTTGAAGGATAAACCTATAAATTCCTGAACATCAGGGAGGAAGGAGGGAGTTCAGATTTTTACTGTAATATTAAACAGTCAGCCAAGCTGTCATGGCTGCTAAAAGGTTCTCACACAACATGGCCACTAGCTACAGCTTTTCTTGTCCAGTACATGATATCATTACAATTCATGTTATAACATGACCTGGATCCATTCATTTCCAACAACACAGAGTTACAGGAATGAGAGGCATGTTGGTATGACAAGAACTCTACATTTAAAAAAAAATCGAACTTTAAAAGGTTGTGACCCTTACTGCATGGCACTCAATAGGGCCAAATAATTGCAACAAAGAGCACACAAGGCAAGTGGGAGTGTTTTAAAAATGAATTAAACAAGTGTGTTAGTCATTGTATTTCATTAGGTAACATTATAACAGAGCACAATTTCTTTTTTTTTTTTAAAGTGGCTAAATTCTAGTGTTATAATAAATAAATATAGAAAAAAGGGCCTTTTAAAAGTACAAAGTAGAAGGTACACCCTTGGCATTCCAGATTTACAAAGAACACAAGAAATGAAAGGGAGAAATATATATATATATATATATATATATATATATATATATATATATATATATATACGCACAAGTGCATCTCAAAAAATAAATTCAGTATTTCAATTCAAAAAGTGAAGCATATCATATATTACGTAGATTCATTATACACAGAGTGATATATTTCAAGCATTTCTTTCCTTTAATTTTGATTATGTTCAGTCGTTTAGTCATTCTTCTATTCTACACTGCCCCACGGAGCTTGCTTAACTTCATGTTCTTTGTTTTGATGCTATCTATCCATCTTGTTTTCTGTCATCCACTTCTCCTTTTCCCTTCCATGTTTCCCAGCATAAGAGTCTTTTCCAATGAGTCCTCTCTTCGCATTAGGTGGCCAAAGTATTCCAGATTCAGCTTCATGATCTGTCCTTCCACTGAATATTCAGGGTTGATTACCTTCAGGATTGACTGGTTTGATCTTCTTGCCATCCAAGGGAATTTCAAGAGTCTTTTCCAACATCATAGTTCAAAAGGATCAATTCTTCAGCGTTCAGCCTTCCTTATGGTCCAACTTTCACAGCCATAGGTTACTACTGGGAATAAGGAAAAACATTGGCTGCACACCGACGTTACTGAAGACCATTTGTTGAATGTTCTATACAAACAATGACACATACCACGGTTGCAGTAGCCGAAACAGAGGTGGACTAGTTTCACACAGCTACACTGTGCTTACTTATCACCTTGAGGTGTGCTACTGACATCCTTAAATAGCCCCTCCACCCATGTCCATAGGTGTGGGTGGGTATTAGTAGACACACCACCTGTCCCAATTATTTTTAGAGCTGCACATCTTAAACCAGATTGGGGAAGGGAAATAACGCACATTATCTCATTTTGTTTGAAAATAGGCAAAAGAAAAAGATTTAACTTAAAATGTCAAATGCACATCAGTAAAAAACAGACCCCCTACTAATCTGAAAATGCCCATATGCAAATAAATACATAAAAACAGACAATTGACCATGACAATAGATATAAAACCATAAAATATAGATAGATGTAACCATATAAAGAAATTTAAACAAAAAAGAAGAAAAAATATGATATATGTATATATTATAATAAAACAAAATTCAAAATGACACACAAAAAGGAAAAGGAAAGAAAAAAAGGACCTAAAATTGCATGTAAAATCATGAATTATCTTCTGTATATAGAGAAAAATCATGAGTTCACATATAAGTATCATATACTAAATTAACCTCAAATTTATTTAATGCATGTTTTACAGTTATAAAATAACCAATGGAAGGACTGATTTATAATTAACAAATTGTAAAAATGACTATCTCACACTGACCTAGACAGGGACGTACTAAACTGCATATTGGGATGATGGGATGATTGGATTATTGGCTGCAATACTAAGAACTCTCACTAGATGTCAGTGTACTATATACACATATATATGGTAATGACTCTGTTTCTCAAAATATGTTATTCTTTCCTGCAGTGCTTGATACAATTTTGCAAGAAGCAGTTGCTAATGTTTAACTCTTCACTTGCTGATATGTATGCAGCTGTACAACAGGATACAGAAATAATGTAAACATTACATTTGACCTGTTTTTGATGGGAATATGGGTAGAATTATTATTTCTCAAGGGGAATTTTTGGAGGAATATCATGCTAACACCCGACAATGAACATATTTAACCCATTACTAATAATAATATGCATATACTTTTTCTACATGGGGATTATGGGTGGAATATTGTAGTTAGACATACATAGAAATATATTAAACCTATTTCTGATATAAATATGTATATAATTATTTTTCTACATGGGGATTATTGGTGGAATAATGTTTATAAATATACATAGCAACATATTAAACCTACTTCTGATATGAAAATGCATATAATTATTTTTCTACATGGGGATTATTGGTGAAATATTGTTTATAAATATACATAGCAACATATTTAATCCATGTATGATATGAATATGCATGTAATTATTTTTCTACATGGGGATTGTTGGTGGAATATTGTTTATAAATATACATAGCAACATATTAAACCCATTTCTGATGAGAATATGCATATAATTATATTTCTACATGGGGATTATTGGTGGAATGGTGTTTATAAATATACATAGCAACATATTAAACCTATTTCTGATATGAAAATGCATATAATTATTTTTCTACATGGAGATTATTGGTGGAATATTGTTTATAAATATACATAGCAACATTTTAAACCCATTTTTGATGAGAATATGCATATAATTATATTTCTACATGGGGATTATTGGTGGAATATTGTTTATAAATATACATAGCAACATATTAAACCTATTTCTGAAATGAAAATGCATATAATTATTTTTCTACATGGGGATTGTTGGTGGAATATTGTTTATAAATATACATAGCAACATATTTAACCCATTTATAAAATGAATATGCATGTAATTATTTTTCTGCATGGGGATTATTGGTAGAATATTGTTTATAAATATACATAGCAACATATTAAACCTATTTCTGATATGAAAATGCATATAATTATTTTTCTACATGGGGATTATTGGTGGAATATTATTTATAAATATACATAGCAACATATTTAACCCATTTATGATATTAATATGCATGTAATTATTTTTCTACATGGGGATTATTGGTGGAATATTGTTTATAAATAGACATAGCAACATATTAAACCCATTTCTGATGAGAATATGCATATAATTATATTTCTACATGGGGATTATTGGTGGAATATTGTTTATAAATATACATAGCAAATATTAAACCAATTTCTGATGAGAATATGCATATAATTATATTTCTACATGGGGATTATTGGTGGAATATTGTTTATAAATATACATAGCAAATATTAAACCAATTTCTGATGAGAATATGCATATAATTATATTTCTACATGGGGATTATTGGTGGAATATTGTTTATAAATATACATAGCAACATATTAAACCCATTTCTGATGAGAATATGCATATAATTATATTTCTACATGAAGATTATTGGTGGAATATTGTTTATAAATATACATAGCATCATATTAAACCCATTTCTCATGAGAATATGCATATAATTATATTTCTACATGGGGATTATTGGTGGAATATTGTTTATAAATATACATAGGAACCTATTTAACCTATTTCTGATAAGAATATGCATATATATTTTTTCTACATGGGGATTATGGGTGAAATATCTTAGCTAAACATCCTATGTAATACATTTGACCTGTTTCTCATAGGAATATGGGTAAAGTTATTGTTTTTTAGGTTGAATATGACTGGAATATCATTTACAATAACATTTAACATATTTAACCTATTTATGAGATGAATAGCCACATAATTTTTTTTCTTCATGGGTGAAATGCAATGGTTAAACATGCCTAGGGATAGGGATGAGCTTTGAGTTCAAGTCGAACATGAGTTTGACTCGAACATTGGCTGTTCGATCGTTCGCCAAATATCAAACATTATGGGGCATTCGCGCCAAATTCGAGCGGCGCATCACGCCCCATAATGCATCGCAGTGCATTGCTCGCTGACGATTGGCCAAACATGCACTATGACCCACATGCTTTGGCCAATCAAATTTTGCCTTGATATACAAGTGATGTCTTGATATATGAGTAGCGTCATGTCACAGCTGAGTATAAAAAAGAAGAGAGGAGCCTCTACGTGTAGAAATATGGTTACATTTAATGATGGTACAACATTTAGCAACTTATTGCTACACTTAGAGGTGCCTCTCTTCACTTTTATACCCTGTAAAAAAAATGCTTTGATATACAAGTGCTTCTATATATATATATATATATATATATATATATATATATATATATATATATATATATATATATATCCATCCACTGTATACAGTTTAGCTAGATCTCACTGCAGACTGTTCCTGGTGTACTGTTTCTAATATACTTCATACAGGCAGTTGATTCAGTTAGCTGCAATGTATTTAGTGTATATATATATATATACATCCCGGCTTTGTGTATATAATATATATATATATGTATATATATATAAATATATATATATATATATATATATATATATATATATATAAATATATATATATATATATATATATATATATATATATATATATATATATATATATATATATATATATATATATATATACGCTGTATCCAGTTTAGCTAGATCTCACTGAAGACCGTTCTTGGTGTACGTATTCAAATACACTTTCAGGCAGGCAGGCAGGCAAATGATTCAGGGATCTGCAGTGCATAAAATATATATAGTGTCTCCTACATATATATATCCACTGCATTCCAGTCTAGCTAGGTGGATCTCTCCTTGCTCCTCATCAGCTGGGATCTCCAACCCCACTACACCTTCAGTCCTCTCAGAGACCTGCATTGAGAGGAATGAAGGTGTAGTATTAGGTGTCCCAAGCACTTGTGGGCAATCTGCTAGCGGTAAACCTAATTTTGAGTGCAGCAGGAAAATTTCCCTACCCCAGTTGCTAAACCGTCAAAAGAAATTTGGTCCCAGCCATCCACATGCTCAGAGGCTGAATACTAGTTTGGCTAAATTGCTAGCACTCCAACTACTGCCTTTTCAGCTGGTAGACTCTGCCCCCTTTCGAGAATTTGTGGAATGTGCGGTATCTCAGTGGCAGTTTCCCAAACGCCATTTTTTTTTCTCTGAAGGCCATTCTGGCTCTCTACCGGCATGTGGAAGGCAATGTCTTGGCCTCGTTGGACAGGGCACTCAGCAGTAAGATGCATATTACCGCTGACTCATGGTCCAGCAGGCATGGACATGGACGTTACCTTTCTTTCATGGCGCACTGGGTAACCCTGCTGGCAGCTGGGAAGGATGCAGGACAGGGTGCATTAATGTTGGAGCTTGTTCCGCCACCATGCCTCCAAAATACTGGTAGTGGTGATTCTGCCACACCTCTCTCCTCCACCCCCTCCTCTTCTTCTTCCTCTATCGCCTCTTCCTGTGCAGATTTGACCTCGGATCCAGTGGTGCTAAGTAGGCGTTCTAGGGGCTATGCAAGCACTCAGGCAAAAAGATGCCACACGGTGCTTGAGTTGGTCTGCTTAGGACAGGAGCCACACTGGGGCAGAGATTCTGGCAGCTCTGCAGGGGCAGGTTCAGAGGTGGTTGACGCCACGACAGCTTCAGGCAGGAAGGGTGGTTTGCAACAATGGCACCAACCTCTACTCCACCCTCCGACAGGAACACTTGACCCATGTTTCCTGTTTGGCTCACGTCCTTAATTTGGTGGTGCAGTGGTTCTTGTGTAGGTACCCGGGCTTACAGGATCTCTTGAGGCAGGCCAGGAAAGTCTGTGGGCATTTCTGCCGGTCATATAATGCTAGTGCTCGGCTGGCTGATCTTTAAAAAGGAATGCAACCTGCCCAAGAACCGCCTCATCTGCGACATGCCCACCAGGTGGAGCGTTGGCTGCACAGGCAGCAGAGGGCCATCAGTGACTACCAGTGGGAGTATGGCACCAGGACAGGGTCAGGGGAGCTTGGCTTTTTTTCGCCAAGCCAGTGGCTAATGATCAAGGATGCATGCACTGTCCTGTCACCATTTGAGGAGGCCACGAGGATGGTGACAGTGCATGCATCAGCGATACTGTCCTTCTTGTCTACCTGTTGGAGCACACGTTGCGTGGAATAATGGACAGGGCACTTGAGGCAGAACAGAGGGAGGAAGAGGAAGACTTCCTTAACTCCCAATGACCCCTTTATCCAGACATTATTCCTGCAGGCCTGCCTATGACACAGGAAGAGGAGGAGGAGGATTGTGTCAGCATGGAGGTGGAGCCTGGCACTCAGCATCAGCAGCAGTATTCAAGGGATCGTTTTCAGTCACCAGAAACCCATGGACTTGTAGGTGGCTTGGAGGAGGCGGCTGCGGATCATGTCATCCTTAATGACCCAGAGGACTCCGGACCGAACGCCTCAGCAAACCTACGCTGCATGGCCTCCCTGATCTTGCAAAGCCTGTGAAAAGACCCTCGTATTCGTGGTATCAAGGAGAGGGATCAATACTGGCTGGCAACCCTTCTTGATCCACATTAAAAGGGTAAGGTTATACAGCTTATACACTTAAACAGCCTTCGCAGAGGGAGCAGAGGATGAAACATCTTCGGGAGGCCTTGCAGAAAGGTTTGTGCAATGCGTTTCCAGAGCCTGGGAGGCTACAATTTCCTGGTCCTCCTGGACAACCTGTTGCTGAGGCTTTCAGACAATTTTTTAATCTGCAGCCCCAAGGTCTGATTGGTTCCAGCAACCATCGCTAGCGTCTGATTTACATGGTGCAGGAATACCTTGGGCAAGATCAGACTTGGAGACCTTTCCGAACAAAAATCCACTGGGTTACTGGGTCTTGAGGATGGATCACTGGCCAGAGCTTGCACAGTATGCAATTGAGCTACTGGCCTGTCCTGCATCAAGCGTTCTATCTGAACACACATTCAGTGCTGCTGGAGGCTTTATAACCGATCAGAGTGCGCCTGTCCACAGACTCGGTTGATCGGCTCACCATCATAAAAATTAATCAGTCAGAAAAAGGTTTAATATGTTGCTATGTATATTTATAAACAATATTCCACCAATAATCCCCATGTAGAAAATTAATTACATGCATATTCATATCATAAATGGGTAAAATATGTTGCTATGTATATTTATAAACAATATTCCACCAATAATCCCCATATAGAAATATAATTATATGCATATTCTTATCAGAAATGGGTTTAATATGTTGCTATGTATATTTATAAACAATATTCCACCAATAATCCCGATGTAGAAATATAATTATATGCATATTCTCATCAGAAATGGGTTTAATATGTTGCTATGTATATTTATAAACAATATTCTACCAATAATCCCCATGTAGAAATATAATTATATGCATATTTTCATCAGAAATAGGTTTAATATGTTGCTATGTATATTTATAAACAATATTCTACCAATAATCCCCATGTAGAAATATAATTATATGCATATTCTCATCAGAAATGGGTTTAATATGTTGCTATGTATATTTATAAACTTTATACACCAATAATCCCCATGTAGAAAAATAATTACATGCATATTCATATCATAAATGGGTTAAATATGTTGCTATGCATATTTATAAACAATATTCCACCAATAATCCCCATGTAGAAATATAATTATATGCATATTCTCATCAGAAATGGGTTTATTATGTTGCTATGTATATTTATAAACAAAATTTCACCAATAATCCCCATGTAAAAAAATAATTATATGCATTTTATATTAGAAATATGTTCAACATGTTTCTATGTATATTTATAAACAATATTCCACCAATAATCCCCATGTAGAAATAGAATTATATGCATATTCTCATCAGAAATGGGTTTAATATGTTGCTATGTATATTTATAAACAATATTCCACCAATAATTCCCATATAGAAATATAATTATATGCATATTTTCATCAGAAATGTTTTAATATTTTGCTATGTATATTTATAAACAATATTCCACCAATAATCCCCATGTAGAAAAATAATTATATGCATTTTCATATCAGAAATAGGTTTAGTATGTTGCTATGTATATTTATAAACAATATTCCACCAATAATCCCCATGTAGAAATATAATTATATGCATATTCTCATCAGAAATGGGTTTAATATGTTGCTATGTATATTTATAAACAAAATTCCACCAATAATCCCCATGTATAAAACTAATTATATACATTTTATACCAGAAATATGTTTAATATGTTTCTATGTATATTTATAAACAATATTCCACCAATAATCCCCATGTAGAAATATAATTATATGCATATTCTCATCAGAAATGGGTTTAATATGTTGCTATGCATATTTATAAACAATATTCCACCAATAATCCCCATGTAGAAAAATAATTATATGCATTTTCATATCAGAAATAGGTTTAATATATTCCTATGTATGTCTAACTACAATATTCCACCCATAATCCCCATGTAGAAAAAGTATATGCTTATTATTATTAGTAATGGGTTAAATATGTTCATTGTCGGGTGTTAACATGATATTCCTCCAATATTCCCCATGATAAATACCGTATTTATCGGCGTATAACACGCATAGGCGTATAACACGCACATTCATTTTAAGAGGGAAGTTTCAGGAAAAAAACTAAAATTTTAAATAAGGAACTTTAAAGCAAAATAAGGGTCAGTGCCCATCTGCAGCCTCACCATTGCCATCAATGCAGCCTGATCAATGCCCATCTGCAGCTTCACAAGTGCCATCAATGCATCCTCATCAGTCCACATCAATGCAGCCTCACCAGTCCACACATCAATGCAGCAGCATCACAATTGCCATCAGTGCAGCCTGATCAATGCCCATCTGCAGCCTAGAGGGGAGAGGGAGAGGGTGGGATGAGCGCCGACAGATTACATACAGTGAGAATCTCCAGGCCCAGGAGACGGGACTTCCTATTACAGAGGCCACCAAGTAAACAGGAGTTTCTCACTGTATGTAATCTGATGGCTCTCATCCCACACCCCTCCCTGTCCCCTCCGAGGCAGCTAAAATTGATGTATTGGCGTATAACACGCACACGCCATTTGCACCCAATTTTCATGGTGCAAAAGTGAGTGTTATACGCCAATAAATACAGTAATAATTCTACCCATATTCCCATCAAAAACAGGTCAAATGTAATTTTTACATTACTTCTGTATCCTGTTGTACAGCTGCATATATATCAACAAGTGAAGAGTTAAACATTAGCAACTGCTTCTTGCAACATTGTATCAAGCACTGCAGGAAAGAATAACATATTTTGAGAAACAACAGAGTCATTACCATATATATGTGTATATAGTACACTGACATCTAGTTAGAGTTCTTAGTATTGCAGCCAATAATCCAATCATCCCATCATCCCAATATGCAGTTTAGTACGTCCCCCTAGACATAGTGACAAAGCCATGCCACGTATATGATTGTGTGTGTACCATATATGTGAGCTCCCATCTTCCATATCATTACACCAAAATTGTATATGGATATATATATGAATGGTCTCCATCAAACAAAATACAAATACAGATACAAATAGAGATACAAAGATGTATGCTGCTGGGCCGCAGGGAGGCGCCGCGACATATTTATAAGTTCAAACCCAAAGGATATTAGTCTGGAGATGCAATTACAGAAAACCTCTCTGCAGCACAGCAGGCGAAAGGCATCTCCACCTCTCTTTGGGACTCCAATTATTTTTAATAGGAAACCAATGAAATCCTTAATATGGTTGCACTGCAAGGGGAAATACAAATGTGGGGCTGCTGAATGTCCCTGCTGTAGGTATATGCTGGGGGGAAATAAGTTTAGCTCCATGTCCAACAAGAGAAAATTTAATATTGACTCATTTTACAATTGTAATACAATCTTTGTGATTTATCTAATTTCATGCAGTGCCTGTTGTGTCCAGTATGTGGGGAGGACAACTAAACATCTAAAGGTGACAGGTTCTATGAGCATGGCTATAGTATTGACAAAAATAAATCTACAAATATAGCTAAATATTTTATTTCATGTCATGGAGGTAATACATCCATCATGCAAGTTCAAGTCATAGACAAGATTAGAGTCCCAAAGAGAGGTGGAGATGAATTTTGCCTGCTGTGCCACAGAGAGATTTTCTGGATATTCCTGTGACCATTGTTGAGTTTTCCAAAAACTTTGGCATATTGAGTGCAGCACTTTAATAGCATTATCTTTTAGGATTTTAAATAACTCAGCTGGGATACCATCACTTCCACTAGCTTTGTTATTAGCAGTCTTTTCTACGGCCCACTTAACTTCACTCCTTATGATGTCTGCTTTAAAGTCAGTGACTGCATCTATGTGGTTATATGGGACATTCAGATCTTTCTTGTTTAGTTCTTCTTTGTATTCTTGCCATCTGTTCTTTATCTCTTCTTCTTCTGTCAAGTCCTTGCCATTTTTGTCTATTATCGTGCCCATCTTTGCACAAAACTTTAATTTATGAAACAAAAAAAAACTAAAAACTTTCCCTTTATATCTCAAATTTTCTTGAAAAGCTCTCTAGTCTTTCCCATTCTGTTGTTTTCCTCTAATTCTTTGCATTGATTGTTTAAGAGGGTATGTTTGTCTTCTCTTTCTATCCTCTGAAAGTCTGCATTCAGTTGGGTATATTTTCCCCTTTTCTCTATTGCCTTTTGCCTTCCTTCTTTGTTCAGCCTGGGAACATAAATGGCACTTGCTGCTGCTCCTGATCTCATGGAATCCTGGACCTAATTGCGCTCCCTTTTATAAGTGCTCCTCAGGCCACCAATTTTGGCTTTTAAATAAGGGATGGTTGCCGTGAGGACCACCGGCTTCACCAACTCCAGCAGTTTCTCCAGTGATGCCTGCCTCTTTTGTTTATGATCATAATGCAAATGTTTCACCCACAGACAGGGCAGCTCCCTGTACTTGTCTATGAATGGGGGGAAGTTGTGATCATTGAAGCCATTCATTTTCTCTGCAAGACACAACACAAGGAAAAGAAGAAAGGTAACAGCGCTCGCTGCAGGGACAACTCAATCCATACACCAGGTCCACTCACAGGTGTCGAGGATTGATGTGTCCCAACACACTCCAAAGCAACAGTAATAAGGAGAGGCGGCAAAACTGTAATCCTTGAAGTGTCGTTTATTGGTACATCAGAGTGACAATAAAACAATAAAGCTTTATTGTTTTATTGTCACTCTGATGTACCAATAAACGACACTTCAAGGATTACAGTTTTGCCGGCTCTCCTAAGACACAACACAAGACAAACCCTAATGTCAGGCTAAACTCTCCTAATCTTGTCCCAATATAGGCCTCAATTTAGAAGCAGTATAGACCACTGATGCACCAAGTTCAAATTGTACCTTTGTTCTAACGATCGGCACTTCCAATACTCCTTCCTCCGCTCACAGATTGTACGTACAACGCATGTGTGTTACGGTTTATATACACTGCGCATTTGTGAAACTCCGCCCACCCCTGACGTTCTTTCTAGTTTATTCCCCGCCCCTTGTCTTTTGGCACAGTGGGAGAGCACATGGCGGAGACAGAGCAAGTGCATGCAGATAGCAGCAGCAATGACGAAAGCCTGGAGCCACGAACATCCCGATCGTAGAGGAGATTTAAGGCCTCAAATGATGGGCCGATAATGATGGGAAGTATGGACCTTACCTATACCCAAATGTGAGAAAGGCCATGATCATGACTAAAATTGTGAAGAGTCTGCGCTGGAATTTTGTGGTATAGCGATCCAAGGATTAACTGAGGAAACGATGGTCAGACTTGAAATTGAGGGAGCACGATCAGTACAGAAGGATCAAGAGAGTTCTTCAAAAAACTAAGTTGTTGTCAAGTAAGTTTTTGTCGTGTGTTCCTATTATTATTATTATTATTATTACTTGCATGCTGCTCTATGTGCTTTTCTTTACTGTTGTACAGTTTAAAAGGGCAACTTTCAGGTTCGTGGGCACAGTAATCATTCGTAGTAAACATTGTTTGTTCGCCCCCTAATACGATGTTTGGGGCAGATCCAGGTTAACTACATTTGTTCATGCCCATTTGTATTAAAAGAAGTTTGTTGTCTAGATGGGTTTGTAACTAGAATGAAATGCAAACTTGATTCAGTGTAAGGAGAGGACACTCAGCAGCTGTTTACACATCTGGATGCAGGAGCACTAGTGTGGAACACCAGAACAAGCTTTTTAGGGTGTCCCACACAGGTGCTCCAGTGGATACTATAGGTGGCTCCATATGTGAAAATTGTACAAAAAAGGTAAGTATTCCAGCTTTAAAAAGGGAAAAAAATGTCTTCAGCTTGGAACTCTGCCGAAAAAGACAATTGTACAACACTTCCAAGCAATGTTTCAGATTCCTATTTCTGGCCTCAAATATCTGTGTGCCAAGTATACCTTTTTTTTACATAGGGGAGAAAAGACTCGGGCCATCTGAGGACACCAGGGACCCAAAACCTCCTAAAGAAGGGGGAATATGACCAACACAACCAGAGGAGAGGGAGACATTTATGAAGTTGGTGAAATAGTGACCACAACAGGTGAGTGTCTGGGACTTCAGGTAATAGATGTATGCCTGCAAATTTTTAATACATGGTGTGTTTTTGAATTTTAGGTGATGTGGATGTTGTGGAAGAAGAAACTCATTTCACAAGTGCAAGTGCACACATCCTCATTGGGGAGATCATGGTGTGCAATCCTGATTTACAGAAGATCAAGGAAGACATATAAGATGTTGAAAAAAGACTCAAAAACATCATTGATGTTTTAGGCAGAATCTAAAACACACCAAAATTCTTCAATTTGTTGAGATTTTCTATATATTTTAAATTTTTTTGAAGTGTATTGAAAGCCAAATTTTGAAGATGTACACAGTGTGTCAACATGTGCTATCTGCCATCACGGGATATCAGGGTACAACTAAAGTAGCTGAGAGGAAGGGGTTGCACCCCCGAAACACGTCCATTGATCCCCCATGATGGGAGCTAGCACATGTTGACATTAGGCATGGGATCAGGAGGGAAATCCACATTTTGACTCTCAAATTGTGTGCATCTTCAAAATTTGGCTTTCACAGGGGTGACATCACCCCATCTGATGAAGGCAATATCAACACAGTTTGGACATACTAATGTCTGATATTGCCTTCAATTTATCAAACTTGAACTTTGGAAGTTCCTGAGTTGAGTATTGTTTTATGGTTTTACACATGCCTGTTAAACACAAAAAAGGCAATTTGTACTGTCAAACGCAAAAATGTTATTCCAAAAATATGTTGGTTTGTTCAAAAACCCCTTTCTAAAGCTCATGTGAATGTGCACAGAGTAAAAAATGTTTAAAATCAACTATGTGTGGCTTCTTCTTTCAATGCTCAATAGCAGTTTTGGTACTAAGTTGGTGTTTACAGTGACAATGGGGGTTATTTACTAAAGGCAAGTCCACTTTGCACTACAAGTGCACTTCAGTGCAGTTTCAAGTTTACCTTTAGTAAATAACTCCCACAGTGCTTTATAATTTGCCACAATGATGCCATTTTCTTGATTCCCAAAAATGCATTCATGGTGCTGAAAATGATGATTCTTTTTATCATTAATGCATTACATACATTAACAACAAAAACAAGGTGTGTGTGTAGCAGACCCACAACATAATAGTTCACTGAAGAAGAGATTGTCACCTCATGTATCAAATAAATTACGTTTGCACTATTGAAGAAAATGGCCAAAAAGAAAAGCCCATTGAAGAACCTAGGAGACAGCTAAAAGAAACACAAGCATTAAATCAAAGGAAATATTATTTCCGTTTAACAAAAATAAAATGTTTCTTAAACATTGTCTGGCATATCAATGGCCCCCCTATCCACAAAGTACTCTAGATACTTTTTGCGAACTTTGCGGGCACTTTGGGGGGGCAAGCCAGGACGGCCAGCTTCAAGAGCCGTCAGGTGTGTTGGATCCAGTAATAAGCCGGCCTCAGTCCCAACTGAGGCCACATAGTTTGATACATTTTTTCTTAAAAAGTTATGTAATATGCAGCATGCAAGAACGATGTGATTGATTTTATATTCCGCTATGTTTATTGCAGTGAGGAATAGGCGGAACCGGCTGGCCATTATCCCGAAAGTGTTCTCCACCACTCTTCTGGCTCTGGCCAGCCGGTAGTTAAAAACCCTCTGGTCCAGGGTGAGGGTCCTCATTGGGAACGGCCACATCAGGTGATCACCCAGCCCAAAGGCTTCATCAGCGACAAAGACGAACGGGAGTCCTTCCACGTTCTCTTCAGCAGGTGGCAATCCCTAGGCGATGACTCCACTATCCGATATCCAGCCATTCTTCCCCACGTCCACATAGAGAAATCATATGTCACCGACACCACCTCCAACAACAAGTTGGGGGGTGGGGCGATGTGGACATGTTTCCCATCAATTGCCCCTCCGCAGTTGGGAAAGTCCCACCGCTGGGCAACCTGGGAAGCCACAGTCTGTCATTCCTGTGGCGTTGAAGGAAACTGTGGAGTCAAACAAGGAAAAAAAAATTGTAATTTTGCACATAATATTGCAAGCAGATTAGACACAAACATTATTGGCCAACATCAGTATAACATTTATTTTAAGGAGTATTTAAAGACAAAAATATAAGGTCTACTTATTAGATTCCTCACCCCCTCTGATGGCCCATTGTAAAAAATTTAGGGGGGGATGTTTTGGACAGGTAACCCTCTCCACTTCATTGAGAGCTGAATGCATAAATAATGTGTGTTACTTTGGCCAGCCCCTCCTTACTTACACTATTGGCAGACCACTGTACAGGTAAGAAGTGTCATAATAAAATAAAAATAATACACACTGTCCAAATTGAAGCACTTTTTGACATTCTGCAATTACCTATCAAGATAATAGGAGAACAAAACTTTAAACAGTACCATTTGAAAATATTCAGGCAGGCCTTTTCACTACATGCTTTGGTGAATTCATCCATAAATATGAACACAAAAGAGGTAGGTATAGTGTGTATGGGTTTGGCAAAGTCAGCAGACAGAGGATTGGTATCGGTTGACTTAGCGGTTGGGGGGAGGGTTCCAAATGATTTTGGGACCCCAAAAAATAGCCTCTGGCACGCTGCATGAATTTAAGCACACAAATAACACAAATTAAAACACATTTTAGAGGGTGTTTAGGGTAAAGCAGTACTATGGAGCTGACAAAATACATTGGTAAGTGACTAGGCTAGGTGTGTATGGACCCAGGATAGCATGCTGGGGAGGTTAGTGAAGGCAAATATGCATGAAGGACAAAAAAGGAGCATTAAAATCTTCCAGCATGCATGAGGACAAAGGGGACATTCACAGCATATTACAATCATGGTAATTAGGGATTGATGAAAGAAATACAATACATTAGCAAACATTAAATACATAGAATGTGATGTTAAAGGAGAAATCTTACCTTAATATAGTCCTTCTGCAGGACCTGTATGATGGCAGAACAGGTCTCTGGAATAATGATCCCCAGAGCCTGGGGGGAAGATGCCTGTCGAGAACTTGATGTCCTGCAGACTTCTCCCCGTCGCCAAGTACCGCAACGTGGCGACTAGGCTCTGCTCGGGAGTGATGGCTTGCCCCATGCAGGTGTCCTGTTTCATAATATAAGGGGACAGCAAAGCCAACAAACGGTGATAAACAGGGTTCGTCATCCGGAGATAATTCCTGAAATCATCACGATTATTCTCCTGGATCTCCCGCAACAAAGGCATGTGCGAGAATTGGTCATGCTGGAGTAACCGATTCTTGGTCCATGAACTCCTCCCCACCCTGTTCATGGACTGGGCTTGGGTCAAAGTAATAAGGACCCCAACACCAAGCCCCTGCCCAGCACGAACTCTACGAGGAGTACATAACTGCAACATGGCTTCAAAGTGGTCGGCTGGTCAGAATGAACTAACAGAAGGCACTGAAAAACAGAAAGGCCTGAGAAGAGCGAGTTGAAAATCAGAAATGAGCGGACAAGAACGCACTGCAAAATCAAATACGTACTATATTATACACACTGAAAAACAAATGCAAACTGACTACACGCACTGAAAACCAGATACAAACCCACAAGCACAAATTGAAGAGCAAGAACGATCTGAAAAGCACAAGGCTGAAAAGCGCGAATCGTTTTTCACCAAACTTCTAATAACATGAGATTAGCAGAAGGACCCCAAAGGGTGGCACACTTGGTATTGAACTTCCCTTTTCTAGTGCCGTCGTACGTGTTGTATGTCACCGCGTTCTTGACGTTCGGAATTTCCAACAAGATTTATTAGACGGTGTGTATGCAAGACAAGTTTGAGTCAACATCCGTTGGAAAAAAAAACATGGATTGTGTCGTCGGAATCTCTGATTGTGTGTAAGCAGCATAAGAGTGTACTAGATGAGAGCAACGACCATTTTAAAAAAAACCTTTTGGGGGCGTGGCCTGCAGCGGAGCCGGATGGTCGCATAGTCCCGGAGCTCCGTCTACCCAGGGACACAGCGGCACCAAGCAACCAGATCAAAGCACCTTTCCACCCCGTTTTCATGGCGGTTCAGATCGGGATTCGCCTAGGACGATGCCTGGTAAACGGCGGAACGATAGCCGTCCTCAGCGCTTAACAGACTTCTATTCTATTACTGAAGCCGGAGGTAAGCAAGATGGCGCCGAGGCCTACACGCCACGGACGGCCCCAAACACTAAAAATACAACAAATAAGAGCAATCCACAGCCCAAAACCGCATCCCCTAACAGCCAACACTCCTGTCCCTCTATCCCTTCATCAAATAGCCCGGCTAAGTCCAAGCCCAGGCTGGATGGCGCTAGATGGGGATCGCCAATAAGCCCAGCAACAGAGTCAGGGGAGGACACAAGGGAGATGCCTGACTGCATTGAAACCTTCCCCACACAGAATCAACCAGTGATGGACACAGTCCTAAAGGACATGTTAATGTCCCTGAGAAGCACTATCCAGACAGATATGGCCTCATGCATGAGCAGATTCAACAAAGATATCCAAGCAATAGGAGACAGGGTGGATCATGTGGAAGTTAAAATGGGAGAGTATGCTCACACCATAAATGATCTGGTTGATGCATACGAAGTAAAAGAAGGGGAAAATGAATGGATTAAAGCAAAATTGGCCGATTTGGAAGATAGGTCGAGAAGGAATAACTTGAAAATCAGAGGAATACCAGAGTCAGTACTCCCACCCGACCTACGTTCCTATGCTGCGACCTTATTCAAAAATCTTATTCCAGGCCTTACTGATTTAGATGTCACAATAGACAGAATTCATCGTTTACCCAAACCATCCCATTTATCCGAACACATACCGAGAGATGTGTTACTACGCTTACACTTCTTTCATGTTAAAGAAAATCTAATGCAACATATGAGAAAACAGGAGCAATTACCACACACGCTTCTAAAGAGGAAAAATCTGAACACAGTAACTAAAGTTTTGAGGAACCACAAAATCCCTTACAGATGGGGTTACCCAACCAAAATGACTGTGACCAGAGAAAATCGCACATATGTGATATCCTCCCTGGATAAGGGCCTTGCTTTACTGAGAGAGTGGGGCATACTCCTAGATTCAGAAGAAACTTCACCTACCACCAGCACACCACGCCAAATTGAAGGCGAATGGAAAGAAGTCACTGCTAAAAATGCGAAATCCCATGCTTAAATTTCAGCGGAAACCTTTTTTAGCTCCTTAATCCCTGGGGGGGGCGAAACACGGGATTAACAGGCTGAACTAAAAACCCCCAATACCAATTAGCAGCAACAGCTGCCTAAAAGTACACTGCACCAGTTCTATATGTTGCACTATGTTAAGTGCACTACAGTTGTTATATCCGTTTCAACATCTTCTTTGTTTTCTTTTTATATTTTTCTTATTTGTTTTTTGGGATATCGATGGCTCCAGTACACTGGAAGGAACATTGCAACAACCCTCAACCCCAACTACGGTTATTCGTGGGAAGGCATCACCTCAACCGCCACGTGAAGGTATGGTCAATATGCATATCACACATCACAACTACGCCACAAAGAGGACACGTGATACCTGTAAGGAACTGACCTGGTTCCAGATCCCTGCAAGATCATGACGAGCTTAAAACCCCTCCAATATGACAATTAATTTTTTATCCATTAACGCAAAAGGACTTAATCGTCCGGCTAAACGCAAGTCCCTTTGGACTGAGGCACTTCAACACGATAGCGATGTAGTCTGTGTACAGGAGACCCATTTCAGTGCAACAGCTTCACCTAAATGTACACACCAGAAATACCCTTTTATCACCACTGCTAACGCGAACTCCAAAACCAAGGGAGTGTTGATAGCTATCAGACACTCAATAGCTTTTAAAATTCATAAAGAAATTAAAGACCCGAATGGAAGATTCTTAATTTTCACGTGCGATCTAAACTCAACTACCTACACGATAGTTACAGTATATTCACCTAAAAAAAAACCTTTTGATGTTATCCTTAGGAAATGGAATATACAGGGCTAAAATCACACACATATAATATACACACCAGGTTACACTGGCTGGACCTGTGTATTTTTCAGCCAATAAACTATTTACCTATCTTTTTGGCTGATTTCATTTTAAAAGGCACTGTAACCTAGAGTCTGCTAACATGTGACATTTGGATCTTAGCCATTGAATATGTTGCTGTTGTTTTTACATGTCTATACCTAGCTCTATAAAGAGTTGTTACCAGTAGGGATGAGCTTCAAGTTCGAGTTGAACTCATGTTCGACTCAAACATTGGCTGTTCCCCAGTGCTAATTTTAAAGTGCTAATTTTAAAGGCTTATATGCATGGTATTGTCATAAAAAGTGTTTAGGGACCTGGGTCCTGCCCCAGGGGACATGGATCAATGCAAAAAAAAGTTTTAAAAACGCCCGTTTTTTCGGGAGCAGTGATTTTAATAATGCTTACAGTGAAACAATAAAAGTGTAATGTTCCTTTAAATTTCATACCTGGGGGTGTCTATAGTATGTCTGTAAAGGGGTGCATGTTTCCCGTGTTTAGAACAGTCTGACAGCAAAATGACATGTCAAAGGAAAAAAAGTCATTTAAAACTACTTGCGGCTATTAATGAATTGCCGGTCCCACAATACACATAAAAGTTCATTGATAAAAATGGCATGGGAATTCCCCACAGGTGAACCCTGAACCAAAATTTAAAAAAAAATGACGTGGGGGTCCCCCTAAATTCCATACCAGGCCCTTCAGGTCTGGTATGGCTTTTAAGGGGAACCCCGTGCCAAAATAAAAAAAATTGGCGTGGGGTCCCCCCAAAAATCCATACTAGACCCTTATCTGAGCACGCAACCTGGCAGGCCACAGGAAAAGAGGGGGGACGAGAGAGCGCCCCTCTCCTGAACCATACCAGGCCACATGCCCTCAACATTGGGAGGGTGCTTTGGGGTAGCCCCCCAAAACACCTTGTCCCCATGTTGATGGGGACAAGGGCCTCATCCCCACAACCCTTATCCAGTGGTTGTGGGGGTCTGCGGGTGGGGTGCTTATCAGAATCTGGAAGCCCCTTTAACAAGGGGACCCCCAGATCCCAGCCCTCCCCCCTGTGTGAAATGGTAAGGGGGTACAAAAGTACCCCTACCATTTCACAAAAAAAGTGTCAAAAATGTTAAATATGACAAGAGACAGTTTTTGACAATTCCTTTATTTAAATGCTTCTTCTTTCTTCTATCTTCTATCTCCTTTTTTCTATCTTCTATCTTCTATCTTCCTTCGGTTTCTTCATCCATCTTCTTCTTCTTCTGGTTCTTCCTCCGGTGTTCTCGTCTGGCATCTTCCTCTGCGGTGCCGGCGTCTTCTTCCCTTCTTCTCCTCGGGCTGCTCCGCATACATGATGGCATGATGGGAGGCTTCTGCTGTGTGACGCTTTTCCTCTTCTGATGGTTCTTAAAAAAGGGGCCTTGATGGGGACTTCCCTTTGGCATTCCCTGTGACATCAGAGGGGGACGGGGTCACCCGTTATGTAACCCCGCCCCCTTCTGATGTCACAGGGAATGCCACAGGGAAGGTCACAGTCAAGTCCCCATGGCCCTGCCCCCGCTATTTAAGAACCGTCAGAAGAGGAGAAGCGTCACACAGCGAGAGCCTTCCATCATGCCATCATGTATGCGGAGCGGCCTGAGGAGAAGAAAGGAAGAAGACGCCGGCGCCGCGGACGAAGATGCCGGACGAGAACATCGGAGGAAGAACCAGGAGAACCAGAAGAAGAAGAAGAAGATGGAGGAAGTACCCGAAGGAAGATAGAAGATGGAAGATAGAAGAAAGAAGATAGAAGATAGAAGATAGAAGATAGAAGAAAGAAGAAGCATTTAAATAAAGGAATTGTCAAAAACTGTCTCTTGTAATTTTTAACATTTTTGACAGTTTTTTTGTGAAATGGTAGGGGTACTTTTGTACCCCCCTACCATTTCACACAGCGGGGAGGGCCGGGATATGGGAGTCCCCTTGTAAAAGGGGGCTTCCAGATTCCGATAAGCCCCTCTACCACAGACCCCCACAATCACCGGGCAAAGGTTGTGGGGATGAGGCCTTTGTCCCCATCAACATGGGGACAAGGTGTTTTGGGGGGCTACCCCAAAACACCCTCCCAATGTTGAGGGTATGTGGCCTGGTGCGGTTCAGGAGGGGGGCGCTCTCTCGTACCCCCTTTTTTCCTGTGGCCTGCCAGGTTACGTGCTCGGATAAGGGTCTGGTATGAATTTTTTGGGGGACCCCACGCCGTTTTTTTTTTTATTTGGCATGGGGTTCCCCTTAAAATCCATACCAGACCTGAAGGGTCTGGTATAGATTTTGAGGGGGACCCCACGCCTTTTTTTTTTATTTTGGCCAGGGTTCCCCTTAATATCCATACCAGACATGAAGGGCCTGGTATGGAATTTAGGGGGACCCCCACGTCATTTTTTTTTAAATTCTGGTTCGGGGTTCCCCTGTGGGGAATTCCCATGCTGTTTTTATAAATGAACTTTTATGTGTATTGTCGGACCGGCAATTCATTAATAGCCGCGAGTAGTTTTAAATGACTTTTTTTTCTTTGAAATGTCATTTTGCTGTCCGACTGTTCTAAACACAGGAAACATGCGCCCCTTTACAGGCATACTATAGACACCCCCCAGGTACAAAATTTAGAGGAATATTACACTTTTACTGTTTCACTTTAAGCATTATTAACATCACTGCTCCCAAAAAAACAGCAGTTTTCAAAACTTTTTTTGCATTGATCCATGTCCCCTGTGGCAGGACCCAGGTCCCCAAACACTTTTTATGACAATAACTTGCATAAAAGCCTTTAAAATTAGCACTTTTGATTATTCATTAGGGATGAGCTTTATGTTCGAGTCGAACCCATGTTCGACTCGAACATCGTCTGTTCGCCCGTTCGCCGAATTGCAAACGATATGGGCCGTTCGCGCCAAATTCGTGTGGCGCGTCACTGCCCATAATTCACTGCGGCATCGCAGTGCATTGCTGGCTGATGATTGGCCAAGCATGCACTTTGACCCGCATGCTTGGCTAATCACAGCGCCGTCTGAACAGAGAGCCGTAATTGGCCAAAGCCAAGGAGGCTTTGGCCAATTATGGCTCAGGGGATTTAGTACAGGCCCCACACTATATAAGGCCGCCTGCACGGCGGCCCTGTGTAGTGTGTGTTCCGGCGTTCATTGAGAGAGAGAGAGAGAGAGACAGACAGTGACATTTGAATTGAGTTAGATAGATTAGGCAGAACAGTCAGTCAGTTTAGCTGCACTTACAGTGTATTGTGTATATATATGCATCCCAGGTGTTTCATATATATATATATATATATATATATATATACTAGACTATTTACAGTTAGTGCAGTGAGTCCTGCTCACAGTGTTCAGCTAAACCTACAAGTTGGTGTAGTGAGACCTCTGCACAGTGTTCATCTAAAGCTACAAGTTAGTGCAGTGCGTCCTGCTCACAGTGTTCAGCTAAAACTACAAGTTAGTGCTGTGTGTCCTGCTCACAGTGTTCAGCTAAACCTACAAGTTGGTGTAGTGAGACCTCTGCACAGTGTTCATCTCAAGCTACAAGTTAGTGCAGTGCGTCCTGCTCACAGTGTTTAGCTAAAACTATAAGTTAGTGCTGTGCATCCTGCTCACAGTGTTCAGCTAAAACTACAAGTTAGTGCTGTGCGTCCTGCTCACAGTGTTCAGCTAAACCTACAAGTTGGTGTAGTGAGACCTCTGCACAGTGTTCATCTAAAGCTACAAGTTAGTGCAGTGCGTCCTGCTCACAGTGTTCAGCTAGATCCGTTCCTGTTATCTTCTTACTGACAGGCAGGCTTGTCTTGTTACAGTATTTACAGTTACCTGAATAAAATTGCTGGTGTTATTTTGATCCTATTAGTACCACAGTTAGGCAGCTAGACTATTTACAGTTAGTGCAGTGCGTCCTGCTCACAGTGTTCAGCTAAACCTACAAGTTAGTGGGGTGCATCCTGCTCACAGTGTTCAGCTAAAACTACAAGTTAGTGTGGTGCATCCACCTCACAGTGTTCAGCTAAACCTACAAGTTAGTGCAGTGTGTCCAACTCACAGTGTTCAGCTAAACCTACAAGTTGGTGTAGTGAGACCTCTGCACAGTGTTCATCTAAAGCTACAAGTTAGTGCAGTGCATCCTGCTCACAGTGTTCAGCTAAAAATACAAGTTAGTGCTGTGTGTCCTGCTCACAGTGTTCAGCTAAAACTACAAGTTAGTGTGGTGCGTCCACCTCACAGTGTTCAGCTAAACCTATAAGTTATTTTTTTGCGAGCTCTGCACAGTGTTCACCTAAAGCTACCTGTAGAAGGTTGGTGGTGTTTTCCTGATCCTATCACTACCGCAGGCAGCTAAAAAAGCTACAAGTTAGTTTTTTGCGAGCTCTGCACAGTGTTCAGCTAAAGCTACCTGTAGAAGGTTGGTGGTGTTCTCATACTACAGGCAGGCAGTTGATTTTGCTAGCTGCAGTATCAGTATATATATATATATATATATATATATATATATATATATATATATTTATCCCAGCTTAGTGCAGCTACAGGCCATTAGTATGTCTGGAAGGCCAAGAAGGAGAGGCAGACAGTCACAAGCCAATAAGAGAGGGCAAGCAGGCTCTGTGTCTAGTGCTGGTCGTGGAGACGGTGCATCCTCATCAGCACGTGGCCCTGGGACACGCTTGGCCTTTTTTTCGGCAGCTGGCCGTGTTGAGCCACAACATGCGGAAGACTTGGTCGAGTGGATGACCAAGCCGTCCTCATCCTCCTCATCCTCTCTCACCCATGCCCAGGGTACTTTGTCTGGCAAAGCAGCGGCTCAATGTCATCAGTGACTCCTTCCCTAGCCCCACCATGTCCTCCTGAGGAGTCCCTCGAACTGTTTGACCACAGTGTTGGGTACATGCTCCAGGAGGATGCCCAGCGTTTGGAAGGCTCTGATGATGATACTGAGCTCGATGAAGGCAGTAACATGAGCATGGACAGAGGGGGTGCCCAAGAAGGACAGCAATCTGGCAGTCATGCTCCCCCTGCTGCAGCATACTGCCAGGTTTGCTCCAGTGATGAGGAGGGAGGGGATGATGAGGTCACTGACTCAACGTGGGTGCCTGATAGGAGAGAGGAGGAGGAGGCGGCACATCACCAACGAGGCAAGATGCCCTCCAGGGGCCAGCCTAAGGGCAGCACATTGACTGCATCACACCCCAAAGCTCCACATGTGCAGGGCGCTGCAGTCTCTGTGCATTATTCAAAAAGTTCTTTGGTGTGGGCCTTTTTTGAGACGAGTGCATCAGATCGCACCGCTGCTATTTGCAACATATGGCTCAAGCGTATCTCGCGTGGCCAAAACATCTCCAGCTGGGGTACCACATGCTTGACCAGACATATGTTGACCTGCCATGCAGTTCATTGGCAAGCGTATCTAAAAGACCCACACCAAAGAACAAAGAGGACCTCTCCTTGCTCCTCATCAGCTGAGGTTTCCAACCCCACTATACCTTCAGTCCTCTCTGAGACCTGCACTGAGAGGAATGAAGATGTAGAATTAGGTGTGTCACAGCCAAGTACTTGTGGGCAATCTGCTTTTGGTACACCGACGTCAGATTGTACCAGGCGAATTTCCCTGCCCCAGCTGCTGCACCGCCGAAAGAAGTTTGCTCCCAGCCATCCACATGCCCAGTGGTTGAATGATAGCTTGGCAAAATTGCTAGCACTTCCTCAGTGGCAGGTACCCAAACGCCACTTTTTCTCACGGAAGGCGATTCCGGCTCTCTACCGGCATGTGGAAGGCAATGTCCATGCCTCGCTGGACAGGGCAGTCAGCGGTAAGGTGCATATTACCGCTGACTCATGGTCCAGCAGGCATGGACAGGGACGTTACCTAAGTTTCACGGTGCATTGGGTGACTCTACTGGCAGCTGGGAAGGATGCAGGACAAGGTGCAGTAGTGTTGGAGGTTGTTCCGCCACCCCGCCTCCAAAATGCTAATGATTGTGACACACCTCTCTCCTCCACCCCCTCCTCTTCTTCTTCCTCCATGACCTCTTCCTGTGCTTTGTCCTTGAACCAGCGGTGCTCCGTAGCCGTTCAAGGGGCTACGCAAGTACGCAGGCCAAAAGATGCCATGCGGTGCTTGAGCTGGTGTGCTTGGGGGACAGGAGCCACACTGGGGCAGAGGTTCTGTCAGCTCTGCAGGGGCAGGTTCAGAGGTGGTTGACGCCACGCCAACTTAAGGCAGGAATGGTGGTTTGCGACAATGGCACCAACCTCCTCTCTGCCCTCCGACAGGGACAAATGACCCATGTGCCCTGTTTGGCTCACGTCCTTAACTTGGTGGTGCAGCGGTTCTTGGGCAGGTACCCGGGCTTACAGGATGTCCTGAGGCAGGCCAGGAAAGTCTGTGTGCATTTCCGCCGGTCATATAATGCCAGTGCTCGACTGACGGACCTCCAAAAGGAGTTTAACCTGCCCAAGAACCGCCTAATCTGTGACATGCCCACCAGGTGGAACTCAATGTTGGCCATGCTGCAGCAGCTGCACACGCAGCAGAGGGCCATCAATGAGTACCTGTGCGACTATGGCACCAGGACAGGGTCAGGGGAGCTTGGTTTTTTTCCCCATGCCAGTGGGCCATGATCAGGGATGCATGCACTGTCCTGTCACCATTTGAGGAGGCCACGAGGATGGTGAGCAGTGACCGTGCATGCATCAGTGACACTGTCCCCCTTGTCCACCTGTTGGAGTGCACACTGCGAGGAATAATCGACAGGGCACTTGAGGCAGAACAGAGGCAGGAAGAGGAGGACTTCCTTAGCTCTCAAGGCCCCCTTTATCCAGACAGTGTTCCTGCGTGCCCGCCGATCACACAGGAAGAGGAGGAGGAGGAGGAGGAGGAGGAGGAGGAGGAAGATTGTGTCAGTATGGAGGTGGAGCCTGGCACTCAGCATCAGCAGCAGTCTTTAAGGGATCAGTCCCAAGAAACACATGGACTTGTACGTGGCTGGGAGGAGGTGGCTGCGGACCATGTCGTCCTTAGTGACCCAGAGGACTCCGGACCGAATGCCTCAGCAAACCTACGCTGCATGGCCTCCCTGATCCTGCAAAGCCTGCGTAAGGATCCTCGTATTCGTGGTATCAAGGAGAAGGACCAATACTGGCTGGCAACCCTCCTTGATCGACGTTACAAGGGTAAGGTTGCGGACCTTATCTTGCCATCGCAGAGGGAGCAGAGGATGAAACATCTTCGGGAGGCCTTGCAGAAAGGTCTGTGCAACACGTTCCCAGAGACTGGGAGGTTACAAACTCCTGTTTCTGGACAACGTGTTGCTGAGGCTTCGGTCAGTCAAAGAAGGAGCGGTGGAGAAGGTGGCCGTCTGACCGATGCGTTCAGACAATTTTTTGGTCCGCAGCCCCAAGGTATGATCGGTTCCAGCAACTATCGCCAGCGTCTGTTTTACATGGTGCAGGAATACCTAGGGGCAAGATTAGACTTGGACACCTTTCCCACCGAAAATCCTCTGGGTTACTGGATCTTGAGGATGGATCACTGGCCAGAGCTTGCACAGTATGCAATTGAGCTACTGGCCTGTCCTGCATCCAGCGTTCTTTCGGAACGTATATTCAGTGCTGCTGGAGACTTTGTAACCGATCACAGGGTGCGTCTGTCCACCGACTCGGTCGATCGACTGACCTTCATAAAAATGAATCAGTCTTGGATCACCACCAGCTACCAAGCACCTAAAGCTGATGTAACTGTATGTTTTTTTTTTAAATCTCAGATCCCTTCAAAGACTGCCTATGCTGATGCTGAGTGACTATCCCTGAGTAATTATCCTCTTCCTCCTCAATCATCACGCTGATAGCTTGTAAGAACATTTTTGGTTCTGGGCGCCACCACCAGTGCCTAAGGCCCAATTTTTCTGCCCCTGTTTAACAGGGGTGTGTAATTACAATTTTTGATGCAATACTTTGCAGCAGGGCTTGTTCCTGCGTTCCAACTAGAGTGTCTGTGAGGGGTTGCAGTGTTGTGGCACCAGCACCACCACCACCAAAGGCCCAATTTTTCTGCCCCTGTTCAACAGGGGCATGTAATTACAATTCTTGATCTAATATTTCACAGCAGGGCCCATTTCTGCACCCACCAAGAGCAAGTGAGGACTTACAGTGTTGTGGCACCACCACCACCACCAAAGGCCCAGTTTTTCTGCCCCTGTTCAACAGGGGCATGTAATTACAATTCTTGATCTAATATTTCACAGCAGGGCCCTGTGAGGGCTTACAGTGTTGTGGCCACAACAACACCTAAGGCCCAAATTTCTGCTGAGTATATAGGGCAGGCCCCTACTTTCAAACATCTAACTTACAAACGACTCCTACTTGCAAACGGAAGGAGACAACAGGAAGTGAGATGAAATCTACCCCTAGGAAGGGAAATTCTCTCCTGTAAGAGTTAATATGGGAAAAACATTTCTCCTTTCCACTGATGCTTTCCAATCCTTGTTCCACAAAAAAACCCAAATTCTCAAAAAGCATTTGTCATTGGGACAAAAAGTGAGGTGAAATCTTCTAAAGAGGAGGAAAGACAGCAAAACAAATGTCACAGGGGTGATAACCCTTCCCTATGTTTTCCAAAAAGCTTAAAAGAGATTTTTTGGCTGGAGCTAAACACGTTAAAAATGTACCCGTTCAAAATGACAAACAGATTCTACTTAACAACAAACTTACAGTCCCTGTCTTGTTTGCACCGCCTGTATACTGCTGTTCAGAGTATATAGGGCCTGGTGGCCCCACACCTTTCCTTATTTTAATTTGGGTGTGGGGTTCCCCTTAATATCCATACAAGACCCAAAGGGCCTGGTAATGGACTGGGGGGTACCCATGGTGTTTGTCTCACTGATTTTCATCCATATTGCCAGGACCCGACATTACATTAAACCCGCAAGCAGTTTTAAATGAGATTTTTTCCTTTAAAAATGACATTTGGTGCAGGGACTGTTCTAAACATGGGAAACACGCGCCACTTTACAGGCATACTATAGACACCCCCAGGTACGATATTTAAAGGAATATTTCACTTTTTTTTTTACTTTAAGCATCATTAAAATCACTGCTCCCGAAAAAACGTCCGTTTTTAAAAGTTTTTTTTGCATTGATACATGTCCCCTGGGGTAGGACCCGGGTCTCCAAACCCTTTTTAGGACAATACCATGCAAATTAGCCTTTAAAATGAGCACTTTTGATTTCGAACATTCGAGTCCCATAGACGTCAATGGGGTTCTAACGTTTGTGCGAACTTTCGGTCTGTTCGCAGGTTCTGGTGCGAACCGAACTGGGGGGGTGTTCGGCTCATCCCTATTATTCATGTTCGTGTCCCATAGACTAACGGTGTTCGCGTGTTTGCACAAATTTTTTGCCTGTTCGCAAGTTCTGGTGTGAACCGAACAGGGGGGTGTTCGGCTCATCCCTAGTTACCAGTAATTAAGTGAATAGTGAATCTAAGGCGATAGATAATTTACACTCCCATTGTACTCTTCTTCAACACCTCATTTGGATGTATAAACAAACTGAGTGTAGAAATATACGTCCTTCTTTCTGGTACTATGTTTTTCATTGACATTGTAAGGATTGGATTGATTAAACACTGGCACCTCTTTGCCTACTACCCCCCCAAGTCCAAACCTGTCTGACCTTCTTCCTAAAGGGGCACTCCACCCACATCTTTTTCCTTGTGTTCTTTTTCCTGACCCTTGGGGTCTCACTGATCTCTCTATCATCCCATCTACATTCTGGCCCTGGGTTCCTACATTTCTATTCACTTTCCCCAGACCTACTCTCCCAGGATTGTAGGGGGCTTATTTCTATTACACCTGTCTCACTACTCAAGCTCACCCAGCACTATATGTGTTTCAGGTTTGCTAATACCTGTGTGTTTACCCATGGCAACCAATTTCTCAGAAATCCACAAACTCAACATTGTCAATATCAAGAATTATGGTCCCATTGCTTGCTAGGACAGTGTTAGAGGAGGAACCACATGCAGGCAAGCAGGTGCTTTCTATGGGACCTTCCCAACGTTTCACATCGCTCCCTGTTGTCCAACACTCCATCAGCGACTGTTCTACCAACAAACATTTTTCACCACCAGTCTCTTTAACCATTTCTGTTACCACTGGTATTTTCAATGCCTCTGACCTGTTCAACAGTTCTCCAGAGTACTTCTCATACACAAACTCTGTACGAAGCTATCCAACACACTGTGAGACAACTTTCCACATTAACACCAAACATTGCATTAAATGATTCCAACATTGGTGATCTCTGCACAGTACAGCCTTTAATATCCAGCTCCAATTAGGCATACCCCTTGGTACAAATTTTCCTACCCCAGGAGAGGACAGCAAGATATACACCAGCTGTACTCTCCATGATGCTAACATTTCTTTAACCATGTCTGTCATCACAAAATACACATTATTTTTCCCTTAATGCATGGTGGACAAAATTTCTGCTGTGCGTTTACGCTCAGTCAGAACATCTCCTGGCACCACAGCAATAGCATCCACCTTAATGTTACCTACAAAAATTTCTTTCAACATTATTATTAGACTCTTGGCCCAATTATCCCAATCAGATGTGCTCCGTAGCACTGCATCCACCCAAGGATACACAGACAGATCAAGGGGCTCAACAGCATCTGACCCATTATACTTGTCAGTTTTCACATTACATTGCATTAACTCATCTTTTGCAATGCACAGCAGAAAGTGCTTCTTGGAAGCGGATCTCCTCAATGGACTTGTCATCACTTCACCGGCATAAGACAAAAAATTCAGTCGATACAGGAGCAGTCTTACCACTCCAGTTGGTATGTTTTGCACTTTAAATGTGTCGCTGCAGGAACCATTGCTCTGCGGCACTTTTCCTGGCATATTTCCCTATGCAGTCACAGGGTTAAACAACAAATGCTCTCATAGGCACCACAGACTCTCCGTCATTCCAGCCCTCTCTCTGGGAATGATTAGTCTCCTCTCCACTGCAGCTCCACCATCCAGACGACACTTCACCCCTTGTTGCCATGGGAGACTGCACTCTCATAGCAGAACTTTTCCATCACTCTCCAACTGGCTGTAACAGTTCTTCATGAGCCCACCAGCCATGACTTTCATCAGGATTACTCCACCATCCACCACAGGTCTCACAATTGACCTTGAATTTGTTGCTATGGGCAAGAACACTCATCTTTGTAGTCATGGACACACAGTTCCTTAGAAAAAATTTTTTGTCTCTGGCACTCACTGTTTCTGTAATGCGAGGATCTGGACCACTGCCATCTGTGCCCATACCATACCCTCCACCAATTGTACAGATCAGGTGGTGCATGCATTTCAGGAAGTTTTGCCAGTCCAGAATTGCATTTTTAAGAGCATGGCAGTCCACTTTTATTTAACGGAATGGAAAAATTTCACAAAAGACAGCAATTCCCCACACAGGGGTTCCACCATTACTGTAACTTACATAGTTACATAGTAGGTACGGTTGAATAAAGACAATAGTCCATCCAGTTCAACCTGTGTAGGTGTACGTGTGTCAGTGTCTATAATTATTTCCCATATCCCTGTATGTTGTGTTCTTCACAATGCACATTCAAGAGTCTTTTAAAAATATCCATACTACCCGCTGCCACCACCAATTGTGGAAGAGAGTTCCACAGCATTAGTGCCCTGACAGTGAAAAACCAAGTGTGCAGTTTAAGGTTAAACCGCTTCTCCTCCAATGTCATTGTGTGGCCCGGTGTCCTTTTATACTCCCTAAGACTGAATAGCTTTTTTCCCATGCTGGGATCAACATTGATATATTTGTAAATAGCTATCATGTCCCCACTCAAGTGGCACTTCTCCAGCAAGAATAAATGTAGTACTTGTTCCTCATAATTGAGGTCGTCCAGGCCCCTTATTAATTTTGTTGCCCTTCTTTGGACTCTCTCCTGTTCCAGCACATCCCTTCTGAACTCAGGCCACACCTGTGAAATCAACATGCCTGCCTCTCCAAAAATCAGGCTCAAACTGCTAAAATAAACAGTGGCACGGGCTGGCATCTCTATACAGTATAAAGAGAAACCAGATAAATTCCCACGCTGGGGATATAAGCATGAAACATAAGACAGAAGTTCACGCAAAAACACAAAGTAAAACATGTTATAAGATATAAATTATAGACTAACAATGACTCTCAGGCTAGGGCCAGGGATCAATGCAGAATGCCTGAGCCTGCAGACTCAGGGGCTAAGGTGGAGAGAACAAAACCAAACTAAGCATGGGACAAAAAAAGAGGGAAAAACCCCCACACACAACGGTGGGTGGGGAGGGAGGGTGAAAACAAAGCAGCAGGCAGGAGGCCCAGAAGTAGAAAGGAGGGTAAAAGGAGAGGTGAAGAGGAGTTGGAAAAAGAACAGGAAGGTCCCCCAGGCTAGGGATGGGGCCAAGTTAGTTTGAGAGGCCTAGACTGGTCGGGTGCAGAGTAGGGAAAGCATAGGACCACCACGGGGCCTATCCTTTGAGAAATTTGGCATAGGAGTCTTGGAGGACCTTGCTATTGTGCGCTCAGCTGCGATAAACAGATATGTGGCTAGTTTCTGCTGGTAAGAGAAGAATCCTAGGATTGGAAAATGGAGCAAAGCAAGTTTGGGGTCCTTATGGAAAGGTACATGGAAGAGGGTGGACAAGAGTCCAAAGACCCTTGACCAAAATCCCATGAGGCAGGGGCAGGCACACCATATGTGTATTTCACCTCCTCGCTGACCACACCCCTGGAAGCATCTATCACTGAAGGAAGGGCTTGACTTGGCAATACAGGCTGGAATCCAGTACCAACATAGGAGAACCTTGTACGCTGCCTCCAACGTAGCAGTGTTAAAAGAGCACTTTGCTATGCTGGACCAGGCTTTACTCCAGTCTGCAAGGTTTATGGGGGACAAGTCTCATTCCCATTTAAGCACATAGGAGAGGGAAGTAGAGGTCCTGTTGGTGGTGAGTGGGGAGTAAATCATGGAAATGGTGCTGCGGGTGCCCGGACAGTGCTGGCAGGTGTGTTTGAAGGAGGTCATTTGATATGGGAAGGAGTCATGACACCGGAGGGATGTTATCCAGTGTTGTAGCTGAATGTAACGGAAGAATTCGGCTGGCAGAGCTTCGTGGGTCTCTTGGATTAAGGACCATATGGGGAAGTGTGGGAACCAAGAAAATGTATGAACCTGTGAGAACCTGTGATGCTCTTGATGGCCTGAGCCACCTCTAGTTCAGTAATGTCAGCATTGAGGGCTGTGCGGGCTTTCTTTAATATAACCAGGGATAGGTACTACTTCAAATATACTAATGTGAACACTGGTAACACCTAATTATAAATGAGCATTTCTGGAAAAGGAAACATTGACGAATCAGTTAAAAATAAATAATGACTAGTGTTCTTAAAGCAGATGTAAACCCTCTCATATACCCAGTGAAGTGAACAGCCCCAGATGATACAGAGGGATGAAACAAATCTCACTACATACATTTTACATGTATATCTGCTGTCTTCACCTTTATATACTGTTTAGAAAGTGCATGTCCTGTTGATTTTTCACTTCCTCATTCATCTGTAGGAGTGGATTATTGCTAGACACTGTGAGACAGCTGATTGGAGGAAAGGCACACACCCCCTCCCCACACATGCAGAGCTTGCCTGTGAATAGTTTAGCAGTGTGCTAATCTATTTATAGCAACCTCCCCCGACACAAATTTCTATCTCCCATCTCGGAGAGCTTGTCAAAAATTATCAGGCTGATAAAAGAGAAATGGAGCAGGACAAAGCTACGGGACGGAGAGATAAGAAAACACGGCAGATAGATCTGCCCAGCTTAAATTTAATGAATTCGGTTTACATCCACTTTAAAGAAAATGTTCAAGAAAAGGAGGTCTTTAAATGTATGTGTGTAAATGGCAGTTGCCTTGGAAACAAATGTCTACCTAAGCATTTTAGCTTACCTGATTTATCCATTGATAAGGATAAACCTAGCTCTACTACTGGTTTGTGTTGTATTCCTGACTTTTTATATAAGAGGTAATCCCTAGACAAAATATTACATTTATTCAGAAATTAATCCATTCAATAGAGATTATAGATAATCAACATAGGATGTATTATTATCACTTACAAAATATTAAAATTGGGCTAATTCAATCCCAAGCTTGGGCATAAAATAAAATGATCAGTCATAGACATGTTTTAAAAAGTAAAAAAAGCAGCTCCAACTGGTGTACTCACCTGATCTTTGGCACTGTACCCTGCAGATCCACTGCTCTTTCAAGAGTGAATGACACTCCAGAACTATCCAATGCACTTGCTTTGAGCTGAGGATGTCATGGGACCATGCTCTGCCTTGCAATAACGGGAGAATGCTCTAGAGAGTGGGCTTTGAATTCTTGTTTATTTATTAGATAAAGAGATCATCAGTAGGCATCTCTAGAAACACAATTGGTACTAATGGAAATACCAGTTCAATGTGTGTATGTGCTTATGTGTCTGTTCTGTGTGTATAAGGGGTTCCTATGAGGCATTCTGTAACTGAGCCATAGCTTCTGTGAAATTCTAATTATTCTGTAATTTGAATTTGCATACCTACTAAAAAGGCTTTACATTCAAAAGAAAAGTGTCTATTTGTGTCATGCATAATACATGCCATATATTTTATTTTATTTAGTGAACTATAGCATTATAGAGAAGATCAAAACTGTTATACTGTAGATGTGGTCTGACTTACAGAACAACATCTATATTAAGTTTAATGAACTTTTTCAGTTCCTTTGTTTTCTACCTTAACTTGACATTGCTTCAGGTTATAAAGAAAACTTCAGAGATTTTTCACATTTTACATGCAGCTCTCATTTTCAACACATACACTGTCATAGTTTGAACTAAAATAAATAAATAAACAAACAAATAAATATATATATTTCCAGGTTTGTCTTTTTCACTAAAGCACAAAAAAGTTATTACCAATGCTGCAAAAATAAGATTTTTAATGGCATTCATTATTACTTTTCATAAAACAGAATTAAAAAGCTTGAAAGCAAAACATTTATTTATTTTGTTTTTCTCAAAGGCTTACATAATACAAATAGCAGTAGATAACTAAATGTATTACATACATCAACAATTATATTTATTGAAATAATGAAATATAAAATACATTAACATATAATGACAAGGTTAATGTCATATACAGTAAATGTGTTGTGTACAAATATACATTTTTGAGAAATACATTGTGAGAAATCTCCAAACATTTACCAAGCTGCCTGGTGAAAAATGCAATTTTATTAGCATGTAATGTAGTAGAATTAACCCAGACATCTATAAGAGGCCTTTGATGAAAGACTTTTGGTTGCATCAGAACTTACTTTGCATCCCATAAAAAAAAAAAAATAATGGAGATGCAAAAGCAGCTAGTTGCTGTTGCTTACAGGAAAATCAAATGCAAGGCAAAAGGAGGTCAACCGCAGGTAAAATGGCAGATATTCCCAAAAAATCCATTGTTAGAGCTTTATTTCAGGCCTAGAAGTTAATACTTAGGCACTGGAAGGATGCTGAACCACCCTCACTGAAGGAGTGGATTACACAAATGGGTGACACGTTGAGATTAAAGATATACATTTTCCAGCATAGAGGTTGCACAGGCAAATTTGACAAACTGTGGTCCCTGTGGCTTGATACCCTGGGACTTTCACCTGTAGAACAAATTCTGAACCGCATTTTACTTTAAGGCTGTACTGTATGTTGTCACTGCTTGCATCAGGATTAATCACATACATCTAAGCAAGTACTTGAAAATGTTGTGGAGCCCATGCTTTTTATGAGTAAGAGATGTGGTATATAAATTTGGATCCACTGTACTTTTTTGTATGTGTAAGTACTGTACATGCTCGTGAATGTGTATTGTGTTATTTTATGTACATTTGACTGCTTTTCTTTAACGACATGAGCCCCGGAAGATTTGGCTGCTCAATGACCAGGCCATTTTTTGTGATACGGCACTGCATCACTTTAACTGACCGTTGCGCGATCGTGCAATGCTGTACCCAAAAAAAATAAACATACTTTTTTTCCTAAAAATAGAGCTTTCTTTTGGTGGTATTTGATCATCTCTGCAGTTTTTATTTTTTGTGCTATAAACAAAAAAAGAGCGTCAATTTTGAAAAGTTATAGCGTCTACAAAATAGGGGACAGATTTATGGCATTTTTATTATTTTTTTTTTATTAGTAATGACGAGTATCTGTGATTTTTATCATGACTGCAAAATTATGGTGGACACATCGGACACTTTTGACACTATTTTGGGACCATTGTCATTTATACATCGATCAGTGCTATAAAAATGCACTGATTACTGTGTAAATGACACTGGCAGGCAAGGGGTTAAACACTAGGGGGCAATCAAGGGGTTAACTGTGTTCCCTCAGTGCATTCTAACTGTATGGGGATGGGCTCACTAGAACATGACAGAGATCACTGCTCCCGATGACAGGGAGCAGTAGATCCCTGTCATGTTGCTAGGCAGAACAGGAAAATGCCTTGTTTACATAGGCATCTCCCCATTCTGCCGCTCCGTGTCATGATTGTGGGCCCCCAGCAGACATCGAGTCCACGGGACCCTCATGCCCACGGAGTATGCAGCGGCGCGCCCACAATGCCGCGTCTTAAAGGGCATGTACAGGTACGCCCATTTGCGCAGCCGTGCCATTGTGCCAATATACATTGTCGTGCGCTGGTTGGCAAGAGGTTAATGTATGCTGTTTGCCATCTCTGGATCTCTACATGGTGGTCATGAATCTAATCATTACTCTAGACTGATGTTAGAGTATGATGGTTTATGTGAAATTTCTATTAACAAATGTAAATAATACTGTAATTCTGAACTTTATTTAGTTTGAGTTTGATCTATGTGAGTGGGTGATATGCCTTCTGTCTATTTTCTTAAGATGCAGTGTAATTGTTCACCAAGGGGAATAGTCTATTAATTACTACTGTACGTGAGAAGGCTTTTCACAGACAATTTCGTACCTGAGTTTGTTTATGTGAAAAATGGAACCCAAACCTTTTTGTTTTAAATATGTCCACTTCAAAGTATCCCCTTGTTTAGATAAGCAATGACAACAGCCATCCTTTCATTAATATGTAATTTTCCCACCATAAAGGTCACAAACTTTGCTAAATTTTCCCTCCAAAATATTCTAAGGATTTGCCTTAAAGGGGGCTGGCTTATACTAACTAGAGAGGATTGGCAATACTACAATCCTGAAGAGATGAGTCAGATTTGAATAAATAGAATAGATAGGCCCACCAATCAGGATTGCCCCATGCAAGCCAATGTAGGAGGGGCCTATTTCAGTCCAGACACTTTGAGGGAGAAGGAGGGAGAAGTCTTTAGAACACCAGATACCAGAATGGGGCCATCACACACAGTTCCTATCTAAATGTTTGTCTTATGTCTTTTTTTCCTTAATGTCTGTTTATAGTACTATGTTAAAACTTGCATAATATTTTATTCTTTTTCTGTAACTAGATAAATTGATGGTTGTTAGCTTTATACCTTTTTATTATTTACAATGCATTTCTATTGTTGTGTTGAACGTTCAGTCATGGTAAAGAATTCTCATTTAAAACTAAAAAATATATAGATTTTGGTTAACAAGTGCATGTTTGTGTTTGATGTACTAATAAACTTTTGAAGGGTCTAATGAGTAATCTTTAACTTATACATAATAATTGCACATAATGGAAAATTGAATAAACAAATCCAATAGTTTTAAACTGCTTTTTGTTGAGAAAAAAAAAACATCCCCCCAGGTGATCATTGAACAATTGCAATGAATGGGAGTGAATTTGTATTATTAATCAGCTGATGCACTTGCAGTGTTCTAATGGGGGAAGTTGCAGAGTCTGCATCTCTTTAGAAGATCAGATGATGCTTAAAATCTGACTTGTATCTTAGTGTAGACTTCTGTTGAAAACCTGTGTACAGAAGGCCTCCAGGTTGCCATATTGCATTGAATTTTACAGAAAATTACAGGGCTGCAGATTGAAAAGGAATCTTTTTTTTAATAAAATTTTTTAATAATATTTAATTTGAATATGACTTGTCTAATAATTATAGAGGCTATATTTTTTTATTTGCTAAATTTAAGATATAAAATTAGAGCATTTTGACTATAACTTATTACCATTTTAATATAATCATTAATATTTGAAAGTATTTAAACCCAATATTATATGGTCAATGCTAAAAACAAAACCCTAAACATGTTCTACACCTTTTTAACTAGATACATTTGAAATATTACATATGTATGTAACCTATTTAAAAACTGCAACCAGTACAAGGAGTTCTGTGCATAAGCAAAGGCCCTGTAGCCCCCCTGATGGTATTCCCGAGTGTGGCTCGGGGTTAAATTTCAGCACCATTAGTGGAAACCTCGAGCCACACTCAGGATTACATCTCAGGTACTGGTGCTCCGACAGTACTGTATGAGATCATTTCACTTCCCTTTTGTCCCCAGTGCTTTGGCCCATGCCCTGCATGCAGTTTTATATTGTATATACTGTTCTTTCTGCCTGGAAACTTGAGATTGTCCATAGCAACCAAAAAGTGTCCCTTTATGTCAAAAGTGGCTTTAGACTAGCTAGAAAACAGCAATAATAAATTAGAACACTTGCAGAATTGAGCGATAGTGAATCATGGGGAAATTTATTTTATTGTTATTATATTATTATTTTCTTAACTATTTATAATTATTTATTATATTATAATTTATGATTTTGTGTTTCAAACTTCATCATACCCGGGATATCTACTAGACTCTTGGTGGACAGATCTAAGTGTGTTATTGCTAAGAATTACAGACCTACAATATAAAACGCCAAATTTCTATGCAAAAGAGGTCTTTTAGTAACTTATTCAGTTACCTGAAAAAAAATATTTTATTGCTTATTATTATGGTGTAATGACAGGAAAATTTTTTAGTTCTCCATGAATGTTTTTTATGTGTTGACTTTGTCTCTAGTGCTAAATATTGCTTGCTTTAAAATAGACAGCCTCTTCCAGGTTTACACATCTATACTGGCCCACAACAACAAAACAGCTTCTGCAACATATTCTTAACTAAAGCATGATAGTTTGTACATTCTGTAAGTCAGGACCCTATTAGGATTCCAAAATCAGGCCTTCCTGCCCAGGCCAATTTTCAGCTTTCAGCGCTGTTACACTTTGAATGACAATTGCGCAGCCCTGCTACAGCATCACCATGTGAAATTTTTATCATTTTCTTCACACAAATAGAGATTTCTTTTGGTGGTATTTAATCACTGATGGCTTTTTTATTTTTTACTAGAAAAAAAATGTCAGAAAATCTAAAAAAAAAAAAATGTTCTTAGTTTTTGTAAGTAAATTTTAATGATGTGGGGGCACTAAAACGCCACACTTATGGGCACTGATAGGTGGCACTGATATGTAGCACTGATGGGCACTTATGGGCGACACTGATGGGTGGGCACTGATAAGTGGCACTGATGGGCACTGATGGGCATTGTTGGGTGGCACTGATGGGCAGCAATGATGGGCATTGATGGGCAGCACTGATAGCCAGCACTGATAGCCAGCATTGACTGGCATCACTAATGGACACTGATTGGTGGCACTTGTGGGCACTAATTGCTGGCACTGGTAGGCACTGATGGGCACCGATTACTGGCACTGGTGGCACTTTCTTGTAATCAGGGCACTGATAATCAGTGCCCTGATTACATGTGTTGATGTCCCCTGCGAGGAGATGCCGCTGATTGGCTCTCCTTGCCATACACTCTGTCAGTGTGAGGTGATGTGAGACGAATACCGGCATTTCCATGTTTTACATGTGACCGGCTGTGATTGGACACAGCCTATCACATGGTTAAAGAGCTAGCAACACGGCGCGGCCACGATCGTCACATTGCGTGCCCCCCATGGGCATGCGAGAGCGGCCATTCTGGGACGACATCATATGACGTCGTCCCAGTACAAGAGCTGCACTGCCCCTCCGTCATTTAATGGTGGACGGTGGCAAGCTGTTAAACTTTGCTTTAAATGTGTCAGATTTGTATTAGTCCTCCCCTGTCCCAAAAAAGAGTGAAGATATGAGTGGTGCTATTCATAGTTTGCATAAAGTATCTATAGAATACTTTTTTAAAATATTTTTTGTATATCACCACTATTATTTGTATGTCACTACAAAGTGATACGTGGTTTTATATTTTCTAAAAAACGGAGGAGGTGCTGAGAGTTGGAGAGGAGGAGAAGACAAGGGTGGCTCAGGGGAGGTGGGGTGAATACCTGCACCTATTTTCTGACAAAAAAAGCACTGCATATAGGTACAAATGTAGGTAAAATTTTACATTTTGAAATAAGTGAAAGGAAAAAAAGTATTATAAATGTATTAATATTGTAAATGTCTAAATTGGCCTAAAATGTCAGAATAATTTTAAATATGCAGATTAGGTTAAAGTAAGGACAAATGAGTTCTTGCTTAGAACATATTAATATTATCAGTTTAAATCAGTGTATTACATGCTTTTTTAAATATTTTCCACTCTATTGTCACTGCATGTTTCAGATTTCAGATACTTGGCAACACATGCAGAGCTGTCAGCCTAAATGAGTCAAAGACAGAATAACTGAATACTAGCATATACAGTACTTTTGTATTCAGATTCTCTGAATTTGCAATACTGTACATACAAACACATATTAAAATGTACTACTTTCAATGGTAACATAAACAACATGATCTGATGCATAGTGATATTATATTCAAAATTATATCACTTATGCAGATTCTAATATATTCCGAATACTTGGCTTGCAGAAAAAAGTATGTAAAGCTGAAGAAAATAAAGGCTAAAATAAATTAAGGTGTTTATTCAATAGCTTATTTAATAGCTTTACAACCTCATACAAACAAAACATTTATCTACACATGTAGAATAGGAGAAGGTGAAACATAAAGCTAAAGTTTAGCTATTTTTTTTCCCTCTACAGCTTTAGTTACATTACTTACCTATAATAAAGTATGCCCCATGATGTGCAGGCTGCTGAATTCTGTATAAATCTTCACCCTGTCAACCCTGGCTATCCTGTCTCCTGGCTAAGCTGCACTAAAGATGATTTGATGGGAATACACCTTCTCCCACAATCTCCTCCATTGAGTAAAATTCTTGATTATGCTGCTTGTAATACTATCTGTGGGAGGGAATCCTGTGACTGATCAGGTTCTCTCCCATTCACAGATCTTCATAAAGGCAGTGTAGTCAGGCAAAGAACACTTTTCAGTGAAGGAGAAGGCTGGGGGTGTCCCTATTGGATCATGGAGCCTGTAGATCTCAAGCTGTTAGCCCCCACAGCTTAAAGAGTGCAGAAGCAGCAGGAAGAGGACAGGGCAGCCCTGCAGTAAAGATTTCTACAGAATCCATCAACCTTCACATTGTTGGACATACTTCATTAGTCATGTAACTTAAGATTGATTTACTAAAACAGTGGTTCTCACCTCCAGTCCTCAGGACCCACCAACTGGCCAGGTTTGCAAGATAGCTGAAATACATCACAGGTGATATCATTTGCTGTTCAGTGATTGCAGTATTCTAGTCTGCAACTCCCCAAGGTAATACTTAAAATCTGGCCTGTTGGTGGGTCCCGAGGACTGGAGTTGAGAACCACTGTACTAAAAGCAAATAGGCTATTCACTTTGTAAAGGAAAGGTTATTGATTGTGATGAAATTTTACTTTGCAAAGAATACTCAAACACTCAATCACATGCAAGGGAAAAAAAAACAGTACTTTTGCTTGTATGTGATTGTATAATAGAAGTCAGCAGAGTTTCATCTCATTTACTAAGCTAAGGAAAGAGTAAACAGTATGTAAACCCAACATTTCATATTCCAGATGTTTGCTTGCTGTACCATGTACTTGTATAAAAAAGTATCCTGTTTTCTTTGTATTGCTTGCTTTTTGTGAAATCCATGAGGTTCATGTCAGTCCCTCTGTTTTCCTATTAAAAACTGACCACACTAAGCAGAACACACAGTGGTCAGTTCTCTAGCTGTGCTGGGAACTCAACCTGCTCTCCTCCAATGATTAGACTTGTTCTGTCATCCCCCCTGGACAGCCTTTCACTGGGAAATTCAGCGTGCTGCTGCTTCTCCTCCCCCAGCTGTTATGCAGCTAAGAACAAAAGGAATGTGATCGCTTATAAAAAAGAGAAAAAAAAGGTATTTATAATGGTTTTTATATCTATACACAAATGCTTTGCCCTTCAATTCCATCTTTTAAAATGAATGTGTTGTTTTGCAAGGTGATCGCTTACAATCACTTACTTAGTTTCATAATGGCATGTGTTCCCTGCTGGATCTTCCCCACCTAAGCCAGGTTTTCATATCCCAGAGCCATTATGGTGCCTTTTGTACCCACAATGGGTAAGACAAACAAGAAAAAGCCCCAATCTAAGGACTCAGTGAATCCCCACATGCTGCAAAGGACATAGGAACTTTCTGCTGCAGGTCAGAAGAGAGTTTGGCCTCCAACCACTCATCCAATATGGTGCAAGGGCAAGGTGGTTCCACAGCTCTTCTCCTACCAGCTCCATGGCCCAGCGTCTCACTCCCAACCCTCACATGCTGATTCTCCTCTGAATTGGTCTCTGGAGAGCATCTTGGTGATCTGGAGACAATGGAGTAATAGCATTCACAGGATTCATGAAGAAGTACTTCTCCCTCATCCTGACCAAACTCCCTCACATCTTCTGTTCTGCCATAAAAAACATTAAATTTGGTTTACTTAATGTTTGAGGATTTAATATTCCACATAAACACTTCCAGGTGACATGTATAGACAATGAGTGCCATTACTGTTCCTACAGAAGACACACAATTTAAAGCCACTTGTGTACCTACACTCATCCCTCCCTCTGTCTGATGTTCAGGAACTTAAGGAAAGGGAAGGTACTGTAGATGTATTGCCCTGAAATGTAAGCAATGAAACAGGCAGTTTAAGTTAACAATTTTCTATCTACCGATTTAGGGATAGACTTTTGTGCTCATTGATTTCCTTCATAGGCTTAGTCCATTTTTTGGAAGAGGTACAAAAATCACCATTCCTCATATGTCCAAATCATTCTTCTCTTGGTGGTTTAATAATGTGTTCCTCCAAGATCAACAGACTTAATCTTCTAATAAGGAAAGCCATTCTGGATGTTCTTATTACACATGCCTAAGACATGACTGCTACCCGAGCAAATGGGAAGTTCTTGAATGCAACCTACAAGACACATTCATTGCCCAACAGGAGTGTCTGAAAAAGGAGAAGCCAGCCTCCATATTAAAACTACATAGTAGGTGAGGTTGAAAAAAGACAAAAGTCCATCAAGTCCAACCTATGTGTGTGATTATGTGTCAGTATTACATTATATATCCCTGTATGTTGCGGTCATTCGGGTGCTTATCTAATAGTTTCTTGAAGCTATCAATGCTCCCCGCTGAGACCACCACCTGTGGAAGGGAATTCCACGTCCTTGCCGCGCTTACAGTAAAGAACCCTCTACGTAGTTTAAGGTTAAACCTCTTTTCTTCTAATTTTAATGAGTGGCCACGAGTCTTGTTAAACTCTCTTCTGCGAAAAAGTTTTATCCCTATTGTGGGGTCACCAGTACGGTATTTGTAAATTGAAATCATATCCCCTCTCAAGCGTCTCTTCTCCAGAGAGAATAAGTTCAGTGCTCGCAAGCTTTCCTCATAACTAAGATCCTCCAGACCCTTTATTAGCTTTGTTGCCCTTCTTTGTACTTGCTCCATTTCCAGTACATCCTTCCTGAGGACTGGTGCCCAGAACTGGACAGCATACTCCAGGTGTGCCCGGACCAGAGCCTTGTAGATTGGGAGAATTATCGTTTTATCTCTGGAGTTGATCCCCCTTTTAATGCATGCCAATATTCTGTTTGCTTTGTTAACAGCAGCTTGGCATTGCATGCCATTGCTGAGCCTATCATCTACTAGGACCCCCAGGTCCTTTTCCATCCTAGATTCCCCCAGAGGTTCTCCCCCCAGTGTATAGATTGCATTCATATTTTTGCCACCCAAATGCGATATTTTACATTTTTTAACATTGAACCTCATTTGCCATGTAGTCGCCCACCCCATTAATTTGTTCAAGTCTTTTTGCAAGGTTTCCACATCCTTCGGAGAAGTTATTGCCCTGCTTAGCTTAGTATCATCTGTAAATACAGAGATTAAACTGTTTATCCCATCCTCCAGATCGTTTATGAACAAATTAAATAGGATTGGTCCCAGCACAGAACCCTGGGGAACGCCACTACCCACCCCTGACCATTCTGAGTACTCCCCATTTATCACCACCCTCTGAACTCACCCTTGTAGCCAGTTTTCAATCCATGTACTCACCCTATGGTCAATGCCAACGGACCTTATTTTGTACAGTAAATGTTTATGGGGAAAGGTGTCAAATGCTTTTGCAAAATCCAGATACACCTCATCTACGGGCCTTCCTTTATCTAGATGGCAACTCACTTCCTCATAGAAGGTTAATAGATTGGTTTGGCAAGAACGATTCTTCATGAATCCATGCTGATTACTGCTAATGATACCGTTCTTATTATTAAAATGTTGTATATAGTCCCTCTTATTGGATATACAGTCTCTAGAAACTTACTGTAAAAAGTCTAAAAATCCTCTTACCTTTTAATCACTTCAACAAAAGAGGACCGCCTTGCACTAGTTGATTGGCCAATCTCATCTCCACCATTGTGACTGTGCATTGTGTGCGGTTTATGAGTTTGGTAACAAATGTAGTGGACCTCTGGCTTGCTATATTTGAGATAATCAGTCAAACACATACATTTCTAAAATATTAGCCGCCAAGCAGGGAATGGTATATAGCTCTGAACATATTGCTCTGCTTTTTCACAAATATTATTTGTCTCTCTAAAAAGGTGTGGCCTCACCTCCATGCACTTCGTCCTTCATCCAGCACTTCATCCTCTATAAAACCTGCAAGATTACATCTCTAGAATAGCCTTCCCTAGAAGGAAACCCATGCTTGCCACTGCACCCAATGCTGTTAAAGTGGGAGTCTGGCGACCAATCTTTTTTTTTTATTTTTTAGGTCATTGAGACACTTTGCTAATCCCAAAATAATACTCACAGTTTGGGTGTAATATTTCCGCCTCTTTCTGTTTTCGTACTGAAGAATAACTTAAAAAATGTGATGCTGGCTGTTTCCATCTTGCTTGTGGGCATGTGAAGCCCACAAGCTTTGATTTCCGGGATGCAGTGAATGCTATTCATTCACAGCTTGTTCACGTGCATGATCATTGTTTCCGCACTGAATCTTGGGAAGCCTGACACTAAGCTCCCAGGAGACAGTGCGGTGTCGGGGAAAAGCAATAAACACGCCTACTTCCATGAGAGGAGAGACAGGAAGTGCCACAATAAAGTACAATATAAAGGTAATTACAGCAATAAAAAAAATTTTCGTGTGGCATTTGAACATCTATGCAATTAACTGAAGGGGGTAAGATTAAGTTAAAAATTTGAGTGGAACCCCGCTTTAAGGACATTTCATATACTACTCTTTCATTGCTGATCATCTGGATACTGATTCTGAATGGGAGTGACTATTTCATTTTAAGCCAAAAAAAATGTTGTTGCAGAGGATGCCTAAACCCTGACCAGGCCTCCAGGTTGCCATATTGCATTGAATTTTCCAGAAAATTACAACAGCTACAGTTTAAAAAATGAAATCTAGTTTTTAATAACTTAATGGCTTGTGTAGCAATTGAATATGCCACATTGTTTTTTATTTGCTATATTTTTGTCCAGGAGTTACCATTCAAGGAAATTGAGGAATTTGGTTGGTAACTTCAAGGCGAACACATTTAAGTCAGAATATTTAGACACCTAACTAACCCTTTCCCTTCCCTGCATTTCTTTAAGATACTTTTCCATTTAGATGGCCAACATAATCAAAGATATTGGAGTTAAAAACTCATCTGATTTGAATAAACTGTATGAGCTAAACTACTAACCAATGTTCCAGTACCCAGTGTCACCCGCTCTCTTGGCCTGTTAAAAAACACTCTACAAAATGAATTCTCTTCCATGCTTTTTTGCATTTATTTCAGACTTTGTCTATTCGGGTCCCTTGCTCCTTTTTTTGTACTTTGCATGCCACCTTCCTTTGCTACTTTTGGCCCCACTCGGTCATCATCATGATATTTTAATCAAACACAAAAGTGATTCCACATACGGAAACCTACTATATGGCAGCAGTCCTCTGCCACATTGTTGACTGGTTCACTCATGCTCCCTAAAGACTATGGGTGTCTTTCGAGCAGCATGCCACTGCCATACCTTTGACATTCCTCCCATAGGTATGACAGCAGTTGCATACTCTTCCTCCAGCAGTTGTCTCACTGTTGGATATTTAGGATCTAGGGTTACAAGGTTGCATCATATGTGGTTCCTATCTCCCCTTCTAGGTAACCCTAAGTTAGCTCATGGGATAATTTTTCATAGCTTCCTAAAATAGCACCTACCCAAACCTAGCCATATACTTCAAGCCCCCAAGGTCTTCTTATTTTAGTTCACTGTCTAAAGTACACCCAGCAGACTCCCCATGTCCCAGCCACTTTTGCTGTAAAAGAGTTTAATACGTCTATAACCAGAGGAACTAGATTATTTTTTGATGGTACTGCTGCCCTTATATTCTACATAAAATCTTTCCTTCAGTAACCAGTCAGTGCTGGATATAATGAGGGACTGAGGGTACCATGCCTCATATTTGTTGGTCCTGCAGGCATATGTACCCCTTTTGATAAGCCATCTTTGATCATTATACTGGGGTCATGGGCATAACCTACCTGGAATCGCTGGAGGTTGACTTTTTTACATTTTCCCTGCTCCCCTTAAGATGGCCAAGGAAAGCCTACTGAATTGTATTTCGCTCTGCTGAAAGAATACTGATTCCTAGACACTGGAGGTCCACATCTGCCCCTTTGTATAAAGGACTGGACCATTGAACTGAATCTCATCATGAGAATCGAATAACTGATGACTAGATTACATGACATATTGTATAGCCTAACTTCACTAACACCTAAGCACCTGGATTGCATTCTCTATCTCCACCTTTTCTCCACCTTCTGCCTCTGCTACCAAGACTGGTTAATGCAAATTTAAACTTCAGACCTGCCCAAAATGAGTCCCTTCTTACCAATACCTTTTTCCCCATTTCATTTTTAACCACTTCAGTACGAGACACTGTCAGGGGATGTTATACACAACATCCAATGCAGGTGATCAGATCGCTGGGCTGCACCAAGGAATCAGGGACAAACGAGTAAATAAATAAAAAGGTATGTTTATTGTTAATGATAAAGACACACGTGAAATCAAGACAGCAAATCAAAAACAAGTAAATGGTGAAAACACAGCAAACCCCCAAACCCACCTAACTATCTATCTAACTAATATAATACACGAGCAAGGAAACAAACATGAAATAAAAAATAAGGCATGGGCAAATGCGACAAGGGAACAGAAAACAGGAATAATGAAGCAGACCAAGGAGCAGGGAACAGGAAACAGGGCTCAAGGACAGGATACACAAACGGGGTCCAAGAACAAACAGGAACAGGCTGGAAAAAGAGCAGGTACTGGCAGGGACAAGGGCTTAGCAGAGGAATTCTGAAGCACTGAGGCTTAGTTCCAGGCGAGTTTATATAGTCCAGCAGACCCATGACAGGTGTGCTGCTGGCAAGTCTAAAGTCCAGGCAGGGTGACACCCACTGGTGGCCACTGGAATTACACCCTTTTGGTGCTGAATGTAATAGTGCCACCAGCAGGTGAAACCGGAGATGACACCGTTCCTGACAGTTCCCCCCCCCTAAAGGAGTGGCCTCCAGACACTCCATTCAGCCCTGGGTACGACAGTCCGAGTGGGTGCAGAAACACCCTACAATGCTTCCCTACTGAGTATGCGGACTTCTTCACACTTCCAAGGCCAGAGTCTTTTAGTTCACTGGGGGACATGCCATCAGAGTCTAAAAATAGGACACGCACCCCACAGACAACACAGAAGCATTACATTCAGGCCAGGCGACAGACAGGATTGACACAGCAGCAAGATGGCCATCAGTCAGGAACCATGTCATAAGGCTGAGCAGAAAGCAGAGGTACATCACGCTGGGCAGTGGCACATCCGCATTGAGCTGGGCAGCAGGGAAAAGCACATCGAGCTGGGCAGCAGGCATGGGCACTTCAAGCTGGGCAGCAGGCATGGGCACTTCAAGCTGGGCAGCAGGCATGGGCACTTCAAGCTGGGCAGCAGGCATGGGCACTTCAAGCTGGGCAGCAGACATGGGCACTTCAAGCTGGGCAGCAGGCATGGACACTTCAAGCTGGGCAGCAGGCTCATCAAGCTGGAGAGCAGGCACTGGTACTTCCGGCTGGAACACTGGCACCTCAGGCTGGAACACTGGCACAGAGACATCAGGCTGGAGGGCAGACACCGAGACATCAGGCTGGAGGGCTGGCACCCAGACATCAGGCTGGAGGGCTGGCACGCAGACATCAGGCTGGAGGGCTGGCACCCAGACATCAGGCTGGGGGGCTGGCACGAGACATCAGGCTGGGGGGCTGGCACCGAGACATCAGGCTGGGGGGCTGGCACCGAGACATCAGGCTGGGGGGCTGGCACCGAGACATCAGGCTGGGGGGCTGGCACTAAGACATCAGGCTGGTGGGCTGGCACCGAGACATCAGGCTGGAGGGCAGGCACATCAGACTGGATAGCAGGTACTGGAACTTCAAACCGGGCAGCTGGTACTGAAACTTCAGACTGGACAGTGGGCACAGGTGCTGGCACATCAGGCAGATCAGCAGGAACTGCCACAACAGGCTGAACAGCAGATACATCGGACTGGATAGCAGGTACTGGAACTTCAAACCGGGCAGCTGGTACTGGAACTTCAGACTGGACAGTGGGCACAGGTGCTGGAACATCAGGCAGAACAGCAGGTGCAGTGGACTGAATAGCAGGTACTGGAACTTCAAACCGGGCAGCCGGTACTGGAACTTCAGACTGGACAGTGGGCACAGGTGCTGGCACATCAGGCGGAACAGCAGGTACTGGCACAACAGGCTGAACAGCAGGTACATCAGACTGGATAGCAGGTACTGGAACTTTAAACAGGGCAGCTGGTACTGGAACTTCAGACTGGACAGTGGGCACAGGTGCTGGCACATCAGGCAGAACAGCAGGTACTGGCACAACAGGTTGAACAGCAGGTACATCGGACTGGATAGCAGGTACTGGAACTTCAAAGCGGGCAGCTGGTACTGGAACTTCATACTGGACAGTGGGCACAGGTGCTGGCACATCAGGTAGAACAACAGGTGCAGTGGACTGAATAGCAGGTACTGGAACTTCAAACCGGGCAGCTGGTACTGGAACTTCAGATTGGATAGTGGGCACAGGTGCTGGCACATCAGACTGGAAGGCAGAGACATCAAGCTGGAAGGCAGAGACATCAAGCTGGGAGGCAGAGACATCAAGCTGGGAGGCAGAGACATCAAGCTGGGAGGCAGAGACATCAAGCTGGAAGGCAGGCATCGAGACATCCGGCTGGAAGGCAGGCACCGAGACATCCGGCTGGAAGGCAGGCACCGAGACATCCGGCTGGAAGGCAGGCATCGAGACATCCGGCTGGAAGGCAGGCATCGAGACATACGGCTGGAAGGCAGGCATCGAGACATCCGGCTGGAAGGTAGGCATCGGGACATCAGGCTGGGAGGCAGGCACATCAGACTGGAAAGTGGGAGCAGGTTAGGTTACTGGCAAGATGGTGTGGGTCGGGAAGAATTTTTGTTTCTTTTTTGGTTTAGCCAGTGCAGTTTTGTAAGTAGGTGCAGGGCTGTAAGAAAAGAAAGTAGCTGGGCAGAAGGAAGACCAAGGAACTGTAGCTGGAGGAGGGTTTTGTGGGACTGTTACAGGTGGAGGAGAAGAGACAGGTGGATTGAAGGCAGGATAGGTGTGACACTTGGAGACTGGGTGGTAGTATTTGGTAGGGGGCTGATTAAACTGGGCTGTAGCTGAGGTTGCCATAGGTGACGGGGAGATAGATTTTTGGGAAGGCGGATGATTAATGGCAGGGGAGTTAAAGGCAGGGTAGGTGCAACAGGAGGAAACAGGGTACTGGTATTTCATTGGTAGAAAAGTATATTCGGAGCTAACAGAAGCTGAATGCAACAGACTTGACCAGGCCTGTATTAATGATTGCACTGAATCAGGTTTGCACTTAGCTTGTCTGACCAGAGACTGCACTGATTCAATGCATTTTGCAAGCACCTGCTGAGGACAAGCTGAATATTGTTAAAAAAAAAATGCTGAGTCATCCTCCAACAGCCAAACTAAAGATTCTACCTGAGCTGCACTAAAAGGGGGTGTATAGTCATCACCTCCCTCAGCGACATCAGACAGGGCCAACTCAGTACAGATCTTAATTAATGGTTGCACATCTTCAAACAAAAAACTGCCTTGCTCAATAAAAACATGAGCTAGGCGGATGCCTTCTAACAATTGTTCCCTAGTGTATTCAGCCAATGTCTGATAATAAAAGTCTCTGTCATCAGTTGCCAGGAGCGATAAATACAAAATACTTTCAAAATCCATCTTTCAACAATAGCTGGGACTCAGGCCCCAATTCCCAGGTGCAACCGATCTGATTGTATGGCTTCAGAATTCTGTCGGGGGATGTTATACACAACATCCAATGCAGGTGATCAGATCACTGGGCTGCACCAAGGAATCAGGGACAAATGAGTAAATGAATAAAAAGGTATGTTTATTGTTAATAATAAAGACACACGTGAAATCAAGACAGCACACCAAAAACAAGTAAATGGTGAAAACACAGCAAACCCCCAAACCCACCTAACTATCTATCTAACTAATATAATACACGAGCAAGGAAACAAACATGAAATAAAAAATAAGGCATGGGCAAATGCGACAAGGGAACAGAAAACAGGAATAATGAAGCAGACCAAGGAGCAGGGAACAGGAAACAGGGCTCAAGGACAGGATACACAAACGGGGTCCAGGAACAAACAGGAACAGGCTGGAACAAGAGCAGGTACTGGCAGGGACAAGGTCTTAGCAGAGGAATTCTGAAGCACTGAGGCTTAGTTCAGGGTGGGTTTATATAGTCCAGCAGACCCATGACAGGTGTGCTGATGGCAAGTCTGAAGTCAAGGCAGGGAGACAAGCGCTGGTGGCCACTGGAATTACACCCTTTTGGTGCTGAATGTAATAGTGCCACCAGCAGGTGAAACCGGAGATGACACCGTTCCTGACAGACACTTTCACTCCCTTTCTGCCCATGCCAATTTCTAGATTTCAGCGTTGTCACAATTTGAATGATAATCACTCAGGCATGCAACACTGTATAGATAGAGCTTTTTTAGGTGGTGTTTAATCACCACTGGGTTTTTATTTTTCGCTATATAAATGAAAAAATACCAAGCATTAAAAAACAAAACATGTCCTTCCTAATTTCTGTTATAACATTTTGCAAAAAAATAATCTTTCTTCATACATTCAGGCCAAAGTTTAATCTGTTACATTTCTTTGGTAAAAAAATAACCCATATCAGTGTATTTTATTTAGTGGAGGTGAAACGTATATAGTCTACAAACTACAGTACATTAATTTGAAAATTGATCAATCCCAATGAACTATCCTAACGAATCTAATTTCTTGAGGCTCTAAAATGGCAGAACAGTAAAAATACCCCCACATGACCCCTTTTGGGAAAGTAGACTCCTTAAGGTATTTAGTAAGATGCATGGTGGAGTTGTATTTTTTTCCCACAGTGCTTTGGAAAATTAAGAAATTAAATAAAATTTGTATTTTCTTCACAAAATTGTAATTTTGTCAAGTTGCTTCTCACACAAGGCATAGGCATACTTGAAATTACACTCCAAAACACATTCTGCTACTCCTTTCTGAATAAGGGGATACCACATGTGTGAGCCTTTCTCACAGCCTAGATGCACAGAAAATCCTAGGAGCATCTTTGAGCTTTTAAGAAGCATAAATTACGCAGGAAGTTTTTCTGCACAGTGCCTCTCCTACCAAGTGTCCTTGATGTCTCAATTCATGACCTGGTCATATCTGATCATAGTCCTATCTCCTCGATGTTGCCAGATTTTACATCTCCAGCCTCACTATGGCGATTTCCAGATTATCTCAGTCATTTCCTCCCTGTCCTACGTTCCACTGGGAATATGAATCTACAAGGGTTCTTTAAAAAGTTTCCACACTCTCTTTAACTCTAACAAAGATAAAAAAGTGCAGAAACTTTTTGAAGACCCCTTGTATTAATGCACAACACAGCCACGATCCAAATCTTTACTGGGAGGCCTATGTCCACTGTAAAGTCATAGCTTATGACTTGTCACTTAAACTCTTCTATGGATAACTTTCAAAAAGCCAGCAAAGCATTACAGGTGGTGCACTTACAGCTTTCTTCATCCCCTATAGCAGCTCATAAGTCGGAATGGTGAGTTGGATCCATGGGTGGAGCAACAGGAACAATTTAATTTGTCTTATTTTGAACTGCAGCTTCAAATAGTTGGCAATAATACGGGGACACGTCTAGTGCATTTAGGTAAAGGCTTTCATGCACCTTCTCACATCTTAGATTTAGAAGATGACTGGGGGTTGCACAGCACTCTCCACAGAACATACTTCAGATATTTGAAACATTTTATGAGAACCTATACTCTTGGGACCACATTGATCGGGTATACAAAATAAGGTAGTACTGAGTATTACCAGGGAGGCAGACTTTTTAGGCTAAGAAACAGTGGAGAAGATATAGCAGTATAAAAAATATAAATTTATTGAAAAATACAAATATCTAAAAAACAATGACAATTGTAACATATAGTATCTATGATTATTGTGCAGTGAGCCCTTGTATGTCTACGCGTTTCACCGTTAGGCTTCCTCAGGACACGACCAAGGTTCACAGATGAGACAGAGAAGGGAATATGTCTCTCTATCTAAAATGAGATATAATGTCATTAGACACACACAACTAACACATAAACAAACTGTTAACAATAAAAATCATGCGCTAAGCAACTGCGAGCATAGGAAAGAACACCAAGCCGGTACCTTAAATTGGAATGCAAAATCATGCAAGTCACGGTAGCATGAGAAAGTTCAATCAGCAGTAAGAAAGCTGAAATTAAAGCAAATGCAACCAGCGTCAATTAGCGAGAATATGCATTTGGGCAGAGAAAACTTTAGACAAACGAGAAGATCTGGACAGCCGCACTCCAGGAAGTAATAATCCAAGTTTCTTTATTTTAAAATCAGGAACACATCAGATACAGGACATCATAGACAGAATGTACAGATCATAGGCTAACGCGTTTCACACTTGTCCAAGTGCTTACTCATAGCTATGAGTAAGCACTTGGACAAGTGTGAAACGCGTTAGCCTATGATCTGTACATTCTGTCTATGATGTCCTGTATCTGATGTGTTCCTGATTTTAAAATAAAGAAACTTGGATTATTACTTCCTGGAGTGCGGCTGTCCAGATCTTCTCGTTTGCATATAGTCTCTACTAGCATGAGCCAGCACCTGGAACCTCTCATCTCCGGAGAGCAAGATCAGCTTTACACCTGGTGAGACCTAAACTAGTGCGGGGATAATTTTTGTAGAGAAAACTTTATAGGTTTATGAGACTTACTATATTAGATATAGCTAAATATCTCAGCAGGGGCATGTAAACAATATTCCTAATTAGGGAGCAGCCATTAGAGGGAGGAGGGCCAACACCGGATGCACCACTTAGATCCTGGATTTAGTATCAGCAATGCTGAAGGCTCAATACAATCCCATCGCTGCATCTATAAGCATATGACAGATTAAGCTAAATATAAAAAACATGTAGAAATTTTTTGACTGCAGCAATGATAATAGCATATAGGGCATTTGGTGCAGCAAGGGCCAAGTGGTAGTATATAGCTAAGTACTTACATTCAGGTTACAAATAATCCAGCGTGCCCCTGGGAGACAGCAATACACTGCACACAGGACCAGCAGCATCTGACAGATATTTATATCCTTGATCAGCTCTTGACATTGTCTACACAGACCCCCATGGGTGCGATTTTGATAAAAGAGTACTCCAGTGTGAAACGCAATGGATACATAAGTTGCGAGCCACGGTCTATCCAGGCATGAATGACATGATCAGTTTCAAACCCTTTCTTTAATACGGTCATCCTATGTTGTACCATGCAATTTGTTTCACTTGCAGCTCTTGTGTATCCCTCCTCAATTGCTTCCCTATCCCCCCCCATTTCCCCTTTTCCCCTTTCTGTTCCTTTAGCTAAGGTAACATATGTTAAACAGACTTTGTCCGTATTTGTATCATTTGTAAGATTTGGTAGATGATTTGAATGGAGATATCGATATATATACCGATATAATGTCATGTATGCATAATGAGCATTAATCATAAACTGAATGTGATTTGGAGAATTCACGCATGGTCTATACATTGTTCTAATATATATGTGTATCAGTTTGTTCATATACTGTGTTATATGCATCTTTCTTCTGTTTTTATGATGTATCATGCACTATTCACCTGTGAGCGATGCTGATGGAATGTCTGAAGCTGAGTACCTGCTGTTCATCTACTTTCAAGTAAGCAGCTCCTCAGATATGTATGTCTGGGGTAGCATACTGATCACGGTATTTTTAAAGAGATTTTTTAATGTCTAGCACCTGCTGACCTTTGCTAATTATAACTGGAACAACAATGATTGCACGGAGATTCATGCGTTTTCTAGATAGCGATGGGGTAGCATACTGATCACTGTATTTTTTAAAGAGATTTTTTACTGTTTAGCACCTGCTGACCTTTGCTAATCACAGCTGAGACAACAGTGATTACGCAGAGTTCTGGAGATTCATGCCTTTTCTATATAGCGATGTCACTGCAACACTGGCAATCCACCTATTTCGATACAGATCGAAAGTCTAGTAATGGACAGAGGCACTATTTCCTACAATGCCCACAATGCACTAAGAGCTGGCGTATTGGCGAGGTCTTCTCGCTCGGACGCTGTACTCATTCGGCTCTCTTCACAGATAGGATGTTTTTTTTCAGCATATCTTCCTGCATATGTGCAGAAAGCTCTGTTGCTGTTGGCCTACAATCCCCATAATTCAATCTGCTATCCTGGAATCACATGATGCTAGTTCTCAGGATCAGCTGTGACTGATCAAGGATATAAATATCTGTCAGATGCTGCTGGTCCTGTGTGCAGTGTATTTCTGTCTCCCAGGGGCACGCTGGATTATTTGTATCCTGAATGTAAGTACTTAGCTATATACTACCACTTGGCCCTTGCTGCACCAAATGCCCTATATGCTATTATCATTGCTGCAGTCAAAAAATTTCTACATGTTTTTTATATTTAGCTTAATCTGTCATATGCTTATAGATGCAGCGATGGGATTGTATTGAGCCTTCAGCATTGCTGATACTAAATCCAGGATCTAAGTGGTGCATCTGGTGTTGGCCCTCCTCCCTCTAATGGCTGCTCCCTTAATTAGCAATATTGTTTACATGCCCCTGCTGAGATATTTAGCTATATCTAATATAGTAAGTCTCATTCTTTAATAAACCTATAAAGTTTTCTCTGCCCAAATGCATATTCTCACTGATTGACGCTGGTTGCATTTGCTTTAATTTCAGCTTTCTTACTGCTGATTGAATTTTCTCATGCTACCATGACTTGCATGATTTTGCATTCCAATTTAAGGTACTGGCTTGGTGTTCTTTCCTATGCTCACAGTTGCTTAGCGCATGATTTTTATCGTTAACAGTTTGTTTATATGTTAGTTGTGTGTGTATAATGACATTATATCTCATTTTAGATAGAGAGACATATTCCCTTCTCTGTCTCATCTGTGAACCTTGGCCGTGTCCTGAGGAAGCCTAACGGTGAAACACGTAGACATACAAGGGCTCACTGCACAATAATCATAGATGCTATGTGTTACAATTGTCATTGTTTTTGAGATATTTGTATTTTTCAATAAATTTATATTTTTTATACTGCTATATCTTCTCCACTGTTTCTTAGCCTAAAAAGTTCACCTCCCTGGTAATACTCAGTACTACCTTATTTTGTATCCTCAGTGATTTATGGATGTGGCTCATTTTTGGTGCACTTTCCTCTCTTTTTTGTGTCCATATTGATCGGGTCTCCACTGCATCCCTTTTGGATCAGATTAAACTTTCTACCTGATCTCCAGAATCATTATTGAATAATTTTGATTTTGATTGAATTATTTTAAATGCCCCTATCACCCTGGAGGAAATGCGTTGGGCATTAAACACTCTATAATTGGCAAAGCCCCCAGGTTCAGATCACTATACAGTGGAGTTCCACATGACAACGTGTGACACTGTTCTTCCGACTCTTCTCTCAGTATATAATGCAGGATTGGTGGTGCATATTTACCTACTGGCACTCAAGCCTACATTCACCTTCTCACAAAAAAGGCAAGGACCCAATGTTCCCCGGGTCATATTGACCTATATCTTTATTAAGTACTGATGCTAAGCTACTATCTATAATCATTGCAAACCACTTAGCTGATATTCTCCATCCCTCATCCATTCCAATTCCAGGACCAATTGGAATTCAACTAATATAAAGTGCTTACTGCCCTCAAACACACTAAATACGCTAAATGCCATTCTGAAGCAGATGTAGCGATTGTTACGTTAAGCACCGCAAAGAAGGCCTTTGACAATGTGAGCTTTCAATGGCTTTTTTTGGTATTGCATAAGTTTGTATTCACAGATTCCATTGTGAACTTCTTGCAAATTATGTATTTAAAGCCCTCGGCTCAGATTCTTGTTACAGGCCACATTTCATCCCTGTTTTCCTTCATAAAAGGTCTGAGACAGGTATGCCTGCTCTGCCATCTTCTGTTCAAGTTGGCGTTGAAACCTCTGTCTTGCAATCTTTTGCAATCCACCTGCTTATATGGCATACCGACAGGAAGTCAGGAACTCAGAATGGCACTATTTGCAGATGATATGCACTAAAAACGATCTTGATAAAATTTTAGTTATGCTCAGGTTTGAGGGTGAATTATGACAAAAGTGAAGTCTTACCTCTCGTATTGATTTGGGCAACTGGATTTCTTTATCCCCGTTTGCCTTAGCGCTCAAACACATTGTTTACCTGGGCATTAAAGTGGGTAGAGAACATTTCTTCCTCTATTGTTTAATTACCCCCCTTGGGTGTCTCTACCGCTTTCATTTTTTGGGCGAGGTCATCTGATAAAAATGGTCAGCTTTCCTCAATAACTTTACCTATTACAGACCATACCTCTGCTTTTGAAACACAAAGATGTTCAAATGCTCAATAGAGTCTATGGGGGTTATTTACAAAAGGCAAATCCACTTTGCACTACAAGTGCACTGAAATTGCATTTGGAAGTGCAGTCACTGTAAATCTGCGAGGTAGATCTGAAATGAGGGGAAGCTCTGATGATTTTATCATCAAATCATATGCAAGCTAAAATGCTGTTTTTTTATTTTCCTTGCATGTCCCACTCGGATCTACAGTGACTGCAATTCCAAGTGCACTTTCAAGTGCACTTGTAGTGCAAAGTGGATTTGTCTTTAGTAAATAACCCTCTTTGCGTCTTTCCTTTGGTGCAAGAAAAAAATCTGAATTGCTTTAACCAAGCTATATCTCCCGCAATGTGATTCCGGAGTGGGTTTGCCTGATATCAGAGCTTATAATTTAGCATGTCTACTTAGATAAGCTGTAGACTGGATATCCCAGTCCTCGGTGCGTATAGAAATTACACGCTGGAGGCTGCACTGATCAACCAGGATGATCTCTAAGCCATTCTGCACAGTAGGCTTTGTTCCCTCCTGATGCACTATCAACACAATATTCTGTTTCATGATGCTGTTTTGACATGGTGGGAATTAAGGAAAAGATTACAGCTCTCTCCACAGGTATCCAACTTTGTACCAATTCATGACAACCCAATGTTTTCTCCATGTACAGAGCATGCAGCTTAAAGTGGTTGTAAAGGCAGAAGATTTTTTATCTTAATACATTCTCTGTGTATGAATGTACACAGGGAGCTGCAGCTTGGCTCAGGTGCCCCTTAGGAAGCTGCTTGTTTTGGGGGCACTTTACAGGGGGGAGGGACCTGAGAAGAGGAAAATCTGGGCTGCTCTGTGCAAAACCACTGCACATAGGAGTAAGTATAACATGTTTGTTATCTGTAACTAAAAAAAAGACAAGACTTTACAATCACTTTAAGTAACATGGCGCACCAAGAAACTGCTAAGAGTAGCTTCTTTGTTCAATATTAACCCACCCACACCCAAACCGTTTAGAGATGTAGCCTTTGGACTCCATCTACTGTCTTCCTAGTTTCTGTACTATCAACAAGTAACAACCTATGCTAAATCGTGCTCCCGTTGGTGCAATGTCCTTCTATGCAATTAGAATAAAGACTTCAAGGAACCTGACTTGGAGCTCAAGATTCTGGAAGGATATTAAATCATTCGTAAACATATGATAAATTAATCCTGGTGAGAATTACAGTTTAAATAAATACATAGGGCCTTTGCACCATTCCTACCTAATAAAATGGCTGCCGAGGCAGCATCTTGCCCACAGTGTGATCAACTTAGGCCATCCCAGGTTCATCGTTTTTGGACGTGTTCAGCAATAACAGTTTTCTGGGACCAATTGCTTAATTATGTCCACAGTTTTACAGGGACACAGATACCTAAAGCACCTCCCATATGTCTTTTCAGTTATGATAAAAGTGGTTCTCTTCTCTCAAATGGCCGAGCAATAGTGATATCTACATGGGCTCACCTGTGCCTACTAGCTGCTCAAAGATCAATTTTAAAGGCTTGAACAACCTCTTCAGCCCCTACAATCAGAATGATTAAAAGGGACCTCATCAAATTGCTAGAGATAAAGAGAAGTTAGACGTAGAGCTTCAAAACTATTCAAACATAGGGATGAGCCAAACACCTTCCGGTTCGGTTCGCACCAGAACTTGGGAACAGACAAAAAATTTGTGTGAACATGCAAACACAGTTAAAGTCTATGGGACACGGATGTGAAAAATCGAAAGTTCTAATTTTAAAGGCTTATATGTAAGTTATTGCCATAAAAAGTATTTGGGGACCCGGGTCCTGCCCCGAGGACATGTATCAATGCAAAAAAAGTTTTCAAAAAGGCTGTTTATTCAGGAGCAGTGATTTTAAGAATGCTTAAAGTGAAACAATAAAATAAAATATTCCTTTAAATATCATGCCTGGGGGGTCCTCTTAGTCTTCCTGTAAAGTAGCGCATTTCCCCATGTTTAAAACAGTACCGCAGTAAAATGACATTTCTAAAGACAGAAATGTCATTCAAAATAGCTCACGGCTGTAATGTATGGCCAGATCCCGGCAATAAACATAAAAAAATCATTGAAGAAAACAGTGTGGGTTCCCACCCCAGTCCATACCAGGCCCTTTGGGTCTGGTATTGATATTAAGGGGAACTCCACACCAATTGTTTTTCAAAAATGGCGTGGGGGTCCCCCCCAAAATCCATAGATGGGGAACCCATGCCATTTTTTCTTAATTCTGTCATAGGGCTCCCCTTAACCACTTCAATACACTATATTATATATTGTACACTGCACTATATACCTTGCACTGTATTATATATACTACACTGACTGCACTATATACTCTGAACTGCAGTATATATACTATACAGACTGCACTATATACTCTGCTGAAAAATTGGGCCTTAGGTGTTGGTGGTAGCAGAACATGGTAACCCCTCACAGTTATGCCCCGTACACACGGTCGGATTTTCCGACGGAAAATGTGTGATAGGACCTTGTTGTCAGAAATTCCGACCATGTGTAGGCTCCATCACACATTTTCCATCGGATTTTTCGACACACAAAATTTGAGAGCAGGCTATAAAATTTTCCGACAACAAAATCAGTTGTCGGAAATTCCGATCGTGTGTACACAAATCCGACGGACAAAGTGCCATGCATGCTCAGAATAAATAAAGAGATGAAAGCTATTGGCCACTGCCCCGTTTATAGTCCCAACATACGTGTTTTACGTCACCGCGTTCAGAATGATCGGATTTTCCGACAACTTTGTGTGACCGTGTGTATGCAAGACAAGTTTGAGCCAACATCCGTCGGAAAAAATGCTAGGATTTTGTTGTCGGAATGTCCGAACAAAGTCCGACCGTGTGTACGGGGCAATACTCTTGTTGGGTGCAGGAATGATCCCTCCTGTTAAATATTATTTAAAAAATTGAATTGTAAATACATGCCCCTGTTAAACAGGGGCAGAAAAGAAACATTGGGCCTTAGGTGTTGGTGGTGCCAGAACACAGTAAGGGTAAACCCTCACAGTTACTCTTGCTGGGCGCAGGTACGATCCCTTCTGTTAAATATTATTTCAAAAATTGTAATTACATGCCCCTGTTAAACACTGTATACCACCGAATGAACTGTATATATATATATATATATATATATATATATATATATATATATATATATATAATTATACTCTGCACTGAATGCAGAGTATATACAGTATACTAGACTGTATATATATACATATATACATATTCAATGTATGTATGTATATACACATACATACATACATACATACATACAGTCAGGTCCATAAATATTTGGAAAAGCGACACAATTTTAATCTTTTTGGCTCTATACACCACAATGGATTTGAAATGAAACCAACAAGATGTGCTTTAACTGCAGACTTTCAGCTTTAATTTGAGGGTATTTACATCCAAATCAGGTGAACAGTGTAGGAAATACAACAGTTTGTATATGTGCCTCCCACTTTTTAAGGGACCAAAAGTAATGGGACAGATTAACAATCATCCATCAAACTTTCACTTTTTAATACTTGGTTGTAAATCCTTTGCAGTCAATTACAGCCTGAAGTCTGAAATGCATAGACATCACCAGACGCTGGGTTTCATTTCTGGTGATGCTCTGCCAGGCCTCTACTGCAACTGTCTTCAATTCCTGCTTGTTCTTGGGGCATTTTCCCTTCAGTTTTGTCTTCAGCAAGTGAAATACATGCTCAATCGGATTCAGGTCAGGTGATTATTCAGAAACAAACAAACAGGAGGGACTTTTGGACTTTTTATTTTCAAAATATTTATTGGTTTTTTCAAAAAGTAAGTTGTACAGTCAACTAAGCATGAATGCAGAGTGGTCATATCACATACAGTTAGACCCCAATGGGGTAGGCATTTCAGGGAGAAGAGGAATCACAAAGAAAAAAAACACAGAAAATAAAAGAAAAACAATAAGTGTTAGGGGTTAGGACCCGGCCTGTGGTTTTAACAGATAATCCAAAAGAACAACACTGTTTACCTAAAGAAAGAGCTATAGAGAGGATAAATCCTTAGGCTTTCCATGGGGTAGCTGTAAGAGGCCTGAGGGATTCCGTCGGCACCCCAAAAGGGAACTCACTGTGACCGACATAACCTCCAACAGCCCCCCCCAACCGCCCAGTAAACATCGCTGAAAAGTAGATATCCAGCTAGTGAAACAACATCATAACATTTTAACCCCTTAGAACAGAAACCATCAGGGATCATAAGTAACACTAAGACCATCGGACTGTCTGCGATTCAAAACTTTAAGGCAAGTAAAAAGAGAGAAAAGAGTGTGAAATGGAGAGGGGAGGGGGAAGGAAAAAGAAGAGAGGAAAGGGAGCCAGCCCGCGGGGAGATGTCCCGCATCCCCGCAACCTCCAGCTGAGTTATGGTTGCATGCCCGGAATCAGGGAGACACCAATGAAACTTGCCCAGGGTTCCCAAGTAGCCTCAAATTGGTCTTTTGAGTAGTCGAGAATGCTAGCGAGCTTCTCTTGGGCCATGATCCAGGAGATTTTCCGGATCGCCGCCTTAAGGGACACTTTGGGTTTCTTCCAGGCCTTGGCGATGGTGAGCTTAGCGCCCAGAAAAATAAAGTGGATTAGTTTACCTGCAAGCTTCGGGACCCTGGGCAAATTGTCATTTAGGAGAGCCATCGATGGTATTTTCGGGATATGGGCCTTGGTAATTTTCTTTATCAGGAGGAAAATCTTATTCCAGAATGTCCTCAATCGACTTTTGGACTTTTTAGGCACAACTACAAATATAGTCTATAAAAAAGTTATTTTATTTAATTAGAAAAATACATAACAAAAAAAAATATTGATTAAAAACCACAATTCATGTATATATGTATTAGAGCAATAGCTATACAACAACATCTAAATACATAGTCCTTCGGACGTCTGGATAACCATCCCAAGTAACAATCGGTCCGAGAAGATGGCTAGATAGCAAGTCCGCAATCGATTATTTCATGTCATGTAGATTTACGATGTTCGACATGTTTTGCGTGTCATCACGCTTCTTCAAGAGTGAAACAATATATATTGTGGCTATCAAGATACATAACATAACATAAGTATGATTAATATATAAAACCATAAAAGCCGGCATCTGTATAAAACGCCGCATATTATAATTTCAACAAACTTTTTTTCACAAAAAAAACACACTTTCATGCTGTTTTCAGACAGTGCGGTGATGAGCGAGCAGGCCAAAGAGGTGATGAAAGGCTACCATGGGGGCGTGCACAACAAAATCTTAATTGGTAGATGGAAGGTGTAACAGAGTGAGGAAATTTCATAAAGTGTGTTATAGTTTTATATATTATATTATTAGATCCCCAATAACCTAGAACAGAAAAGGAGTGGAAGGGGGGTGCGGGGAGGGGAGGAACAGAAACCTCCCACGAGGGGGAGAGAGGAGAAAGGGAAGGGGGGGAGGGAAAGGGAAGAGAACTAGGGGGGGGAGGAAGAAAGGACAGAGTGAAAACCACGGAACGGGAAATGGGGAAAAAGGGGGGGGAAGACGAGGGAGGGAAAGAGAAGGAAAAGAGGGAAGTAGGGGGGAATAGGAGAAAGAACAGGGGGAACGGGAAGGGGGGAGAGGAGGAAAAAGGGGGGAAAGGAGGTCAGGTCAGGTGATTGACTTAGCCATTGCATAACATTCCACTTCTTTCCCTTAAAAAAGTATTTGATTGCTTTCGCAGTATGCTTCGGGTCATTGTCCATCTGCACTGTGAAGCGATTAGAATTGTGCTGATTAGAATTGTGCTGATGTCCCAATATTTATAGACCTGACTGTATATACATATATATATACATTTTTTGACGATGTTTGATGACGTTTGACTCGAGCATCAAGCTCATCCCCACTCAACCACTAAGAAGTTCTTGTGGTAATGAAGTTTTCATCTAGCACAACCTTTCACCACCTGAACTAACAATTTTGATGTCATCTTTCAGATACTGAATGGTATCTTAAAGCAGACTTTTACAACTCCTGTGGCAAATTAAAAATTAACTGACAATATTTATTTACCCCAGTGCTTAGTTTGTTTTTGCATAACTTGTTTTTGTTTGCTCTTATATTGTTGTGGGGAGTTATCCTCATTTCTCCTAGAGCAAATCCTCCTATGATCTACTCTGGTCATGGAGGTGCAAGGATACCACCTCTCTTTTCCATGACAGGGATATGAGTCCATGCCTTTAGCTTAGAAACTCTCAGTCTCCTGGGACTAGGATATCTTCTACATACCTTATAGCAAATAGTTTCAGATGTAAGGGATCGGGCTTGTTTCCTTTAGTTAAGACTATTGTCCTATGGTTCCTACATATTTTACATCAATATGCACTTATCACCATCATTCTGTTGATAACTTTACAGTAATAAATGCCTGGAATTTTGTTACCTTATTTTTAAAATTAACCACTTCAATACCAGGCACTTAGACACCTTCCCGCCCAGCCCAATTTTCAGCTTTCAGCGCTGTCGCAATTTGAATGACAATTGCGCAGTCATGCTACACTGTACCCAAACAAATTTTTTATCATTTTGTTCCCACAAATAGAGCTTTCTTTTGGTGGTATTTGATCACCCTTGCGGTTTTTATTTTTTGCGCAACAAATAAAAAAAGACCGAAAATTTTGAAAAAAAACAAGTTTTTCTTTGTTTCTGTTAAAACTTTTTGTAAATAAGTACGTTTTTTTCTTCAATGACGGGCACTGATATGGCTGCACTGACGGGCACTGATATGGCGGCACTGATGGGCACCGATGAGGTGGCACCGATGAGGTGGCACTGATGAGGTGGCACTGACGGGCACTGATGATGGGCACTGATAGGCGGCACTGATGGGCACTGATGGGCACTGATAGGTGGCACTGATGGGCACTGATAGGTGGCACTGGTATGCGGCACTGATGGGCACTCATAGGTGGCACGGATGGGCACTAATAGGCGGCACTGATGGGCACTCATAGGTGGCATTGATGGGCACTTGTAGGTGGCATTGATGGTTACTTATGGGTGGCACTGATAGTTGGCACAGATGGGCACGGATGGGCACTGATAGATGGGCACTGATGGGCATGGATGGGCACTGACAGGTGGCATGAATGGACACTGATGGGTGGCACTGGTGGCATTACTTGTTTGCAGTGATGCCCCTAAGGGTGGCATTGCTGGGCATCACTGCAACATAATTGTGCCAATCAGTGCCCATTTGTGGGCACTGATTGGCACAGATTTGGCATACTGGGCACATGTGGATGGCCATGGGGTACATACCTGGCCATCCACATGTTGCCCCTTCCCTGGTGGTCCTAGTGGCGATCCCTGGTGGTCCAGTGTGGTGATCTGCGGGGGGGCTGCGCTGATAAACAATCAGCGCAGACCCCCCCTGCTAGGAGAGCCGCCGATCGGCTCTCCTCTACTTGCGTCTGTCAGACGCGAGTGAGGAAGAGCCGATCAACGGCTCTTCCTATTGACAGCGTGATCAGCCGTGATTGGACACGGCTGATCACGTGGTAAAGAGCCTCCGCCGGAGGCTTTTTACCAAGATCAGTGTAGCGGTGTGTCAGACTGACACACCGCTCCACCGATCGCCGCGATGCACGCCCCCGGGGGCGCGCTGCGGCATGTTATCCTGCTGGACGTCATATGACGCCCAGTCAGGATAACACAACCACTTCCCGGACGTCAATCCGCTATAGGGCGGGCGGGAAGTGGTTAAATAAACATATTTGCAAAAAATAAATAAACTAAGGTTAATTATAGGGCACATAAATGCAATATATTAATCCTTTTTTAGTACTGTATTATATAAAAAGATAAGATATTGCATGAACTCGTCAACAGCAGCAAACTTCTGTACCCTACTTTTTCCATAGGCAATGCCTTAAAAGACCCTACACATCATTAATTTAGAGTTAATCATTAATAATGGCCCTAGAATTATTGCTCTCATGTCAGCATGCACGGCAGTATGTAAAATACAGTATCTCAAAGTGTCAATTTTTTGTGTGGCCACCATTATTTTCCAGCACTGCCTGGAGTTTACCAGAGCTTCACAGGTTGCCACTGAGGTCCTCTTCCACTCCTCCATCGCAGAGCTGGAGGATGTTAGAGACCTGGTGCTCCTCTGCCTTCCATTTGAGGATGCCCCACAGATGCTCAATAGGGTTTAGGTCTGGAGACATGCTTGGCCAGTCCATTACCTTTACCCTCAGCTTCTTTAGCAAGGCAGTGGTCATCTTGGAGGTGTGTGTGAGGCTGTTATCATGTTGTGATACTGCCCTGCGGCCCAGTCTCTGAAGGGAGGGGATCATGCTCTGCTTTAATATGTCACAGTATATGTTGGCATTCATGGTTCCCTCAATGAACTGTAGCTCCCCAGTGTCAGCAGCACTCATGCAGCCCCAGACCATGACACTCCCACCACCATGCTTGACTGTAGGCAAGACACACTTGTCTTTGTACTCCTCACCTGGTTGCTGCCACACACGCTTGACACCATCTGAACCAAATAAGTTTATCTTAGTATAATCAGACCACGGGACATGGTTCCAGTAATCCATGTCCTTTGTCTGCTTGTCTTCAGCAAACTGTTTGTGGGCTTTCTTGTGCATCATCTTTAGAACAGGCTTCCTTTTGGGACAACAACCATGCAGACCAATTTGATGCAGTGTGCGGCGTATGGTCTGACCCCCCACCATTTTAACCTCTGCAGCAATGCTGGCAGCACTCTGGCATATGTCTATTTCCCAAAGACAACCTCTGGATATGACACTGAGCATGCGCACTCAACTTCTTTGGTGGACCATGGCGAAGCCTGTTCTGAGTGGAACCTGTCCTGTTAAACCGCTGTATGGTCCCAGCCACCATGCTGCAGCTCAGTTTCAGGGTCTTGGCAATCTTCTTATAGCCTAGGCCATCTTTATGTAGAGCAACAATTCTTTTTTTAAGATCCTCAGAAAGTTATTTGCCATGAGGTGCCATGTTGAACTTCCAGTGACCAGTATGAGAGAGTGGGAGCTATAACACTAAATATAACACACCTGCTCCCCATTCACACCTGAGACCTTGTAACTAATGAGTCACATGACACTGGGGAGGGAAAATGACTAATTGGGCCCAATTTGGTCATTTTCACTTAGGAGTGTACTTACTTTTGTTGCCAGCAGTTTAGACATTAATGGCTGTGTGTTGAGTTATTTTGAGGGAACAGAAAATTTACACTGTTATACAAGCGGTACACTCACTACTTTACATTGTAGCAAAGTGTCATTTCTTCAATGTTGTCACATGAAAAGATGTAATAAAATATTTACAAAGTTGTGAGGGGTGTACTCACTTTTGTGAAACACTGTACATGCTTCTTCCAGGTTATTACTATATAGAGGAGATGAGCAAACAGATGTTCCTTGGCCTCCCTTTCCTCTACCCGGTAGTACCCACCATGGTGATCCAAGGACTGTAGTTGGGAGCGCAGGGCTGGGAAACATGATGGGGGAGCATGTGGGGAGAATGTACTGCCAGTGTATTAATGTACTGGGGGTGCATGTAAGCAATCCTCTCACCGAATTTGATAAAAATATGAATACATACTTTTTTGGGGGGTTTTGGGGTGGCTGGGATTATCTTCCTTTTTTGCCTCTTCTCTGGAATGTTCCAAAAAAAATGTGTTTGTTCAACTACCATTCTCTGCAGCATTCTCCTGTGACATTTTGCTGATTGGATGACACACCACAGGTGGTGTGTCTGACATCCTGGGCTCACAAAAAGTGGTTTGAATGATACTGGGCCTGATTCAACACAGAATAAGGACCTGGCTATAGGATAGAGGCAAGTTCTGAGGACAGTGCTGGAAAGGAAATAAGTATTGCATTGAACGCTTCTTGTTTTTTTTTATCTAAAATTGTTATTAAAAATTAAGTTCATTATTATTATTATTATCATTAAAATGGGGCAAGGTGAGAGTTAACCAATTGCCTTTTGGGAGTTGTTGGCCAACACTTTTCTTTAAATACAGCTGGTATTAAATAATAAAAATTACCGTAATCTTTGAAACCACATCAAAAGGACATACATGCCAATAGTTTAAATTGGCTTGGAACACATGGAACTGGGGCATAGAAAGCTGTGTGGTTTACACCTTACACTACCCTACCCATACACCCCTAGTCAGCTTTGAATGGAATAACCCATTAACAGCAGCAAAAATCTCTGATGTTTCCTTAGTACATGAAGTGTATTATGAATACCCAATCACCAAAGATATGTATTACATAGAATGGATTTTCTAAATATTGTTTTATTGAAACAATAAAAAAGAAAAAAGTAAAAAAAAAATACCAGTGACAGTTAAACGTATTTAAATAAACTAATCATGTTTAGATGGGCACACAATAGCACAGCATGTAAATAACACATCAACATAAGCATTACTGTACTACACAAATTAGTAAATATAATACAACAGAGATTTTGCTATTGTGAATATTAATGATTACAGAAATATGCATCTTTCAGCTGGTTGTATATTTCCAGTTGTGGTTGAATAGACTTTGCACAGGAATGTGGCGTTCTTTGTGGCATGGAATATTAATCAAGGAAATGTTTCACAGTGAGCTGGTCTTGGCTTCAAGATTCATGAAAACCAGAACAGTGAATGTGCTCAAGCATCAAATGCCAGCTGTATATTCAGAGTGTCTTTTTAAAGTTCTTCCTGCTCGGAGAATAAGATAATGTCACTTAAAGTGTTTGAAATCACTGTGCATTCATTGCAGAAATCCTTTTCTACATAGCAAATTAATCCGTAAATATGAGCTAAGCAAGGTTAAAGAGTAAACGGGTCCATAAAAATAACAGTGGTAAATGTTTCCAGTAAATTGGCCATAATGCAAAATGTATATTCCTTAAAACCTTTAATGTTTTTTGTTTGTTTTTTTTTTCTTTTTTCCTTTTTTTTTTTTTTTTACAATGAATAGTATTTTCGAAAGTAGCATATGTTTTCATAGAATAAATAATATCATAGCTGAAGAAATAGTAAAATTAATAATAACACTCATTTAGGTCATAAGGCCCTACGCAATAAAGAATGTGAAAACATTTATTCTACTGTTATGCCCTGTACACACGGTCGGACTTTCCGATGGAAAATGTGCGATCGGAGCTTGTTGTCGGAAATTCCGACCGTGTGTGGGCTCCATCTGACTTTTTCAATCAGATTTTCCGACACACAAAGTTTGAGAGCAGGCTATAAAATTTTCCGACAACAAAATCCGATCGCGTCAATTCCGACCGTGTGTGGACAATTCCGACGCACAAAGACGGAACATATTAAATCTATTAATGGATCCGCGCTTTTAGACTATTAAGCCACTGCTGCCCCCCTATGTGAGTAGGGAACACCTCAGTGTTACCCCAAAGAGGTTAGAATCAAAATATAGGGAATGGCGTTGTGTTGAAACAAGAAGTGTAAACTATAAAATATTACTAAAATTTTAAAAGTGACAGGTGTTCTAGTGCGTGATGCAATCCCTTCTTAAAAAAGTTCAGTATTTAAACAACCAAAAAAATCAATATATATTATAAAGTTATCAATTCTTAATTAGTGGCAGAGAAAATTATCAGCTGTATATACAAGCAATACCAATCTCATCTAATAGGCAAACTCATACCTTATATTATAGAGCATGTGCTAAAGGGATTTATATAAATTCACTGATTAAAAATATAAAGTGCCCAGTGCCAAATTGTGCTCTATATATAAAAGATGGTTATCAAACCGTTGTGCAATAATGTGCATTAAAAATTGTGAATCATCATTTATATATGCAAATCATCAACTGTATATCCAAAAAAAGTCCCATGTACTATTTAGTAAAAAATGTTCATAACAATAATGCAATGTGCAGTGCAACAAATTCCCATAGAAATCATATAACGTGTTTTCCAAAAAGATTCTCCTTTTGATAATGAAGAGCCGTGCAGTAGTTATAGGCAATCTCTCCCCAATGTGATTGCACTCACCGGAGCACTCTACCCCTGCAGGGGTATGAATGTATGATGTTAATCCTGTTAATCTCTACAGTTCTACGGATGCCGGTATCCTTCCACGTGGCCCAATCCAAATCCGCAGCTCGCAGGGAGGGAGGAGATGGGGACTCACTGTCCGTTACTATGGTACAGGTCCCAGCTGGAGAAACGACTCGGAGGACACCTCTCAGCAGAAGAGACAACAGACCCCCCACCTCATGAGGAAGGTGAAATCCCCCAAAGCCAGGCAGAGGAGGAGGAGGAAGGAGACGTGGTGGAAATAGTCACCACAACAGGTGAGTGTCTGCGACCACAGGCTCAGGTAAGAGATGGATGCCTGCATATTTATAATACATGGTATGTTTTTGTTTCTCTATTTTTAGGTGATCGTGATGTTGTGGATCCAGGTCATTTCACCAGTGAAAGTGCACAGATCCTGACCGGGGAGATCATGGGGTGTAATAGGACTTGGAAAACATCCAGAAAAACATCAATGATGTTAAAAACAAAATGAAGAACATCATTGATGTTTTAGGGAGAGTTTAAAACACCTCCAAATCCCTTCCTTTTTTGTGGTATTTGTAAATTAAAATTTTTTAAAATTTTGTGCGATTTTATAGAAAAGCCAAATTTTGAAGATGCACACAGTGTGTCAACATATCTGCCATTATGGGAGATCAATGTAGGTGTTTTGTGGGTGCAACCCCTTCCTCAATAATAAAGTAGCTGAGAGGAAGGGGTTGCACCCCCAAAACACGTCCCTTGATCCCCCGTGATGGCAGCTAGCTCATGTTGACATTTGGCAATTTGTGTGCATCTTCAAAATTTGGCTTTTCCAGGGGTGACTTCACCCCATCTGAACGCACTATCAAACAGAGTTTCTAAATACTCATGTCTGATATTGCCTTCAATTTCTACAAAAGTTAAACTTTGTAAGTTCCAGATTTGTGTATTTCTTGTTGGTTTTAAACATGCCTGTTTTACCTTAAATGGACATTTCAATATTTATTAATGTGACCGAAAAAATTGTTATACAACAAACATGTTGGTTTGTTTTAAAAACCTTTTAGAAATGCACATGTGATTGTGCTGGTATTAAAAAGATTGATACTCAAGAATGTGTGGATTATTGTTTCAATGCTCCTAAAATTTTATTAAGGTAAAATTGGTGTTTTCAGTGACAATGGGGGTTATTTCCTAAGGGCAAATCCACTTTGCACTACAAGTGCAGTTCCAGTGCAGGCTCAAGTGCAATTGTAGTGCAAAGTGTATTTTCCTTTAGTAAATAACACCCAACAAGGCTTTTTAAAGGTTACACAATCACAACATTTTCAGGACTCCCAGATTTCTGTCAGGGTCAGCTAAAAGAAACACAAGCAGTAAATGTCACCAAAGATTTTAGTAGTTAAAATGATTTTTTATTTTCAAAATGTATCAGACATTGTCTGGCATATTGATGGCCCCCCTACCCGCAAAGTAATCAAGGTATCTAAGATGGACCTTGCGGCCACTCAGGGGGGGCAAGCCAGGACGGCCACTTTCAAGCGCCGTCAGGGTTGGTTCATTTACTTGAATTCCGGCCTCAGGCCCAACTCAGGCAGCATAGTTGGCAGAATTTCGCCTTTAAAAGGTGTGGGGAACACAGCATGATATGAATGATATGATTCAGTTTATACTCCGCCATGTGTATGGGTGTAAGAAATAGGCGGAACCGGCTGGTCATGATTCCAAATGTGTTCTTCACCACTCTTCTGGCTCTGACCAGCCGGTAATTAAAAACCTTCTGGTCCTGGGTGAGGGTCCTCATCGGGAATGGCCACATAAGATGGTCCCCCAGCGCAAACGCTTCATCAGCAACGAAGACAAATGGGAGTCCTTCCACATTGTCTTCTGGTGGTGGCAAGTCCAAGCTGCCATTCTGGAGATGCCTGTAGAACTCCATCTGGGCAATGACTCCACCATCAGACAGCCGGCCATTCTTCCCCACGTCCACATAAAGGAACTCATAAGTAGCCGACACCACTGCCAACATCACAATACTATTGAACCCCTTATAATTATAATAGTATGACCCCAAGTTGGGTGGTGGGATGATGTGGACGTGTTTCCCATCAATTGCCCCTCCGCAGTTAGGAAAGTCCCACCGCTGGGCAAAGTGGGAGGCCACAGTCTGCCATTCCTGTGGGTTGGAAGGAAACTGTGGCGTCAAACAAGAAAAATAAATTAATCATTTTGTACATAAACAGGGAGAGCAGATTAAACACAAACATTCTTGGCCAACATCAGTATAACATTTATTTTAGGGAGTATTTAAAGACAAAGGAGTAAGGTCCACCTATCAGATTCCCCCCCCTCTCATGGGCCATTTGTAAAATTTAATGGGGGGGAGATGTTTTGGACAGGTAACCATCTCCACTTCATTGAGAGATGAATGCCTAAATAATGTGTATTACTTTGGCTAGCTCCTCCTTACTTTACACTCTTGGCAGCCCACTGGATAGGTAAGAAGTGTCATAATACAAAGCTATAAATACACACTGTACACATTTTAGTACATTTTTACATTCTGCTATTACCTATCAAGATAATAATAGGATATAAAAACTTTAAACAGTACCATTTGAAAGTATTCAGGCAGGCCCTTGCACTACATGCTTTGGGGAATTCATCCATAAATCTGACCACTAAAGAGGTGGGTATAGTGTGTATGGGTTTGGCAGCAGATAGAGGATTGTTATCAGCTGAGTTAGCAGTTGGGGGGAGGGAGGGTTCCAAATGATTTTGCGACACCAAAAAAAGCATCTGCCACTCTGCCTGAATTTAAAGCACAAATCACCTTTGTTACACATTTTAGGGAGTGTTTGGGGTAAAGCACTACTATGGAGCCGACAAAATACATTGTTAAGTGACTACACGAGGTGAATATAGGGCCAGGAGAGCATGCTGGGGAGGTAAGCGAAGGCAAATATGTATGTAAAAACCAGCATGCATGAGGACAAAGGGGACATTCACAGCATATTACAATCATGGTAATTAGGGAATGAGGAAAGAAATGCAATATATTATCAAACATTAAATACAATAAAATGTGATGTTAAAGGATAAATCTTACCTTAATATACTCCTTCTGCAGGACCTGGATGATGGCAGAACAGGTCTCTGGAATAATGATCCCCAGAGCCTGGGGGGAGATGCCTGTCAAGAACTTCAAGTCCTGCAGGCTTCTCCCTGTCGCCAAGTACCGCAGGGTGGCGACTAACCTCTGCTCCGGAGTGATGGCTTGCCTCATGCAGGTATCCTGCCTGCTAATATAAGGGGTCAGCAAAGCCAACAAACGGTGAAATACGGGGTCCGTCATCAGGAGAAAGTTCCTGAAATCATCAGGATTATTCTCACGGATCTCACGGAGCAAAGGCATATGACAGAACTGGTCATGCTGGAGCAACCAATTCTTGGTCCATGAACTCCTCCCCACCCTGTTCATGGACTGGACTTGTGTCAAGGTAAGGACCCCAACACCAAACCCCGCACAGCACGAACTCTACGAGGAGTACGTATACGCAACATGGGTAGAAAACGGTCGGCTGCTCAGAACGCAGTAACAGAACGCACTGAAGAACAGCAAGGTCTGTGAAGAGCGACCTGAAAATCAGTAACGATCGAACATGAACACAACGACAAGTCAATTGTACTCGCTGCACGCACTGAAGAGCAGATACAAACCCACAAGCACAAACTGAACAGCAGAAAATGATCTGAAAACCACAAGTCTAAAAAAGCGCGAATCGTCTCTCAACAAACTTTTACTAACACGAGATTAGCAAAAGGAGCCCAAAGGGTGCCGCGCTTGGTTCGGAACTGTCCTTTTCTAGTCTCGTCGTACGTGGTATACGTGACCGCGTTCTTGGCGGACTTTCTGCGACCGTGTGTATGCAAAACAAGTTTGAGCCAACTTCCGTCTGAAAAAATCCATGGATTTTGTTGTCGGAATGTCCGATCAATGTCCGATCGTGTGTACAGGGCATTAGGGATGAGACTCCTTCAAGAACAAATGGCCACTACTATGACAAGCTTCCTCTTTAGTACCCAGGCTTATAAAGTGCCCTTATATACCTCTTGGCGAACTTGGGTACACCCAGCAACTTGCCTCTCTGCAGATCAAATTAAAAAGAGAATCTATTATAAAGGAAAACCTACTATAATAATAGTAAAAAGGCTAGGAGAGAAAACACTGGCCCCGTAAAAGATGATTAGAGGAAGTTGGTCACATGTGACAGGAAGAAGGCAACTATATTAAATATATTATTCTCCTTAGTTTATATGAACAAAAAGGAGGGGCATTATAAGCAAGACAGTAATGTTAATAACATTATATTAAATGTACCCTTGTGGCTGATAGAACCATGTGATCAAAAACACTACCAGAACCAGATGGCTTACACCCAAGGGCCAAGATATATATCTGTTAACTACAGTCCAGTCAGCCTAACATAAATAGTAGGTAAACTATTTGAAGGAATAATAAGGGACCATTGTCTTAAACAGGGGCTACTGGTAAATTTAGCTCTGCTAGGTGGTAACTAGCCTGGCTAATTTATAGCCTTTATAATTATTTGGGTTTTCTCCTAAGCCTGGTGTAGCTGTGGTTGTTCCCTTTTGTCAATAGATGGCACTGTTACCTGTGGCATTAGTATGATGAGCTGCAGTGAAAATAGATTATGAAAATGCACACTTTTCTCAGCCAATCAGTAGGTGTTTTATGGCCGCTGAGCATGCTGGGAAATAGTATAAAAATTTGGGGAGGTCAAGTGATCAAGGTCCCCCCCACCCAGACCTTAGTCTGGTGTGGATGTGTGAGGAACAGCTGTGTTGAGTAGGCCTGAAGTCTAAGGCCTAGCCATGTGCTCGAAGCTCTGCAAGGGTGAGCCTGCTTGTTGTCCGGAGGCATGAAGGAAAGGATGGAGACCTGAAATGAAGGACTAGAGGTCACTCTGCCATGGACCGGGGAACCATGGAGAGACTGAGAAAGCATCAAGACAGAATCATCCAGAGAATTCCTGACCCCTTTTGTGAGTTCTTTTTCAATTGCTATTGGAGACAGCTGTTGCTACAAAAGTACAGATTTCTGGTTACAGCTTTAAGGCTCTTTTTTGTGTACTACTGTCTACCTTTTCTACTGTTTGTTTAAGGAGTCTGCCGTTCCGCTAGTCTGCTGGTTTATTTGACTAAGGGTGTCCTGTGCCCTACCCCTCTCACCCTAAATTGTTTGTTATTGTGAGCAATAAACTCACCTTTGTTCAGCATAAAAGTGATGGGTGCCCATCTTTTCTTCAACTGTCTACCTTGTACACTACCCACCATGCCTAGCAACCTGCACCCTGAAGTGAAATTTCAGCCATTCCTGTCTCTGGGTGATCGCCACCATGCTTCTGGAGGTCAGGGGGGCACTACAATGGTAATCAACATGGAATTTTAAAAATCAGTTCTTTCCAGAAGAAGTAGAGAACTGTAATTTAGATAAAGGAAGGCCTGTGGAAGGCCTGTGGAAGTAGTGTATCTAGATTTTGCAAAGGTATTTGATACAGTACACTACAAATTCTTCATGTATAAACTAAAGTATTTTGGCATTGTATATATTTTATTTACCAGGATAGAATACTGGTTATATGAATGAATCCAGAGGTTATGAATGATCTACAGTAGAGTGTTAATCGACTGTGTCCTAGGACAAACTCTGTTTAAATTGTGCATAAATAATATAGAGGTTGGAATAAATAGCTCAATCACAGTGTCTTTAGATGATACAAAGCTAAGCAGTACAATAACTTCACATCGGTGTATAGCAACTTTACAAGAAGTGCTGGGTAAAATAGAGGGGTGGGCAGTTATATGGCAGATGAGGGGACCTCTGAGAAATTGAGATAAAAAAGGATCTAGGAGTCTTGGTAGATCACAGATATATCAATATCAGGCAAAGCCAAGCTTCAGTAAAAAAAGCTAGCAGACTATTATCATGCATTTACTCAAGATATTTAACTATCATTCTACCACTTTACAAATCTCTGGTTTATCCACATCTTGAGTATGCAGTCCACTTTTGGTCACCGCTCTGTGGAAAGAATGTCCTTGAACTTGGGAGAGTCCAGAGAAGTAAAAAAGCTAATAAGAGCTGGAGGACCTAATTTACGAGAAACAACTACAAAAATAAAATGTATTATCTCTGGAGAAGAGGCAATTAAGACAGCAATATATAATTCTCCATATGGTGACTATCATTAGGATAAAGCAATGTAATCTAAAGAAGAGACCCAGGCCACACATTGAAGTTGGACAAAATACAGTTCAAGGTGTTCTTTATTGTTAGAGTAGTAAAGATGATGAATTCCCTTCCATTGTTAGTAGAGCCAGATGGAAGTGTAGTTAAATTCAAAAAATGTTTAAAAGTGTTTCACAGTGAACACAATGTACAAGAAAATGGAAATTAGTGGCAACATAAACACACACATGGATCGGTGTCTTTATTCAAACCTATGAACTATGTAACTTTGTAACTGCATTGGATTGTTTTGCATTGGCAAAGTACATATTCACTTTAAGCACTGAGCTCTCCGGTTCTTTTAAAAATGCTATCCCTGTTGAATGGAAGCCAGAATATGTGACCGAGTCAAAGAGTACTGGCTAAGTCAGGGCAAGCAAGAACTCAGGGGGATTGATTTACTAATTGTAAAGGTAAAGTTCTATTGACATCCATTATCAATTCATGTGAAAGTTTAATTATTGGGTTTTTTTTTAATTTTCCTGGTACATGATTGGGCATTCTTGGCAAAGTTAATTTTTTCACATTCACTAAACTAAGGGAAAATTCCATTTAAAAGTGATCAGCCTAGTTGTCTTTAGTAAATCAACACCTCTGTGATCTGTGTTTCTGTGTCGCAAACAAAGGGCAGCTGTTGTGTTGAAACCAACAGCTTTACGCTGTTGCTGCTGACCCTGTTAGAATTGAAAAAAAAATGTAAAAATAAAGGACCCTAACAAAATCCAAATCAAATAAAAACACACAAATACAAAAACAACACAAAATTCACACCAAACACTGACCAAAAGCACTACAATCAAAAACTTTTAAAACGCTTTTATATTTAAAAAAAGAACTAAAAGGTGACTAAGTGCTGTTAAAGAAAAGCACAGAAGCACCCCAAACAAACAAAAAAAGGGATACATGACATACACACGTACACACAAACACAAAAAGGTTCATATAAAATGGACTGTTGGTCTTAGGAAATCCCAGTGAATGCAGGTGGACTTACACTCCACTGGGGTTGATTTACTAAAGGCAAATCCACTCTGCACTACAAGTGCACCGCAGTGCACTTGGAAGTGCAGTCACTGTAAATCTGAGGGGAAGATCTGAAATCAGGGTATTCTCTGCTGATTTGATCATCTAATCATGTACAAGCAAAAATGCTGTTTTTTATTTTCCTTGCATGCCCCCCTCGGATTTACAGTGGATTTGCCTTTAGTAATTTAAGATTTTAAGTGGATTTGCCTTTAGTAAATAAACCCCACTATCTCTAGCCACACAAACAGCAAATCACTGCAAGTATCAATCGCAGAGGTCAGATGAAAGACTTTGAGGGTTATTTACGTAAGGCAAATCCACTTTGCACTGAAAGTGCACTTGGAAGTGCAGTCACTCTAAATCTAAGGGGTAGATCTGAAATGAGTGGAAGCTCTGGGTGATTTTATCATCCAAAAATGTGCAAGCTAAAATGCTGTTTCTTTCTTTCCTTGCATTTCCCCCTCGGATCTACAGCGACTTTACTTCCAAGTGCACTTTCAAGTGCACTTGCAGTGCAAAGTGGATTTTCCATTAGAAAATAATCCCCTTTGGTCTATCAGCTCATGAAACCACTATATTCAGACCCCCAGCCCAGTCAGGGTTCATTCGCGGTAGGTGGCATTTAAAGGGAGGGCGGCCCTGGTATTATCGGAGTTGGATTTCCTGTTGTGTTGAGGTAACAGATCCTGAGTTGATGCAAAGCTCAAATCCTCCCCAGCAATCAGCCACTTTTGGACTGGTATTAGATTGGTGCCCAGGAAGTTGGAAAGCTCAGACAGTTGTTCTGGAATTAAGTAGGAATTGATTATTATCTTTCTTGACTATTATGTGGAAGGGGTGACCCCAAAGGTAAGTTGCCCTAATGTCGAAAGATCCAAAAGAAGCTCAACTGATCTGCACATTGCCAAAGTGATGTGGGAAACATCAAGTAATAGCTGAACACTTAACCCATCAACCCAATAAATTCCAATGCTCCATGGTGCCACATTATCCCCTCTGTTACCATAAAGAAATGTACTCTACATTGAACATCTCTCGGAAAGTCTTGTCTGGTGCCTCTGGGACTCGGTGCAGTTTTAATTTCTATATGAGGTCACAGTCTAAATATCAATTCAGATAGGTCAGAAGATTCCTGGGCATCTTGTGTCCATGACTGTTATTTTGGCCTTATTGGCGGTAAGTTGCTGCTTAATGGCATCTAACTTACCTTTCAGAGAAATTTCTATATTCATGGCCAATTACTGAAGCTCATTTCTAGTGGGAAGAGCACTCTGAATGTGTGGGGAAGTCAAGACACTCATAATGGGAGTAGGTAAAGGAGAGTCCACCCTGTCATCCACATTGTGGGGAGGGACACGGCAGTGCACTTGCACTCCTTACCCATGAGGTGTGACCCCCTTCAGGGATGAAGGAAGAGAAGATGCCATGTTGGGTCCTGGCTGGGAGGTTGTAGCAGCAGCCAGCGGGGCAAAGAAGAGCTGTATATTGGCAGTTTGGCAGATGTGGATGAGGATCTGTGATTTCGTCCTTCTGGGCATAGAGTGAAAACAAAACGAGGGACCTGGAAGCATTTCAGGAAGTCTTGAGCTCAGGTGAACTCTGCAGTCAGACATGCCCCCCAAGTGAAATTATATTAGCTTTTTGTGTGTATCAGCTCCCTGTTCAGAGCTACATGATCCAGTACAGATGCGATGCACAGTGTGCCTGTAGTCCCAGTGTGCCTGTAATCAGATTTGCTGCCAAGCCCCCACCCAGCCCTGCTCTGCTTAATTGACACGACAGGAGAACACTGTTCCCCACTTTCCCACATGTCATTCTGCTGCCCGCAGACATGCACCCCCACACTGGGGAAGAAGAACGTGCAGCAAGTCCATGCAGTCTTATGACAGTGAAATAAAACTCATAAAAAGGTATACAAATAATTTTTGTTTCAATAAAAGGGTGGTATTTAGAATGTTAAGTTTTTTTTAATATGATATTGTCCTTTTCTTTATTACTCTTCACATATACAACTGTGTCCGGGGCAATTTTTTAATTTTTCACACACATGTTAAAATCTGATTTTTTTGCTATAGAGTTACTTAGAAACCCCAAACATATATTTTCTGAAATAAAAGGCCTTGTAGTCTACAGGGGTGGCATTTGCATTTCCTAATGTCACACAATATTTGTGCAGCTGTTTATCAATGCATACATTTAAAGTAAAAAAGGCTATAAATAATAAGAAAATAGCATTTAAAAATTATAAAAATGAAGGAACACTATGATCATTTAAAAGTTACAAAGAATATAACATAATACGTAAAAATGAAATCAAGGCTGCAAAAAATTAAAATGAATGACAGGACAAACCCCCAAGAATCCTTTGACTATATAAACAATAACAAAGTCAGGGCTGAGCATGTAGGCCCTATACTATATAATTTTGATTTGGCTACAGGGGACATAGAGAAGGCAAATGTATTAAACACCTTCTTCAGCTCTGTGTATACAAAGTAAAATAAGGAAGTGATAGTTTTGATTTAGCCCCAAATGATCCACAATGGCTTAAAATTGACATGGCCCAGAAACATTTAGACAAAATAAAGGTGAATAGAGCACCTGGACTGGATGGCTTACACCCAAGGGTTCTCAAGGAGCTGAACTATGTTATATTTAAGCCATTGGGGGGATTTACTTTGACTGGAGCATGAAAAATCTGATGCAGCTCTTCAAAGGAGGGGCTGTGAGCATAGTATACTACAATTTTGCCAAAGTGTTTGACAGATACCCACACACAGCCAATGTGCTAATTAAAGTCTACAGACTTAGAAAATTCAGTTGGTAAATGGAGAGTGCTGGCTAAAAGACCACATTCAGAGAGTAGGGATGAGCTTCATGTTCGTGTCGAACCCATGTTCGACACGAACATCGTCTGTTCGCCCGTTCGTCGAATTGCGAATGCTATGGGCCGCTCGCGCCAAATTCGTGTGACGCGTAACGGCCCTTAATTCACTGCGGCATCGCAGTGCATTGCTGGCTGATGATTGGCCAAGCATGCACTATGACCCGCATACTTGGCCAATCACAGCGCCATCTGAACAGAGAGCCGTAATTGGCCAAAGCCAAGAAGGCTTTGGCCAATTATGGCTCAGGGGATTTAGTACACGCCCCACACTATGTAAGGCCGCCTGCACGGCGGCCCTGTGTAGTGTGTGTTCTATATACACTGTATTCAGTTTAGCTAGATCCGTTCCTGTTATCTTGCTACTGACAGGCAGGCTTGTCTTGTTACAGTATTTACAGCTACCTGAAGAAAATTGCTGGTGTTCTTTTGATCTTATTAGTACCACAGTCAGGCAGCTAGACTATTTACAGTTAGTGTACTGCGTCCTCCTCACAGTGTTCAGTAAAAGCTACATGTTAGTTTAGTGTGACCTCTGCACAGTGTTCAGCTAAAACAACAAGTTAGTGTAGTGCACAGTGTTCAGCTAAAGCTACAAGTTAGGGTAGTGCGTCCTCCTCACAGTGTTCAGCTAAAGCTACAAGTTAGTGTAGTGCGTCCTCCTCACAGTGTTCAGCTAAAACTACAAATTAGTGCAGTGCAACCTCTGCACAGTGTTCAGCTAAAGCTACAAGTTAGTGTAGTGCGTCCTCTTCACAGTGTTTAGCTAAAACTACAAGTTAGTGTAGTGCGACCTCTGCACAGTGTTCAGCTAGAGCTAAGACAGGCTCACAGTGTTCAGCTAAAGCTACAAGTTAGTGTAGTGCGTCCTCCTCACAGTGTTCAACTAAAACTACAAGTTAGTGTAGTGCGAGCTCTGCACAGTGTTCAGCAAAAGCTCCCTGTAGAAGGTTGGTGGTGTTTTCCTGATCCTATCACTGCCTCAGGCAGCTAAATAAGCTACAAGTTAGTTTTTTGCGAGCTCTGCACAGTGTTCACCTAAAGCTACCTGTAGAAGGTTGGTGGTGTTTTCCTGATCCTATCACTACCGCAGGCAGCTAAATAAGCTACAAGTTAGTGTAGTGCGTCCTCCTCACAGTGTTCAGCTAAAACTACAAGTTAGTGTAGTACGGCACAGTGTTCAGCTAAAGCTACCTGTAGAAGGTTGGTGGTGTTTTCTTGATCCTTTCACTACCGCAGGCAGCTAAATAAGCTACAAGTTAGTGTAGTGCGTCCTCCTCACAGTGTTCAGCTAAAACTACAAGTTAGTGTAGTGCGACCTCGGCACAGTGTTCAGCTAAAGCTACCTGTAGAAGGTTGGTGGTGTTTTCTTGATCCTATCACTACCGCAGGCAGCTAAATAAGCTACAAGTTAGTTTTTTGCGAGCTCTGCACAGTGTTCACCTAAAGCTACCTGTAGAAGGTTGGTGGTGTTTCCCTGATCCTATCACTATCGCAGGCAGCGAAATAAGCTACAAGTTAGTTTTTTTGCGAGCTCTGCACAGTGTTCACCTAAAGCTACCTGTAGAAGGTTGGTGGTGTTTTCCTGATCTTGTCACTACCGCAGGCAGCTAAATAAGCTACAAGTTAGTGTAGTGCGTCCTCCTCACAGTGTTCAGCTAAAACTACAAGTTAGTGTAGCGCGACCTCGGCACAGTGTTCAGCTAAAGCTACCTGTAGAAGGTTGGTGGTGTTTTCTTGATCCTATCACTACCGCAGGCAGCTAAATAAGCTACAAGTTAGTTTAGTGTGACCTCTGCACAGTGTTCAGCTAAAACAACAAGTTAGTGTAGTGCACAGTGTTCAGCTAAAGCTACAAGTTAGGGTAGTGTGTCCTCCTCACAGTGTTCAGCTAAAGCTACAAGTTAGTGTAGTGCGTCCTCCTCACAGTGTTCAGCTAAAACTACAAATTAGTGCAGTGCAACCTCTGCACAGTGTTCAGCTAAAGCTACAAGTTAGTGTAGTGCGTCCTCTTCACAGTGTTTAGCTAAAACTACAAGTTAGTGTAGTGCGACCTCTGCACAGTGTTCAGCTAGAGCTAAGACAGGCTCACAGTGTTCAGCTAAAGCTACAAGTTAGTGTAGTGCGTCCTCCTCACAGTGTTCAACTAAAACTACAAGTTAGTGTAGTGCGAGCTCTGCACAGTGTTCAGCAAAAGCTCCCTGTAGAAGGTTGGTGGTGTTTTCCTGATCCTATCACTGCCTCAGGCAGCTAAATAAGCTACAAGTTAGTTTTTTGCGAGCTCTGCACAGTGTTCACCTAAAGCTACCTGTAGAAGGTTGGTGGTGTTTTCCTGATCCTACCACTACCGCAAGCAGCTAAATAAGCTACAAGTTAGTGTAGTGCGTCCTCCTCACAGTGTTCAGCTAAAACTACAAGTTAGTGTAGTGCGACCTCGGCACAGTGTTCAGCTAAAGCTACCTGTAGAAGGTTGGTGGCGTTTTCTTGATCCTTTCACTACCGCAGGCAGCTAAATAAGCTACAAGTTAGTGTAGTGCGTCCTCCTCACAGTGTTCAGCTAAAACTACAAGTTAGTGTAGTGCGACCTCGGCACAGTGTTCAGCTAAAGCTACCTGTAGAAGGTTGGTGGTGTTTTCTTGATCCTATCACTACCGCAGGCAGCTAAATAAGCTACAAGTTAGTTTTTTGCGAGCTCTGCACAGTGTTCACCTAAAGCTACCTGTAGAAGGTTGGTGGTGTTTCCCTGATCCTATCACTATCGCAGGCAGCGAAATAAGCTACAAGTTAGTTTTTTTGCGAGCTCTGCACAGTGTTCACCTAAAGCTACCTGTAGAAGGTTGGTGGTGTTTTCCTGATCTTATCACTACCGCAGGCAGCTAAATAAGCTACAAGTTAGTGTAGTGCGTCCTCCTCACAGTGTTCAGCTAAAACTACAAGTTAGTGTAGTGCGACCTCGGCACAGTGTTCAGCTAAAGCTACCTGTAGAAGGTTGGTGGTGTTTTCTTGATCCTATCACTACCGCAGGCAGCTAAATAAGCTACAAGTTAGTTTAGTGTGACCTCTGCACAGTGTTCAGCTAAAACAACAAGTTAGTGTAGTGCACAGTGTTCAGCTAAAGCTACAAGTTAGGGTAGTGCGTCCTCCTCACAGTGTTCAGCTAAAGCTACAAGTTAGTGTAGTGCGTCCTCCTCACAGTGTTCAGCTAAAACTACAAATTAGTGCAGTGCAACCTCTGCACAGTGTTCAGCTAAAGCTACAAGTTAGTGTAGTGCGTCCTCTTCACAGTGTTTAGCTAAAACTACAAGTTAGTGTAGTGCGACCTCGGCACAGTGTTCAGCTAAAGCTACCTGTAGAAGGTTGGTGGTGTTTTCTTGATCCTATCACTACCGCAGGCAGCTAAATAAGCTACAAGTTAGTTTAGTGTGACCTCTGCACAGTGTTCAGCTAAAACAACAAGTTAGTGTAGTGCACAGTGTTCAGCTAAAGCTACAAGTTAGGGTAGTGCGTCCTCCTCACAGTGTTCAGCTAAAGCTACAAGTTAGTGTAGTGCGTCCTCCTCACAGTGTTCAGCTAAAACTACAAATTAGTGCAGTGCAACCTCTGCACAGTGTTCAGCTAAAGCTACAAGTTAGTGTAGTGCGTCCTCTTCACAGTGTTTAGCTAAAACTACAAGTTAGTGTAGTGCGACCTCTGCACAGTGTTCAGCTAGAGCTAAGACAGGCTCACAGTGTTCAGCTAAAGCTACAAGTTAGTGTAGTGCGTCCTCCTCACAGTGTTCAACTAAAACTACAAGTTAGTGTAGTGCGAGCTCTGCACAGTGTTCAGCAAAAGCTCCCTGTAGAAGGTTGGTGGTGTTTTCCTGATCCTATCACTGCCGCAGGCAGCTAAATAAGCTACAAGTTAGTTTTTTGCGAGCTCTGCACAGTGTTCACCTAAAGCTACCTGTAGAAGGTTGGTGGTGTTTTCCTGATCCTATCACTACCGCAGGCAGCTAAATAAGCTACAAGTTAGTGTAGTGCGTCCTCCTCACAGTGTTCAGCTAAAACTACAAGTTAGTGTAGTGCGACCTCGGCACAGTGTTCAGCTAAAGCTACCTGTAGAAGGTTGGTGGTGTTTTCTTGATCCTTTCACTACCGCAGGCAGCTAAATAAGCTACAAGTTAGTGTAGTGCGTCCTCCTCACAGTGTTCAGCTAAAACTACAAGTTAGTGTAGTGCGACCTCGGCACAGTGTTCAGCTAAAGCTACCTGTAGAAGGTTGGTGGTGTTTTCTTGATCCTATCACTACCGCAGGCAGCTAAATAAGCTACAAGTTAGTTTTTTGCGAGCTCTGCACAGTGTTCACCTAAAGCTACCTGTAGAAGGTTGGTGGTGTTTCCCTGATCCTATCACTATCGCAGGCAGCGAAATAAGCTACAAGTTAGTTTTTTTGCGAGCTCTGCACAGTGTTCACCTAAAGCTACCTGTAGAAGGTTGGTGGTGATTTCCTGATCTTATCACTACCGCAGGCAGCTAAATAAGCTACAAGTTAGTGTAGTGCGTCCTCCTCACAGTGTTCAGCTAAAACTACAAGTTAGTGTAGTGCGACCTCGGCACAGTGTTCAGCTAAAGCTACCTGTAGAAGGTTGGTGGTGTTTTCTTGATCCTATCACTACCGCAGGCAGCTAAATAAGCTACAAGTTAGTTTAGTGTGACCTCTGCACAGTGTTCAGCTAAAACAACAAGTTAGTGTAGTGCACAGTGTTCAGCTAAAGCTACAAGTTAGGGTAGTGCGTCCTCCTCACAGTGTTCAGCTAAAGCTACAAGTTAGTGTAGTGCGTCCTCCTCACAGTGTTCAGCTAAAACTACAAATTAGTGCAGTGCAACCTCTGCACAGTGTTCAGCTAAAGCTACAAGTTAGTGTAGTGCGTCCTCTTCACAGTGTTTAGCTAAAACTACAAGTTAGTGTAGTGCGACCTCTGCACAGTGTTCAGCTAGAGCTAAGACAGGCTCACAGATTTCAGCTAAAGCTACAAGTTAGTGTAGTGCGTCCTCCTCACAGTGTTCAACTAAAACTACAAGTTAGTGTAGTGCGAGCTCTGCACAGTGTTCAGCAAAAGCTACCTGTAGAAGGTTGGTGGTGTTTTCCTGATCCTATCACTACCGCAGGCAGCTAAATAAGCTACAAGTTAGTGTAGTGCGTCCTCCTCACAGTGTTCAGCTAAAACTACAAGTTAGTGTAGTGCGGCCTCGGCACAGTGTTCAGCTAAAGCTACCTGTAGAAGGTTGGTGGTGTTTTCTTGATCCTTTCACTACCGCAGGCAGCTTAATAAGCTACAAGTTAGTGCAGTGCGTCCTCCTCACAGTGTTCAGCTAAAACTACAAGTTAGTGTAGTGCTAGCTCTGCACAGTGTTCAGCTAAAGCTACCTGTAGAAGGTTGGTGGTGTTTTCCTGATCCTATCACTACTGCAGGCAGCTAAATTAGCTACAAGTTAGTTTTTTGCGAGCTCTGCACAGTGTTCACCTAAAGCTACCTGTAGAAGGTTGGTGGTGTTTCCCTGATCCTATCACTACCGCAGGCAACGAAATAAGCTACAAGTTAGTTTTTTTGCGAGCTCTGCACAGTGTTCACCTAAAGCTACCTGTAGAAGGTTGGTGGTGTTTTCCTGATCCTATCACTACCGCAGGCAGCTAAATAAGCTACAAGTTAGTGTAGTGCGACCTCGGCACGGTGTTCAGCTAAAGCTACCTGTAGAAGGTTGATGGTGTTTTCTTGATCCTATCACTACCGCAGGCAGCTAAATAATCTACAAGTTAGTGTAGTGCGTCCTCCTCACAGTGTTCAGCTAAAAATACAAGTTAGTGTAGTGCGAGCTCTGCACAGTGTTCAGCTAAAGCTACCTGTAGAAGGTTGGTGGTGTTTTCCTGATCCTATCACTACCGCAGGCAGCTAAATAAGCTACAAGTTAGTTTTTTGCGAGCTCTGCACAGTGTTCAGCTAAAGCTACCTGTAGAAGGTTGGTGGTGTTTTCCTGATCCTATCACTACTGCAGGCAGCTAAATAAGCTACAAGTTAGTTTTTTGCGAGTTCTCCACAGTGTTCACCTAAAGCTACCTGTAGAAGGTTGGTGGTGTTTTCCTGATCCTATCACTACCGCAGGCAGCTAAATAAGCTACAAGTTAGTGTAGTGCGACCTCGGCACAGTGTTCAGCTAAAGCTACCTGTAGAAGGTTGGTGGTGTTTTCTTGATCCTATCACTACCGCAGGCAGCTAAATAATCTACAAGTTAGTGTAGTGCGTCCTCCTCACAGTGTTCAGCTAAAAATACAAGTTAGTGTAGTGCGAGCTCTGCACAGTGTTCAGCTAAAGCTACCTGTAGAAGGTTGGTGGTGTTTTCCTGATCCTATCACTACCGCAGGCAGCTAAATAATCTACAAGTTAGTGTAGTGCGTCCTCCTCACAGTGTTCAGCTAAAAATACAAGTTAGTGTAGTGCGAGCTCTGCACAGTGTTCAGCTAAAGCTACCTGTAGAAGGTTGGTGGTGTTTTCCTGATCCTATCACTACCGCAGGCAGCTAAATAAGCTACAAGTTAGTTTTTTGCGAGCTCTGCACAGTGTTCAGCTAAAGCTACCTGTAGAAGGTTGGTGGTGTTTTCCTGATCCTATCACTACCGCAGGCAGCTAAATAAGCTACAAGTTAGTGTAGTGTGTCCTCCTCACAGTGTTCAGCTAAAACTACAAGTTAGTGTAGTGCGACCTCGGCACAGTGTTCAGCTAAAGCTACCTGTAGAAGGTTGGTGGTGTTTTCTTGATCCTATCACTACCGCAGGCAGCTAAATAAGCTACAATTTAGTGTAGTGGGTCCTCCTCACAGTGTTCAGCTAAAAATACAAGTTAGTGTAGTGCGAGCTCTGCACAGTGTTCAGCTAAAGCTACCTGTAGAAGGTTGGTGGTGTTTTCCTGATCCTATCACTACCGCAGGCAGCTAAATAAGCTACACGTTAGTTTTTTGCGAGCTCTGCACAGTGTTCACCTAAAGCTACCTGTAGAAGGTTGGTGGTGTTTTCCTGATCCTATCACTACCGCAGGCAGCTAAATAAGCTACAAGTTAGTGTAGTGTGTCCTCCTCACAGTGTTCAGCTAAAACTAAAAGTTAGTGTAGTGCGACCTCGGCACAGTGTTCAGCTAAAGCTACCTGTAGAAGGTTGGTGGTGTTTTCTTGATCCTATCACTACTGCAGGCAGCTAAATAAGCTACAATTTAGTGTAGTGCGTCCTCCTCACAGTGTTCAGCTAAAAATACAAGTTAGTGTAGTGCGAGCTCTGCACAGTGTTCAGCTAAAGCTACCTGTAGACGGTTGGTGGTGTTTTCCTGATCCTATCACTACCACAGGCAGCTAAATAAGCTACAAGTTAGTTTTTTGCGAGCTCTGCACAGTGTTCAGCTAAAGCTACCTGTAGTCGGTTAATGGTGTTTTCCTGATCCTATCACTACCGCAGGCAGCTAAATAAGCTACAAGTTAGTTTTTTGCGAGCTCTCCACAGTGTTCACCTAAAGCTACCTGTAGAAGGTTGGTGGTGTTTTCCTGATCCTATCACTACCACAGGCAGCTAAATAAGCTACAAGTTAGTTTTTTGCGAGCTCTGCACAGTGTTCAGCTAAAGCTACCTGTAGAAGGTTGGTGGTGTTTTCCTGATCCTATCACTACCGCAGGCAGATAAATAAGCTACAAGTTAGTTTTTTGCAAGCTCTGCACAGTGTTCAGTTAAAGCTACCTGTAGAAGGTTGGTGGTGTTCTCATACAACAGGCAGGCAGTTGATTTTGCTAGCTGCAGTATATATATATATATATATATATATATCCCAGCTTAGTGCAGCTACAGGCCATTAGTATGTCTGGAAGGCCAACAAGGAGAGGCAGACAGTCACAAGCCAATAAAAGAGGGCAAGCAAGCTCTGTGTCTAGAGGCAACAGTGCTGGTCGTGGAGACGGTGCATCCTCATCAGCACGTGGCCGTGGGACATGATTGGCCTTTTTTTCGGCAGCTGGCCGTGTTGAGCCGCAACATGTGGAAGACTTGGTCAAGTGGATGACCAAGCCTTCCTCATCCTTCTCATCTTCTCTCACCGATGCTCAGGGTACTTTGTCTGGCAAAGCAGCTGCCAACGCGGCCTCTTCCCTCGGCTCAATGGCATCAGTGACTCCTTCCCTAGTCCTCCTGAGGAGTCCCTCGAACTGTTTGACCACAGTGTTGGGTACATGCTCCAGGAGGATGCCCAGAGTTTAGAAGGCTCTTATGATGATACTGAGCTAGATGAAGGCACTAACGTGAGCACGGACAGAGGGGGTGCCCAAGAAGCACAGCAATCTGGCAGTCATGCTCCCCCTGCTGCAGCATACTGCCAGGTTTGCTCCAGTGATGAGGAGGGAGGGGATGATGAGGTCACTGACTCAACGTGGGTGCCTGATAGGAGAGAGGAGGAGGCACATCACCAAAGAGGCAGGATGCCCTCCAGGGGCCAGCCTAAAGTCAGCACACTGACTGCATCACACCGCAAAGCTCCGCATGTGCAGGGCGCTGCTGTCTCTGCACGTTATTCCAAAAGTTCTTTGGTGTGGGACTTTTTTGAGACGAGTGCATCAGATCGCACCGCTGCTATTTTCAACATATGACCAGACATATGTTGACCTGCCATGCAGTTCGTTGGCAAGCATATCTAAAAGACCCACACCAAAGAACAAAGAGGACCTCTCCTTGCTCCTCATCAGCTGAGATCTCCAACCCCACTATACCTTCAGTCCTCTCTGAGACCTGCACTGAGAGGAATGAAGGTGTAGAATTAGGTCTGTCACAGCCAAGTACTTGTGGGCAATCTGCTTTTGGTACACCAACGTCAGATTGTACCAGGCAAATTTCCCTGCCCCAGCTGCTGCACCGCCGAAAGAAGTTCGCTCCCAGCCATCCACATGGCCAGCGGTTGAATGCTAGCTTGCTAGCACTTCAACTGCTGCCTTTTCAGTTGGTAGACTCTGCCCCCTTCCGTGAGTTTGTGGAATGTGCACTTTCTCAGTGGCAGGTACACAAATGCTACTTTTTCTCACAGAAGACGATTCCGGCTCTCTACCGGCATGTGGAAGGCAATGTCTTGGCCTCGCTGGAAAGGGCGGTCAGCGGTAAGGTGCATATTACTGCTGACGCATGGTCCAGCAGGCATGGACAGGGAGGTTACCTAAGTTTCACCGCGCATTGGGTGACTCTGCTGGAAGCTGGGAAGGATGCAGGACAAGGTGCAGTAGTGTTGGAGGTTGTTTTGTCACCATGCCTCCAAAATGCCACTACTAAAGATTGTGACACACCTCACTCCTCCACCCCCTCATCTTCTTCTTCCTCCATGGCCTATTCCTGTGCTTTGTCCTAGGAACCAGCTGTGCTCCGTAGGCGTTCAAGGGGCTACGCAAGTACGCAGGCCAAAAGATGCCATGTGGTGCTTGAGCTGGTGTGCTTGGGGGACAGGAGCCACACTGGGGCAAAGGTTCTGTCAGCTCTGCAGGGGCAGGTTCAGAGGTGATTGACGCTACACCAACTTAAGACAGGAATGGTGGTTTGCGACAATGGCACCAACGTTCTCTCCGCCCTCCGACAGGGACAACTGACCCATGTGCCCTGTTTGGCTCATGTCCTTAACTTGGTGGTGCAGCGCTTCTTGGGCAGGTACCCGGGCTTAGAGGATGTCCTGAGGCAGGCCAGGAAAGTCTGTGTGCATTTCCGCCAGTCATATAATGCAAGTGCTCGGCTGGCGGACCTCCAAAAGGAATTTAACCTGCCCAAGAACCACCTAATCTGTGACATGCCCACCAGGTGGAACTCAACGTTGGCCATGCTGCAGCATCTGCACACGCAGCAGAGGGCCGTCAATGAGTACCTGTGCGACTATGGCACCAGGACAGGGTCAGGGGAGCTTGTTTTTTTCCCCATGCCAGTGGGCCATGATCAGGGATGCATGCACTGTCCTGTCACCATTTGAGGAGGCCATGAGGATGGTGAGCAGTGACAGTGCATGCATCAGAGACACTGTCCACCTGTTGGAGCACACGCTGTGTGGAATAATGGACAGGGCACTTGAGGCAGAACAGAGGCAGGAAGAGGAGGACTTCCTTAGCTCTCAAGGCCCCCTTTATCCAGACAGCGTTCCTGCTTGCCCGCCGATCAAACAGGAAGAGGAGGAGGAGGATTGTGTCAGTATGGAGGTGGAGCCTGGCACTCAGCATCAGCAGCAGTATTTAAGGGATTAGTCCCAAGAAACAAATGGACTTGTACGTGGCTGGGAGGAGGTGACCATGTCGTCCTTAGTGACCCAGAGGACTCTGGACCGAATGCCTCAGCAAACCTACGCTGCATGGCCTCCCTAATCCTGCAAAGCCTGCGTAAGTATCCTCATATTTGTGGTATCAAGGAGAAGGACCAATACTGGCTGGCAACCCTCCTTGATCCACGTTACAAGGGTGAGGTTGTGGACCTTATCTTGCCGTCGCAGAGAGAGTAGAGGATTAAACATTTTCGGGAGACCTTGCAGAAAGGTCTGTGCAACGCGTTCCCAGAGACTGGGAGGTTACAAACTCCTGTTTCTGAACAACATGTTGCTGAGGCTTCGGTCAGTCAAAGAAGGAGAGGTGGAGAAGGTGGCCGTCTGACCGATGCGTTCAGACGATTTTTTAGTCCATAGCCCCAAGGTATGATCGGTTCCAGCAACCATCGGCAACGTCTGTTTTACATGGTGCAGGAATAACTAGGGGCAAGATCTGACTTGGACACCTTTCCCACCGAAAATCCTCTGGGTTACTGGGTCTTGAGGATGTATCACTGGCCAGAGCTTGCACAGTATGCAATTGAGCTACTGGCCTGTCCTGCATCCAGCGTTCTTTCGGAACGCACATTCAGTGCTGCTGGAGGCTTTGTAACCGATCACAGGGTGCGTCTGTCCACAGACTGGGTCGATCGACTGACCTTCATAAAAATTAATCAGTCTTGGATCACCACCAGCTACCAAGCACCTGATGCTGATGTAACCAAATATTTTTTTTAAAAATCTCAGATCCCTTCAAAGATTGCCTCAGCTGAATGACTATCCTGAGTAATTATCCTCTTCCTCCTCAATGATCATGCTGATAGCTTGTAAGAACATTTTTGGTTCTGGGCGCCTCCACCAGTGCCTAAGGCCCAATTTTTCAGCCCCTGTTTAACAGGGGCGTGTAATTACAATTTTTGATGCAATACTTTGCAGCAGGGCTCGTTCCTGCGTTCCAACTAGAGTATCTGTGAGGGGTTGCAGTGTTGTGGCACCAGCACCAGTGCCTAAGGCCCAATTTTTGAGCCCCTGTTCAACAGGGGCATGTAATTACAATTCTTGATCTAATATTTCACAGCAGGGCCCGTTTCTGCGCCCACCAAGATTAACTGTGAGGACTTACAGTGTTGTGCCACCAGCACCACCACCACCACCAAAGGCCCAATTTTTCAGCCCCTGTTCAACAGGGGCATGTAATTACAATTCTTGATCTAATATTTCACAACAGGGTCTGTTCCAGCACCCACCAAGAGTAACTGTGAGGACTTACAGTGTTGTGGCACCAGCACTACCATCACCAAAGGCCCAATTTTTCTGGCCCTGTTCAACAGGGGCATGTAATTACAATTCTTGATCTAATATTTCACAGCAGGGCCCTGTGCAGGCTTACAGTGTTGAGGCCAAAACAGCACCTAAGGCCCAAATTTCTGCTGAGTATATAGGGCAGGCCCCTACTTTCAAACATCCAACTTACAAACGACTCCTACTTGCAAACAGAAGGAGACAACAGGAAGTGAGATGAAATTTACCTCATAGGAAGGGAAGTTCTCTCCTGTAAGAGTTAATATGGGAAAAACTTTTCTCCTTTCCACTGATGCTTTATCACCAATCCTTGTTTCACTAAAAACCCCAAATTTTCAAAAAACATTTGTCATTGGGACAAAAAGTGAGGTGAAATCTTCTGAAGAGGAGCACAGACAGCAAAACAAATGTCACAGGGGTGATAACCCTTCCCTATGTTTTCCAAAAAGCTTAAAAACAGATTTTTTGGCTGGAGCTACACTTTAAAAGTGTACCAGTTCAAAATTACAAACAGATTCTACTTAACAACAAACCTACAGTCCCCGTCTTGTTTGCACCACCTGTATACTGCTGTTCAGCGTATAAAGGTCCTGGGGGCCCCACGCCTTTCCTTTTTTTAATTTGGGTGCGGGGTTCCCCTTAATATCCATATAGGACCCAAAGGGCCTGGTAATGGACTGGAGGGTACCCATGCCATTTGTCTCACTGATTGTCATCCATATAGCCGGGACCCGACATTACATTAAAGCCGCAAACAGTTTTTAAATTACTTTTTTTCCTTTAAAAATGTAATTTTCTGCAGGGACTGTTCTAAGCACGGGAAACACGCATCACTTTACAGGCATACTATAGACACAGCCCAGGTACGATATTTAAAGGTATATTTTATTTTATTTTTTTTTACTTTAAGCATCATTAAAATCACTGCTCCCGAAAAAACGGCTGTTTTTAAAAGTTTTTTTTGCATTGATACATGTCCCCTGGGGCAGGACCCGGGTCCCCAAACCCTTTTTAGGTCAATACCATGCAAATTAGCCTTTAAAATGAGCACTTTTGATTTCGAATGTTCGAGTCCCATAGACGTCAATGGGGTTCTAACGTTCGTGCGAATCTTCGGTCCGTTCGCAGGTTCTGGTGCGAACCGAACCGGGGGGTGTTCGGCTCATCCCTATTAGAGAGTAGTGATTCAGGATTCATACTCTAAATGGTCTAAGGTTATTAGTGGTGTACCCCAAGATTCAGTATTGGGACCCTTACATTTTAACATATTTATCAATGATATAGGGTCTAAGATCTAAAGTACCATTTCAGGGTTTGTAGATGACACCAAGATATGCAGTTGAATTGTGTATTTACAGGATGTCTCTAACTTACAAGTCAACCTCAATACACTATTTCATTAGGCAGCTATTCAAATCCAAAACTGGTATAGAGGCACTCATGGGTCTTGCAAAGGAAATTAAAATAACAGCATTTGTATTGTCAACATTTCAATGACGCTCAGTCCATCCTTTCATTGGGCAACTATGTGGCAAATGAGGTTTAGAGTTGTAAAAATATTAAGTTCTGCACTTGGGGGCTAAAAACAGGCCTGCATCATACATACTAGGAGGTGAACAGCTGGGGGACTCAATGGTGGAGAAGAATCTGAGTGCTCTGCTAGATCATAGACTTAATAATAGCATGCAATGCCAAACTGCAGTTTAGAGTAAGAAAAAATTGTTTCTGTCTCTCCAGAGATACAGACATAATTGTTATCCCATACAAATCATTAGTAAGCCTCATCTATGAATATGCAGTTTCATTTTGGTTCACAAAAAGAACTTGAGAACTGGAGAAAGTGCAGAGATGGGCAACTAAACTAATAAAATGTATGAAGGAGTTCAGCTATGAGGAAAGATTAGCTGAACTGAATTTATTCTCTCTTGAGAAGAGGCGATTAAGGGGGATATGATTAACATGTATAAATCCATAAGTGATCCATATAGTGAACTTGGCTACAGTATTCACTTTCAGATCATTACAGAGGACAAGAAGGCACTCTATATCTGGAGGAAAAAAGATTTAACCTTCATATATTAAAAGGTTTCTTCACAATAAAAGCTGTGAAGATATGGAATAGACTCCCTCAAGAACTGGGTTTGGCAAGCCCAGTAGATTGTTTTAAAAAAGAGCTGGATGCATTCCTATGCACAAAATATAACTGGCTACTACTTTAATTTTTAGAGGAAATAATGCCAGGGGTAGTTGAAACAGACAATATTTGATTGCCTCATGGGGGATCAGGAAGATTTTTTTCCCTCCGTGGAGCAAGATTGATTTAGTGGGGTTTTGCCTTCCTCTGGATCAACTGTGGATATAGGATAGTTTATATGGGGCTTTTTTAATAGTATGTTTTTTTTTTCAGTTGAACTAGTTGGACTAGGGCTTTTTTTCAATCTGAGTAACTATGTAACTTTTAACATATACAAAATGAAATAATCAATGAAAAAGTGCTCTACATATAACGATCACACAAATAATTGTGATATTTCAAATAAAGTGACCAAATCAAGTCAAGCCGATGTCAAATGTATTACGAAACACGTAGGACGGTGCCTAATGTGATGTCACCATGCACAGTGGTTGCAGGCCGGAAGGTTGCATTTTGCCCCGCCTGCCATTGCTTAGTCATAGGTGGGAAGAGCCAAAAGTCAGGAGTAGTGGTGATCCTTTTACATTTACTAACCCTCTGGATTGGTATTAGGATATGCCTGCATCCCATGTTCTGGGACACAGGGATATGCTTTTACCTCTACTCTGAGAGGAGCCTAAAGCAATCAAACAGGGTGCAGTTGATGCAGGACCAGTTTTACTGGTTGAAAATTTGATTCATGTACTATTTATTCATGTGTGGGGCAGCACAGTGGTGTAGTGGTTAGCACTTTCACCTAGCAGCTTGTTTTCCCTGTGCCTGCGTGGGTTTCCTCCGGCTTCCTCCCACACTCTAAAGACATGCTGGTAGGTAAATCAGATCCTGTCTAAATTGGCCCTTGTATGTATGAATGTGTGTTACCTTAGGTTGTAAGCTCCTTGAGGGCAGGGACTGATGTGAATGTACAATGTATGTAAAGCGTACAATGTAAAGCGTAAATTGACGGCGCTATATAAGTACATAAAATAAATAAATAAATGTTTACTATAAAACAAATATATTCTTTTTAAATAAATGCCCTGGTTAAAAGATCTATACAATGTCATATTCAAAAGTTCTTCGTAGTTTGGAACATAACTAATTTTATTTGCAATTCTAGTTATTTCACAGTTCTGCCATACATTCAGCAGAATTATGTAAATGTAAACAAGGGGGGCTACAAAAGGCAAATCCACTTTGCACTACAAGTGCACTGCGACTGCACTTGGAAGTGCCGTCACTGTAAATCCGAGGGGGGCATGCAAGGAAAATAAAAAACAGCATTTTAGCTTGCACATGATTGGATGATAAAATCAGTAGAGCTTCCCCTCATTTCAGATCTACCCCTCAGATTTACAGTGACTGCACTTCCAAGCGCACTTGTAGTGCAAAGTGGATTTGCCCTCCGTAAATAACCCCCAAGGGACTTACAACCTTTATGGTAAACCTTTGGCTGGCATCACTTTCAAAGATTAAGCACAATAACTAACGCATTCTATAGTATTTGTTGAAGGGTTGATAGCACAACTGTATGTAATACATGAAAAATTAAAAAAGCAACTACTACAGAGGTACTTTTAAAAGACTAATACAAATGTAACAGATTATTTTGTAAATGATTGTAAATAGACCTTAGATCGAGATTTTGTATTTCACCAACATTGCTTGTGACCGTCTGTGTTTATTTTTCCACAAAAAACCATAGGAAAATACATAATAAAAAATTGCAAAGAATGCATTTTAAATTCATTTTCAGCAGACATATAATGAATAACTGCCAAGTGAATGTTCGCAGCTGCATGTTCTGCACAATAGACTTTCAATTATTGCTCAGCAGTGCCACCATATACACACTTTACACATTATGTAAATCAATGAGCCTCTAATGGAAACATCTAGTTTTGAGTTTCATGTTAATTTACATAGATCAGCTTTCTGGCCTCCCTCCCGATACCCCTATACTAACAATTAATTTAAAATACTATGCTAAGGATCAATCTATCTTACTCTTTATTTATCATCTAATTGACATTTTGTCTGGTTTTATTTATTTTGCCAGTTTGTAGCTTAAACCTGATTCCTGTCTAGATGTTTCTGTGTAGTCCAAAAGACTGTACATTTATAGGACGATACTAAGGTTAACTTGCTGGATTACTATTAGGAATGCAGTTTACTAAAAAGATTGAATCTTTAAGTGCATTCTGCATGGACAACACTTGTTATACAACCGTGTGTTTGGTTTTTATATATTTTATCAGCTTTAGGTGAAATATTGTATTTTGCCAAATGACATGTCATTTTTAGTTTCTTTACAGTCTGAATTCATGCTTTTTTATTAATGATTATGTGTAATTAAATTGCCCTATCTTAGATCATTATATCTACATTCTTGTGAGCTGGTGCACACTTTATCATTATATCGTTTTCAAGACAGCCTAAATGTCCCACACTCATTTATATGAACAAACACTGGCAACCTCCTATGCAGAATAACATTAATGCCCACTGCCAATGATCATACTCTTCCATACCATTAATAATAATCAAAAGAAATTTGATTTGGACACACCCCTTTCACACATTAGGGCACAATTAAAGAAAATCTGTCTCAAAAGGAAACATCTGCATGAAAAGCACTGAGTTAGAAAATCTCGTTGATGTCTTTGCAACATAACATGAATACACACGTCTTTATTTCACTTAACTTTGAAGCTAAAGTTTAATCTGTTTATATTTTGCTTTCCCTGGACCCTTTTCTCCCTTATCAACAGGCTAATTACATTTTTGAATACATGTTTCTATTTTTATAACATACTGTATAACATGTTAAATTCAGTAACACTGTTTTGGGGTCTCTGTGCGTCTCTATGCGATTCAGACAGATCATTGCTAATAAGAAGGACCACTAGGGTGCTGAACATAACATCCTGAAACATCATAGCACCCTGTTTCAGAACTCTCCTCAAAAGCCCTCAGCCCTAAGTCAAGTAGCAGAATGGTTCTTGGGAGGAGATATGCAAATATCATAATACCTTAAAGGAAGGATTTCAGTCTGGAGGAGTGGGCAGTCATAAGCAGATGCATTTACATGCAGATTGGCCTGGTGACCACCCATATAGGACTCTAAAGTTCCATGATTGAAAGACCTGAAATCCAAAGAATTATTGGGGTAGGTTGTGGACAGTAAGTTTTTTGGGAAGGGGGTAGAAATTCTAGATAAAGAAGGAAGTCCTCCACCCATCTACAGTAACTTGCTTGTGAAAATGTCACTGTGTGTAGTGAAACTTATATTATCAAAACTTATTTTCCACAGTGAAAATATATATATATATATAATGTCCCATAAAGTGACTCTGTGATAATGATGCAAATAATATTAACCGTGACTTCACACACATGTGCACCCCCCCCATGTGACTGCGCTCACCTCCAATTGTGTGACTGCACAATTAAGTTTGGTCCACAACAGCAGCTGAACCATCTCTGGGCTCTAAGTAGCAAGATTTACAGGCTCTCCCAGGTGTAATCCAAAGATGATATCCTCAATTTAAAATACAAAAAAAGGCCAGATAGTGCATTATCGTTTAAATATAGAAATTTATTGTAGGTAAACATCAGGGTACTCACACTTTATGTGTGCTTGTAGCACACCAGGCTATAGAAAACATACAATGTTAAAATCCACTCCAAATGGTTTGAAGGCTTGTGTGAATCAGCAGCTAGCTCAAAGAGCAAGTGACTGTCTCCTACACCGTCCTGGCCCCTCTCCTACGAGTGACAACACAGGGCGATCACCTGTCTTCCTCAGAGGGAAGACATGTGACAGGGGAAGGCAAAGTATTAGCAGACTGGATTTTAGATTTAATTAAATCAACTCCACCGTGTAATTCAAAATGTCTACATCCACCAAACTTAAAAAGCACACATCTGGTTGGGTTTTACCTCCAGTCACAATAATACTGTATGCAAAGTTTATTTTTGCCAAACAAGTTTCATTGTAAAATAAACTATAGATCAAATGAAGATTACTTAAGATATCCATGCATTTTTTTTTCATGTATATGATTTAAGTAAACAGAAAACTATGCATTTAGATGTACATATATCTACCTCAGTCCTGAGAAGATCTGCAAATTCATTAGAACATGTATATATGTATATAATAAGCCATGTATATACAGTATAATTGTATATATACATTTGCTATGCATTTATTTATCTCTTGCAATAAATAATATTTATTTTTTAATAATAAAAAAAAGAATATATTTTCAATGCAAATGCTATTCAGTAATTGAATTGATTAATCACCATAAAATTCTGTATGTTTTTAACATAATTATGGTAACCATTTTGATCCTAAATATATATTATGTTACAGTAAACTGATCACTCTTGTGAGTACAGTTAACCGTAAATTATTGCACAACCTGATTACTGATGATCAACTATGTACAACGTTGTATATAATTTGTAGCTTTTTCAAGGATTCTTCAAAGCCTGCTAATTACTATTGTATAATACATTATAATTTCTACTTTGAACATAGAAATACATAACACATTGCAGAAAAATCATGTTTATTAAATTCTCACTGTGATATATATATTTTTAGGGCTGCCAACAAAAAAAATATTTTAGAGAAAGCACAGTAACCTACAGCAATTCATTAAATTTACATTTCCTGAACCAATTTATTGATAATATAAACAACATTTATGCATTTATTTCAGGTACTTATACAGTGCCGTCAATTTACACATATACTGTATCTCACAAAAGTGAGTACACCGCTTACATTTTTGTAATTATTTTATTATATCTTTTCATGTGACACTGAAGACACTGACACTGTGACACTAAAGAAATGACACTTTACTACAATGTAAAGTAGTGAGTGTACAGCTTGTATAACAGTGTAAATTTGCTGTCCCCTCCAAATAATTCAACACACAGCCATTAATGTCTAAACCGCTGGCAAAAAAAAGTGAGTACACTCCTAAGTTTATTTTCCAGCACTGCCTTAACCCTCTTGGGCATGGAGTTCACCAGAGCTTCACAGGTTGCCACTCAAGTCCTCTTCCACTCCTCCATGATGACATCACGGCGCTGGTGGATGTTAGGGACCTTGCGCTCATCCACCTTCCATTTGAGGATGCCCCACATATGCTCAACAGGGTTTAGGTCTGGAGACACGCTTGGCCAGTCCATCACCTTTACTCTCAGCTTCTTTAGCAAGGCAGGGGTCATCTTAGGGGTGTGTTTGGGGTTGTTATGTCACAATACATGTTGGCATTCATGGTTCCCTTTGATGAACTGTAGCTCCCCAGTGCCGGCAGCACTCATGCAGCCCCAGACTATGACATTCCCATCATCATGCTTTAGGCAAGACACACTTGTCTTTGTACTCCTCACTTGGTTGCCGCCACACACGCTTGACACCATCTGAACCAAATAAGTTTATCTTGGTCTCAACAGACCACAGAATATGCTTCCAGTAATCCATGTCCTTAGTCCTGCTTGTATTCAGCAAACTGTTTGCGGGCTTTCTTGTGCATCATCTTTGGAACAGGCTTCCTTCTTGGACAACAGCCATTTAGACCAATTTGATGCAGTGTGCAGCGTATGGTCAATAATGGTCTGAGCACTGACAGGCTGACCCCCCACCCCTTTAAATGGTTTGCAGGCCATTTGACCTCTGCAGCAATTCTGGAAGCACTCATACGTCTAAGACAACCTCTGGATATGATGCTAAGCATGTACACTCAACTTCTTTGGTGGACCATGGCGAGACCTGTTCTGAGTGGAACCTGTCCTGTTAAACCGCTGTATGATCTTGGTCACTTTGCTGCAGCTCAGTTTCAGTGTCTTAGCAATCTTCTTATAGCCTCTTTATGTAGAGCAACATTTTTTTTTCAGATCCTCAGAAATGAAGGATCAGAAAAAAAAATGTTGAACTTCCAGTGACCAGTATGAAAGAGTGAGAACGATAACTCCAAATTTAACACACCTGCTCCCCATTCACACCTGAGACCTTGTAACACTAATGAGTCACATGACACTGAGGAGGGAAAATGGCTAATTGGGCCCAATTTGGACATTTTCACTTAGGGGTGTACTCACTTTTGTTGCCAGAGGTTTGGACATTAATGGCTGTGTGTTGAGTTATTTTGAGGGAACAGCAAATTTACACTGTTATACAAGCTGTACACTCACTACTTTACATTGTAGCAAAGTGTCATTTCTTCAGTGTTGTCACATGAAAAGATATAAAAATATTTACAAAAATGTGAGTGGTGTACTCACTTTTGTGAGATACTGTATTTTACATTCACATCAGACCCTGCCATCAAGGAGCTTCCAATCTAAGGTCCCTAGCTTTCATTCATACATATACTATGCCAATTTAGACAAGACCCAATTAACCTACCAGCATGTCTTTGGGGTGTGGGGGAAACCCACCCAGGCACATGTAGTACATGCAAACTCCAGACAGGTTGCACCATGGTTGGGATTCAAACCAATGATCCCAGTGCTACTAAGCAAAAGTCCTAACCACTGTGCTGCCCTATTTTGTGGTTTAATGCTAATAAAAATTACCTTCCCATTTCATTCGTAAACCACTGTCAATTTTTGATACTTGCAAATTTTTCTTTTTCCCAATACAGTTTCCTTTCAACAGAGCAACCTGGCTGGCATTCCCCCAAAAAAACCTACGTTTTTAGGCATTTCTGAAATAGGAATTTGGTGTTTAGTGAGATAGGGCTCAATAGGGTTAATATAATTCTAAAGAGATGCAGACACTGAAAGTTTTCCTATTAGGTGACTGACATTCGCTCAGGTGGTAGAACTTAGTCTGAAAAAGCTTGGTTAAACAAACAGCTATTTATTTAAAACAGAGTAGTAGGTAGGAATCTGATAGCATTTTAGAAAGAATTTTTCAAAAAAAAAATTAAAAATGGGTTATTTTCACCTACTGAACTTTGCACATTGGTCTTTGCACTCTGCAAAAAAACAAACAAATAAAATAAACAAATAATATAAAAAGAACAAGCAATCAAAATAGCTGGTTTCACAGAAAATGTCCAGCAAAGGAAAACAATGTGGTGGTCAACGGTCTTGCAAATTAATTGCAGCACTAAGCAGTGTGAAGGACTACTAACAAGTGTACTTCAACGGAAGACGTTGGTGTGAATATTATTTCTGTGTCATAATTCCTTTGGGAAGTTCTGTAATTGCCGAATCTCCAAGCTCTGTTGGACAGCAGTAAGTCCTTACTGTTTATTTCATTTACATTATACAGTATTTTGTAGAAATTCAGGCATTGGTGTTATTGGCCCTATAAATTGGACTGAGCAGAGCTGGTTCCTTCAGCTCTGAGGAGGAAGAGAATGCAAGTAACTAAATAAGCACATTCTGGATAAAATAAGAATCCCAACTTTTTTGCTTAGACTAAAGATCATGTTTGGCGTAACATCATCTTTCACATTATACAAAAAAATTGGGCTAACTTTACTGTTTAGTTTTTTTTTATGTTAATTGAAGAGTATTTTTTCCCAAAAAATTGCATTTGAAAGACCGCTGCACAAATACAGTGTGACATAAAATATTGCAACAGCTGCCTTTTTATTCTCTAGGGTCTCTGCTAAAAAATATATAGAATGTTTCAGGGTTCTAAGTAATTTTCTAGCAAAAAATACTGATTTTTAACAAGTATGAGAAAAAGGCTTAGTCTTTAAGTGGTTAAACTGACCTCATTTACAGACCGAAGTTCATCCCTTTGATCTAAAAGAACTAAATGTTACAATGTATCTCTTCTCTTATCAACTCTCAGTGCTGACCAATGTTGATAAACATTTGCCGGCTTTTTTTTTTTTTACAGCTCTGGGCAGAGAACGGCTCTGCACTGTTTACATAGAATCGTGGAAACGCCCGAGTAAGATCGTGAGTGGGATTGAATTGAGATCATGATTTTTTTTAATGATTAATCATGCAGCTCTAATTAACACCAAATCAAACTCAGGGAGTTATACTGCTCATTAATATTACCATACATTAAAATGTATAATAATCCATAAGCCATATACAATCCATGCTTAGACCAACTTTACCTACATGGCAGGTGACACAACTACAGCACCTTTTTCACTACCTCAGGGTTCTGAATTTTATTACGGCAGGGACTATTTAAGGTGTACACTGTATTGATAGCATCCTATGATTTGTATGTTCCATTTTTTATGTCTGCATTGGAAAAAGATTTGAATATAAGATTTTTGGCTGATCAAAGATATTGTATCTATTATTTCATACATAAATCATCTATCTCAGGAAGCAGGGTACAAGGTTTTGACTAGATGGTATGCATATCCAGAGAAGCTGCACCGTATGTTTCTAATGCTGATCCTATTCATTGGCGCTGCAGAGAAGAAAAGAGAACACTCTTCCATATTTTCTGGTCATGTCTCAGAATTTGCAAGAGGTGGGAAAGAGAAAATTACATGGGCCTCTGTGTATTATCTCCAAAAAGAACATATACATAATCATATACATAATGTAACAACATTTATTATATTTGAGATTTAATATCTCTCAGATATGATTTGGGTTAAATAAGAGTTCTTTGATCATGAGTGAAAGCTTTAACACAATAACAACAATTTATTGGTAAGTAGTAAGCAGGTCTTAACTAATACACAGCAATCTATTTGTAGAGAAAAAGGGTAAAACTCATGGATTACATGAAGGAATACAGAATATATTCCTTAAAGCATAAATCTACAAACAGTAGGACAGAAAAGACATAAGACAAACATATTTAGTTACAAGTATAAGGCAGAAATATCCCATAGTTACCATTACCACAAAGGTTCCATCTTGGTGGCTGCTCTACCATAGAGTGTGTGCGCTCCCCTCTCATCTAGTCTATGTATATCATTACAGGCTAATGTGTCATTGGTTGGCATGGCATGGCTCTGATTGGCGGGCCTCCCTATTCCTGGTTAAGGATTGATCTCCAATCCCTATACTTTGCATAAGACAGCCCCCTTTAATGCAAATCTTTGGCACAGACTATTCTGAGCGTGAGATTTAACCTTGTAAGTAGATGACCTTTTCAGGGAAATTAAGTATTCATGATGGACTGGCCCGCACGGCCCTCATTGCATATTATTATTATATTTGATTTATATAGCACCAACAGTTTATACAACGCTTTACAATGTATAGGGGGGACAGCACAATTGCAGTACAGTTCAATACAGAAGGGACAGGAGGGCCCTGCTCATAGAGCTTACATTCTAAAGGAAGGGGGTGGTGGTAAAAAAAGGTAATAGATGCGGGGAATGATTTGATGGGGGTGGCTTGGAGAGTGTTGTTAGGTGGGTGTGGGATAGGCTACCCTGAATAAATGAGTTTTCAGGGATCTCCTAAAGGTGGACAGGTTAGAGGCTGATCGGACCTTTGAAGTGAATATTTGTAGAACAATGAGATTTGGGTCCCATTGTTTAGATACACAAGCTTAGGCACCGACTAGTCTGTATAACAGAGACTTCTGTGACGCTATCTAACACACCCACATTGATACAAAGCTAAATAAAATATATTCATAATTACAATATTTTACAACTATTAATGGAGATTTCACATTAATTCATAAGACAACAATAATAAACGATAATCACCCTGAGGAAGCCCCGTGACCCTGTGGTGTAACACGTAGGGGAGAGGCAAGAAGGACGCTACTGTGAGTGCACCCAGTGGTAGGAATTACAAATGAGCAGCTGGTGTCACTGTTACCCATTTATTGTATTTAAGATTTAATATCTCAAAGATATGATGTGGGTTAAATGAGAGTTCTGTGACCAAGAGTGAAAGCTTTAACACAATATCCACATTTATTGGTGAGCAGTTGAAAATCTAATACACATCCATCTATTGTCTACACCAAGGGAGAAAATATTAGGTTAAAATAAAAGAATACAGAGTATATTCCTCAATGCATCGAAATACAAACAACAAACAAACATATGGCAATCAGGTATACCTTAAGTGCTGGGAGCTGACCTGATATTTACCAGTAGTGATGTGTGTGGGCCCACGTCAGACTCATGACTCCTTCCCTTCTCTGTGTGTACCTTACACTAATATAGGCCCATCTCTCATAGACTTGAACAGGGTCCTCATTGGTGGAATGATGTTACCCCTCCCCTCCCTCCGGGCGTAGTTCCGCCAAGATTGGACAATTTCCCCTTCCCTTTAATTTAGCATAGCTCAGCCCCTCACTAGCTTCTCCTCTCTTGGGGAAGTAATTTGTTAGAAGAGAAATTAACCACTTGAGCCCCGGACCATTATGCTGCCTAAGGACCAGAGGTCTTTTTCCAATTTGGCACTGCGTCGCTTTAACTGCTAATTGCGCGGTCATGCAATGCTGTACCCAAACGAAATTTGCGTCCTTTTCTTCCCACAAATAGAGCTTTCTTTTGATGGTATTTGATCACCTCTGCAGTTTTTATTTTTTGCGCTATAAATGGAAAAAGACCGAAAATTTAGAAAAAAAATGATATTTTCTACTTTTTGTTATAAAAAAAATCCAATAAACTAAATTTTAGTCATACTTTTAGGCCAAAATGTATTCGGCCACATGTCTTTGGTAAAAAAATGTCAATAAGCGTATATTTATTGGTTTGCGCAAAAGTTATAGCGTCTACAAACTAGGGTACATTTTCTGTAATTTACACAGCTTTTAGTTTATGACTGCCTATGTCATTTCTTGAGGTGCTAAAATGGCAGGGCAGTACAAACCCCCCCAAATGACCCCATTTTGGAAAGTAGACACCCCAAGGAAATTGCTGAGAGGCATGTTGAACCCATTGAATATTTTTTTTTTTTTGTCCCAAGTGATTGAATAATGACAAAAAAAAAATATTTACAAAAAGTTGTCACTAAATGATATATTGCTCACACAGGCCATGGGCCTATGTGGAATTGCACCCCAAAATACATTCAGCTGCTTCTCCTGAGTATGGGGATACCACATGTGTAGGACTTTTTGGGAGCCTAGCTGCGTACGGGGCCCCCGAAAACCAATCACCGCCTTTAGGATTTCTAAGGGTGTAAATTTTTGATTTCACTCTTCACTGCCTATCACAGTTTCGGAGGCCATGGAATGCCCAGGTGGCACAAAACCCCCCAAAATGACCCCATTTTGGAAAGTAGACACCCCAAGCTATTTGCTGAGAGGCATATTGAGTCCATGGAATATTTTATATTTTGACACAAGTTGCGGGAAAGTGACACTTTTTTTTTTTTTTTGCATAAAGTTGTCACTAATTGATATATTGCTCACACAGGCCATGGGCATATGTGGAATTGCACCCCAAAATACATTTAGCTGCTTCTCCTGAGTATGGGGATACCACATGTGTGGGACTTTTTGGGAGCCTAGCCGCGTACGGGACCCCGAAAACCAATCACCGCCTTCAGGATTTCTAAGGGTGAAAATTTTTGATTTTACTCTTCACTGCCTATCACAGTTTCAGAGGCCATGGAATGCCCAGGTGGCACAAAACCCCCCCAAATGACCCCATTTTGGAAAGTAGACACCCCAAGCTATTTGCTGAGAGGCATGGTAAGTATTTTGCAGCTCTCATTTGTTTTTGAAAATGAAGAAAGACAAGAAAAAACATTTTTTTTTTCTTTTTTCAATTTTCAAAACTTTGTGACAAAAAGTGAGGTCTGCAAAATGCTCACTATACCTCTCAGCAAATAGCTTTTGGGTGTCTACTTTCCAAAATGGGGTCATTTGGGGGGGTTTTGTGCCACCTGGGCATTCCATGGCCTCCGAAACTGTGATAGGCAGTGAAGAGTGAAATCAAAAATTCACGCCCTTAGAAAGCCTGAAGGTGGTGCTTGGTTTTCGGGATCCCGTACGCGGCTAGGCTCCCAAAAAGTCTCACACATGTGGTATCCCCATACTCAGGAGAAGCAGCAGAATGTGTTTTGGGGTGTAATTTCACATATTTCCATGGCATGTTTGAGCAAAATATCATTTAGTGACAACTTTGTGCAAAAAAAAAAAAATTTGTCTCTTTCCCGCAACTTGTGTCGCAATATAAAATATTCCATGGACTCGACATGCCTCTCAGCAAATAGCTTGGGGTGTCTACTTTCCAAAATGGGGTCATTTGGGGGGGTTTTGAACTGTCCTGGCATTTTATGCACAACATTTAGAAGATTATGTCACACATCACCCACTCTTCTAACCACTTGAAGACAAAGCCCTTTCTGACACTTATTGTTTACATGAAAAAGTTATTTTTTTTTGCAAAAAAATTACTTTGAACCCCCAAACATTATATATTTTTTTAAAGCAAATGCCCTACAGATTAAAATGGTGGGTGTTTCATTTTTTTTTTCACACAGTATTTGCGCAGCGATTTTTCAAACGCATTTTTTGGGGAAAAAACACACTTTTTTAAATTTGAATGCACTAAAACACACTATATTGCCCAAATGTTTGATGAAATAAAAAGATGATCTTAGGCCGAGTACATGGATACCAAACATGACATGCTTTAAAATTGCGCACAAACGTGCAGTGGCAACAAAATAAATACATTTTTAAAAGCCTTTAAAAGCCTTTACAGGTTACCACTTTAGATTTACAGAGGAGGTCTACTGCAAAAATTACTGCCCTCGATCTGGCCTTCGCGGTGATACCTCACATGCATGGTGCAATTGCTGTTTACATTTGACGACAGACCGCCGCTTGCGTTCGCCTTAGCGCGAGAGCAGGGGGCGACAGGGGTGCTTTTTTTTTTTTCTTTATTATTTTTTTGCTTTTTTTATCTTATTTTTAAACTGTTCCTTTCATATTTTTTTTTTTAATCATTTTTATTGTTATCTTGGGGAATGTAAATATCCCCTATGATAGCAATAGGTAGTGATAGGTACTCTTTTTTGAAAAAATTGGGGTCTATTAGACCCTAGATCTCTCTTCTGCCCTCAAAGCATCTGACCACACCAAGATCGGTGTGACAAAATGCTTCCCCAATTTCCCAATGGCGCTGTTTACATCCGGCGAAATCTAAGTCATGAAATGCTCATAGCTTCCGGTTTCTTAGGCCATAGAGATGTTTGGAGCCACTCTGGTCTCTGATCAGCTCTATGGTCAGCTGGCTGAATCACCAGCTGCATTCTCAGGTTCCCTGTTGAGACAGGAGAGCCAGAGAAAAACATGGAAGACGGTGGGGGGGGGCATTCCCTCCCACGGCTTGTAAAAGCAGTCTAGAGGCTAATTAGCCGCTAGGATTGCTTTTACATGAAAGCCGACCGCTGGCTGAAAAGAATGATACCAAGATGATACCTAAACCTGCAGGCATCATTCTGGTATAACCACTCAAAGTCGTGAATGGCGTACCTGAAGACAAAAAAATGGTTAACAATAAAGCACAGTAAATGGTAAAGTATAAAAAATTACATATCTGAAAAGCAAACATGATAAAACATAACAACAATAAAACATTGCAGAATAGAATACAGTAAAAAAGAGCAGAACAATAGAGAGAGAATAGAGAGAGAGAGAACAATAAAACGACAACTTTTTTTTTTTATTCTATATATATTTTTTTTTTTTACACTTTTTTTGTAACTAACTTTTATAACTGTAACCGGTTCCAGGTTCGGGTCTCTCAAAATGCGATGGCATCTTGGGAGACCCTGTGAAAGTGTGTCCTAGTCTGTGGAATGCTGTACCCTACGCTAATACTCAACTAGTGAATGGTAGCGTTCAAAACATTCACCAATGCAAAGACCAGGATTGTCAGGACAGGAGGAACAATAATAGCGGGTGTCACGCCTATATACGCGATTGCTGCAGACACGACATCTTTTTTGGGGGGTTCGCTGGGTAGGGGTACTCGGGAGGACATAAAAATGCCTCTCATGCAGCTGACTGCATTTGGTTGGGGATGTGAATGGGGGAAGTACGGGCGCTGCAGAAGCGGTGGGTTCCCAATTAGGATTGGCGAATGCAGCAGGAAGGGTATTATGGGCACGACGGGTCTGTGTTTGTCTTTTTGGTGGCAGCGGGACACTACTTGTGCTTGCCACCTCACCAGCTTGAACTGCACTTATGGGACTCGCCACGTCACCAAGTGTTACTGCAGTGCTGGTTTGACTATGACCGGGGTGTACTACGCCGCTGGTGCTTGCCAGTTCCCCAAAACGCTACCAAAAAAACTGTTAGCGATCGCAGGGATCAGGCCTGACCCTGCGAACGCTGCAGTTATGCGTTAAGTGTTTTGTAAGTGACAGTGACAAAATGGACAAAATGCAGGTGCTAGCAGGTATCTGGGCTGATCCCACTAACACTGCGTTTTTGGGAACCCTAAACTGCTGGTAACGCTAGTATAGATCTGATCGGATCAGATATTGATCCGTTCAGATACTATACCACTAAGGGAGGTGTACGGTGCGTGCGTGGGTGTTAGCGGTACTGGCGCTAACCTGACGCTGCCTGGGGCTGGTGCTTGCTTGCCAGTTCACCAAAATGCTACCAAAAAAACTGTTAGCGATCGCAGGGATCAGGCCTGTTTTTTGTTTCTTAAGGATTGCACAGAAGGAGTGGTGACCACATAGAAAACAATTAAAATTGGACCGTTTTTTTAATTTTTTGTTTTTTAATATATTTTTGCTTTTGAGGATATACCATGTAACAAGAACTGTATGGTTCATATATACTCACCTATCACGTTATTTATTAACACTGATATTGGGATTGTTGTGATTTAATGTAAGATAAGAAGTTGACAATATTGTCTATATTTTTTAGATTTTTTTTGTTTTGTTATTTTTACGCACTTAATCTTATATGTACATTACAGAGTGTTTAGAAAGAGGTTTTAAAGGGGTTGTAAACCCCCACCGTTTTTCACCTTAATGCATTCTATGAATTAAGGTGAAATTTTTTTTTTAATGCAGCAGTGCCCCCGATCCCCCTTATACTTACCTGAGCTCCGAAATTTGTGTGACGGGAATGAGCACACCAGCTCTGGCCGGTGTCTTGTGTCCTGATTGGATAGATTGATAGCAGTACAGCCATTGGCTCCTGTTGCTGTCAATCAATTCCAATGATGCGGGCGCCGGGGGGCAGGGGGTGCAAATGCTGGACTCGGGAGCGCGCCCGCAAGGTAACCCCCTTGGGAGAGCACTGCTACTAAGGGGTTATCTGATGTTGGGAGGAGCTGAAAGAGACGCCAGGGACCTCAGAAGACGAGGTTCGGGGGCCACTCTGTGCAAAACGAGCTGCACAGTAGAGGTAAGTATGATATGTTTGTTATTTGAAAAAAAACCCCTTACAATCACTTTAAGGTTGGTTTATATATACATAATGTTATTAAGTAGAAATGTAATAGCCACCTATTGTTTATTTTATTAAGGGTCATGAGCCGCACAGGTGCACCAGGTACATATAGGTGTATTGTAAATGTGCATGCTGTACTTAACAATTAGACTGTTGGGTACCTGGATGGTAGTGTATGTTTTATGTTTTTTGTCGTGATTTACATAGAAGCTACACACATATGGTTCTAGCTTAACCACTTCAGCCCCTGAAGAATTTACCCCCTTCCTGACCAGAGCACTTTTTGCAATTCGGCACTGCGTCACTTTAACTGACAATTGCGCGGTCCTGCGATGTTGTACCCAAACAAAATTGACGTCCTTTTTTTCCCACAAATAGAGCTTTCATTTGGTGGTATTTGATCACCTCTGCGTTTTATATTTTTTGTGCTATAAACAAGAAAAAAGTGATAATTTTGAAAAAAACACATTATTGTTTACTTTTTGCTATAATAAATATCCCCCAAAAATATATATAAAAAAAAAATTTCCTCAGTTTAGCGTGATTAGTATTCTTCTACGTATTTTTGGTTAAAAAAATTGCAATAAGCGTATATTGATTGGTTTGCACAAAAGTTATCGCGTCTACAAAATAGGGGATAGATTTATAGCATTTTTATTATTATTTTTTTTACTAGTAATGGCGGTGATCTGCAATTTTTATCGAGACTGCAACATTATGGCGGACACATCGGGCAATTTTGACACATTTTTGGGACCATTGGCATTAATACAGCGATCAATGCTATAAAATTGTATTGATTACTGTAAAAATGTCACTGGCAGTGAAGGGGTTAACACTAGGGAGCGATTGAGGGGTTAACTGTGTTTCCTGGGAGGTGATTCTAACTGAAGGGGGAGGGGACTGACTACAGGAAGTGAAGGATCATGGTTCCTAGCTAATAGGAACACACGATCTGTCACTCCTGTCAGAACAGAACAGGGAAGTATGTGTTTACACACACTCGTCCCTGTTCTGTCTCTCCTGCACATGATCGCTCGTGGCCGGCAGTCATCGCGACCATCATCCACGAGCATTGGCACCCCCACTGTGCAGCGGGCGCATGCACCTGTTATCCCGACCCCGCGAGCCGACGTAAATTTACCAGGGCTCGTTCAGGTGAGCCAACCTGCCACAGTGTAACTGCTGCAGTTGGTCGGGAAGTGGTTAATACTCATTGGATTCAGGTTGAGGATTAATTGGTCTGTTTAGGGGTGCATTGCTACTCTAAACCACTCTAAAAGAAATTTGGTCTTAGGCCTACAGTGACATAGTGCTGTAAGTTGTAGACATGTCTGGGGCATATTGCAAGCATCACTACCAGTTAATATATTTTGACCCCCTGGCTGATGCATGCAGAAACTTTTTATAGGACCAATTTGCTGTCAGTGTGGAGGCTACTTTGTGACAAGCAGCCTGTTTTTTCCCCTTGCAGTCCCCCATGAAATGTAATTGGAGTTAATTGGATTATTTAATGTATATTATGAAATGTAATTGGATTAGGCAAGACATTTCATATTTTTCATAATTCTGATGTGTTTTGGAAATCATTTTAAAAGCAACTAACACCCTTTGTATCCCAAAAGGATTTTCTCACCTTCTCAGAATATAATAGCTTTATAGCAGACTGGTTGAGGGTAGTATGTATGGGTGTAGCTTTAACTATAGTCTATTTTGCTGTAACAACCATTGTAGGCAATGTTGATTTTATATTTTTTATCTGTGTTATAAATAAATTGATACTTTTAAATAAACCTACCATTCTTGTACGTGTGACACCTTAAAAATCCCATGTCATTAAGTGGTATTGCATTTGTTTTGGTAGTTTGCTGTTTTACTGCTTTAAAAATGCTTAAACGTTAAAGGATAAGATAATTGTATTGAGCAGGTAAGTATAAAATGTTTGTTATACAGCATAAAAGCATGTCCCAAGCATGTACTAGAAATGAATTGTGTTTTTCCTATGTAATCCCCAAAGTCACATAAAAAGGAGAACCCTTTCCCATTTTAGTGTTATGTAATTAGGGAGCACATATTCAAATATACTACTCTGGGTTAAACAAAAATAGCAGGATCATATTTTAGTAAAAGTAAACAATTAAATACATAATTAAAATATTTCTGTAAAACAGTGCAGTAAAAATTATACAGAATATAACCAAGCAGTAAGTACTTAGTTATATTTTGTATTAAATAAAGATTGAAATTTATAAACAGATGCAATTATTATAGATGTAGCATAATGTATAAATGTCTTAAAAACATACATTCTTTTATGAGTTTTAGCATCTATTTGTCATGACAACTTTTGAAAATTGTATATATGTATTTGTATATAGCCATACCACTAATACTGTTTTAAACCTAAAATATTTTCTTAGAAGATTAATACCATCTAAAAGAATTTAAAGGAAATATACATCGTATCAATTTTAACTAAATCAAGTATCACAGCTCTACTATGGTTTGCCTTCTACCAGCACTGCCTGCCTACCTGATTCAGGACTAGAGAACCTGTTGAGGGGATTTTTAAATTGGTGTCTGAAGAATATTACTTAATTAAATTTGTTCAAGAAAGTAATTTAACCATAAACATAATGAAAAGAGCTTAGTGCAATTGCACAGTTAAAGGTACAGTTTGGGTGACCATGATGGAGAAATAGTGATAGCATATACAGTCATTTCTGCATGAAAAATACTAAAAATTGAATTTATTTAAATATGTTTGTTAAACTAAGTTTATTTAAAGCCCAGCAACACTCCGTCAAACCTTTTTTAATTTTGGATATGCATGCAAAGAGAACGTGCTTCTGCCAAATTTTTGTTGCTGTTGCTGACCCTGTTGGGGAGATCTCATTACACAGTAATAATAGCCTGACAGAGGTTCTTACCTCTGACCATTGTACCAAAATGTATTTTGATGCAGTCAGTGTCTCCACTAGAGAGATATCCCATCACAATTATACAAAAGAGAGCTGAGGCCATTTACAAATATGTAAATAAATTACTGGGGCAATTGCAAAAAACATATACCGTATATACTCGAGTATAAGTCGTTCCGAGTATAATTCGAGGCCCTAATTTACCACAAAAAAATGGGAAAAACGTATTGACCCGAGTATAAGACGAGGGTGAGAAATGCACAGCTACTGTAAGTGGAAAAGAGGGTCAACAATGCCCATTTGCAGCATCACTGTGCCCATTTGCAGCCATAGGTCCCCTGAACTTCAAACTCGGTAGTTAAGGGTTCCTAGATGCCCCCTAGCTGCAGCCAAAATTTGGGGTCTCTGAACCCAAAGGGTCCCAAAATGACATTGCTGCAGATGGACACATGACCGAATTTGGGGCCCCATATCTTGGGGCCACTTAGTACTAAGAACCCCAAATTTGGTGTGCAAACCCAGTGGAACTGGCACCATAACATTTCCAAAGCTGGGGTTTCTAGCTCTAAGTGGCCCCGAGATACAGGGCCCCAAAAATCAGTTCAGAAAATGTCAAGCACTTTTCTGCAGCAGAGAATGACATTTTCTGAACCGGATTTGGGGCCCCGTATCTCGGGGCCACTTAGTGCTAGGAACTTCAGCTTTGGATATGTTGTGGTACCAGTTCCACTTGGTTTGCATACCAAATTTGGGGTTCCTAGCACCAAGTGGCCCTGAGATACGGGGCCCCAAATTCGGTTCAGAAAATGAATTTTTTTGCTGCAGAAAACTGCTTGACTCGAGTATAGGTCGAGGGGGGCACTTTCAGCACAAAAAAATGTGCTGAAAAATTCGACTTATACTCGAGTATATACGGTAGTTATTTGTCACTAAATTTACATTGTATCTAGGTCACCATATATCATGTATCTATAAATTTATAAATGTATAAATTTGTCATATTCAAACCAAGCCAGGACTGTGTCATTATTTGTCTGCAGCAGATTGTCACCTGAGTTAAGGAGTAAATGTGGGATGCATCTCACACATCTAGACTGTAGTTAATATTAGTAGTGAACTGAACTACAGTATCTCACAAAAGTGAGTACACCCCTCACATTTTTGTAAATATTTTATTATATCTTTTCATGTGACAACACTGAAGAAATGACACTTTCCTACAATGTAAAGTAGTGAGTGTACAGCTTGCATAACAGTGTACATTTGCTGTCCCCTCAAAATAACTCAACACACAGCCATTAATGTCTAAACCGCTGGCAACAAAAGTGAGTACATCCCTAAGTGAAAATGTCCAAAGTGGCAACATATTGTGTGGCCCCCATTATTTTCCAGCACTGCCTTAACCCTCTTGGGCGTGGAGTACACCAGAGCTTCACAGATTGCTATTGGAGTCCTCTTCCACTCCTCATGGAGCTGGTGGATGTTAGAGACGTTGTGCTATTCCACCTTTTGTTTGAGGATGCCCCACAGATGCTCAATAGGGTTTAGGTCTGAAGACATGCTTGGCCAGTCAATCACCTTTATCCTCAGCTTCTTTAGTAAGAGAGTCATTGTTTTAGAGGTGTGTTTGGGGTCATTATCATGTTAGAATACTGCCCTGCAGCCCAGTCTCCAAAGGGAGGGGATCATGCTCTGCTTCAGTATGTCTCAGTACATGTTGGCATTCATGATTCCCTCAATGAACTGTAGCTCCCCAGTGCCAACAGCACTCATACAGCCCCAGACCATGACACTCCCACCACCATGCTTAACTGTAGGCAAGACACACTTGTCTTTGTACTCATCACCTGGTTGCCACCACACACGCTTGCCATGCTTGACATCATCTTAACCAAATAAGTTTATCTTGGTCTCATCATATCACAATCTTCTTATAGCCTAGGCTATCTTTATGTAGAGCAACAATTCTTTTTTTTAGATCCTCAGAGAGTCCTTTGCCATGAGGTGCAATGTTGAACTTCCAGTGACTAGTATGAGAGAGTGAGAGCGATAACTCCAAATTTAACACACCTGCTTCCCATTCACACCTGAGACCTTGTAAAACTAACAAGTCATATGACATCGGGGAGGGAAAGTGGCTAATTGGGCCCAATTTGAACATTTTCGCTTAGGGGTGTACTCACTTTTGTTGCCAGTGGTTCAGACATTAATGGCTGTGTGTTGAGTTATTTTGAGGGGACAGCAAATTTACACTGTTACACAAGTTGTACACTCACTACTTTACATTGTAGCAAAGTGTCATTTCTTCAGTGTTGTCACATGAAAAGATATAATAAAATATTTAAAAAATGTGAGGGGTGTACTCACTTTTGTAAGATACTGTAAGTGTAGAAGAATGATGTCACAATTTATGTTGTAAATGAATGCAATTTATTTGGAGGGGTTAGAAAAATGTGTTTGTAAAATGACAACTGTGGTCTAACAACTACCACAAAACATTAATAAATAAATACCACATATAAACTTTCTGAAAGAGCCACATGGATGTAGATAGGGATTAATGCAGAGTAAACAAAACTCAAAACAATTCAGGACACATTTCATACATTTTTTTCAGTTTTGGAATGCATTCAAGTGCAGTAGAATATAACTGCCATTCAAAAATGGAAGAAAAGTCTTTGCACACTCTTACTTCTTCTGTTTAGTTGTACCATGTTTGTCATTCACTAAAGCACTGAACCGTTAGAAAGAACCCACTGCTTTTTGATGCCACAAATAAAAAACAGTAAGGGAAAAATCTTATGAATTGTGTTGGATGTTTAGTTCCATTTAAAAAAACCTGAGAAATTTCACAAACAAAATTCAAGTATTAACATCAAATACAGCAGACCATTGTAAAATGCTGGCATTCAGGTAGAGAAACAGTTCATATATTAAAAAAAATCAGAGCCTCCAAAGACCTCTAAGGAATACATTGATGTCCAAAAATTATCTCTAGAAAAACTATTTGTTAAGTGTTGAGGGAGTGGTATTTTGTTGCAACTGAAAATAAACATTCATCTTAAATTTTAATTCAACCAACACAATCAATTAATATACAAAGTTGCTAATCCTAAAAAAAATGGAGTGTTAAGCAAAGTCAGAAATAATTGCAAGCTCTGCAGGCAACTCCTGCGTTAATTGATCTCAAAGTGCATGCATCTACAGTCAGAATGGGATTGCTCCAACTTAACCTGCATAGGAGGTGAACCCTTTTCTGTCAAGAAAAGAACATTAGTGCAAGAATACAAATCACCATTTAACATGTACAGTAAGCAAAGTCCATTTTTTTCTGTAACAATCTTCTATGAAGCAATGAATCAAAATTGGGTTGTTTGTCCACGATGACAGTGGACACATTTAGGGTCACCTTATTACAGTGCCCTCCTACTAAGCATTAGGGTTGAGCAAATCTGCCCACTTCAGTTTGAAACTGTTTAAAAAAATTTTCACAAACTTTGCAGTGAACCCCATTGAAGTCTATGGAGGGTAAACCTTGTTATACAATTCTGGCCATTTCTAAGACTAATAATGAAACTATTGTTAAAGAAAAGACATAGGAAGATGACATTGCAGTTAGCAAGGCTTACATACAGCAGCAGCATCGCAATATGAAACATTTAAGGTAAAAAAAATAGGTTTTTTATTGAGGTTTAACATCGACACATGTTTTTTCATCATGCAGTAATATTTTGTAATAGGTGGTACCTGGTCACGTTGTACCCCATGCCACATCTGGGTCTCTAGTTGTCTGCGGCGGCTGGTGGAACACACGCCCTTCACGGAGGTGGATGCGGTACAGATCCAGCTCCCTCACACATGAAAAACCTGCAGCCCCAGTGCAGGGTTTGGCACTTTTTAAAGTGAGGAGCCATTTGGCCATTCTTTTTATCCTGCTTTTTTAATAAACGTTATTATGCTATATCCAGCATATCCTGCCCCAAACTCTGAGGAGGAGGTTTTCCGTGCATCTCTCAGCTTCTCCATATGCGAGCAGGCATTATCCTGCCAAAGCGATATTTGACTTTCTTTTTCATTAAAGAAGTCAAATACATCTGGTAAGCAGCCCATTTATCTGCTCATGTTGGTTGTATTCTGTTTGTTGAAGAACTGGTCACTATTCCATGTAAAGAAAGCATTGGAATTAAGATCACCATTTAAATCAATTCTGCATTTATTTGCACATCTTTCTCACTACAAGGACTTATCACTGGTGATTTTTCTGCTGTGGCACAGCATGTCACAATCATTTAATATTTTTATATTTTTTTATTTTTTCATATTCTAATGTTGAAGATTTAACTAGCGCTTCCTATATTACATATTCACAGAAAGAAAAGTATATATAATATAAAAGTGCATGCAGGGCACTGGACAAAGCACTAGGGACAAAAGGGATGTGAGATAATTTGATACATTTGATACAGTAATGTAATCTGTAAGATTCCAGTGTACTGTATGTGTTATGTGTTTTTCACTTTTTGAATTTGGCGCCAGGCTCCATCCCCATGCGTCGTGATGCTCGCAGGAAGCGGAGCCCTGCACTGTGCTAGATCGAGTGGAGGACACAGCTCACACACACAGCGGGGAGACATCACAGGATTCTGGGGACAAGGTAAGTAACTTTGCCTGAATGCTACATTGCAATCCCGAGTGTGGCTCAGGGTTACAGCTTTTGGTAATGAAAATTCACTCCGAGCCACCAGGGAGGTTAATCTTCTTCTCTTCTGTGGGGTTACATTCACTGCTTCCACCAATCATGCTCAAATGGGGGAAACTGAAAAAAGGACAACAGAACCTGATGGTCTTCTTTTTCCCAAGTATGCCATGTGGGTCCCGAGACTGACTCTTTCATGTGCAGCTCATTATAGCGACCCCATCTCTCCGCAGCAGAGCAAGATCAGACATATCAAAGCAGAACTCTGAGCAGCAGACTGGAACACACTCAGATGAGTCATCACCTGATTCCTCATCTACCTGCAGCCCAATGAAGTAAAGTCAGAAGAAGGGGAGAGTTCCACCGCAGAATTATCATGGAAATCCCAGGCTTCACTATTACCTACCAACTGGTTTGCAACCACCAGTAGAGAGCTTTTTATTAACTAATCAAGCAATTTCTGATTTGCCCTTAAAAACATACTCTGCATCAGGATATGTCTAATATGATAACTAACACTAAAAAAAATCCCAATGTCTAGATTTTGGCGACAGGACTGAGTAGTGTAGTTTTTTTTTGTTATTTTGCAGATGCATGCATTTTTGAGGCTTCATATATATGGTATTCTATTACAATTTTGGTGATCTTTTACAATTTTATAATCACAAATATTGTGAGACATACAAATTTGCAACCACCATCTTTTTATTTTACAGATTCTCAGCTTTAAGAAAATATATGTTTTAAAGCCTGTTTTAACATAAAACAAATCTCTGGCAACAGAAGGGCTAAAAATCTGTCACATTTGAATACATAGAATGTCCAAAATATTCACTGTGTAATAATGAATTCCAAATTCTTAGAAAAAAAGGCATCAATAGAGTGTTTTCATAATAGGATGCACTAATTAATGAATTCATTAATAGCACAATATTGCTGTTCAAACATTTATGATACATTTTATGATGCATTTGTTTTAAAGTAAAACTAGCAAAGCAGTTTTCATGACAATATAATTGCAATTATCTGCTTATAATAAAGAATACTTTTCCAAAGCCCCTTGACACAGCTGTGTTGTACCACACTGGAAAGGATATGATTGGTAGCAAAGTCGTTCGAATCAATGACAAGCAATAAAATAAACACATTTCATTTTATAGCAAACTTACAGTATATTATCAATATACAGGATTTATACAGCACCAACAGTTTACACAGTGCATTACAACATAAGGGAGACAGTACAATTGCAATTCAATTTAATACAGTAGGAATTAGAGGGTCCTGCTCATTAGAGCTTACAATCTAGGAGGGAGGGTAAAGAGATACAAAAGGTCATAACTGTGGGGGATGAGCTGATAGAGAAAGTGGGGAAAAAAGTTGGTAGGTGGGGGTAGGGTGGGCCTCTCTGAAGGGAAGGGTTTTTAGGGAATGTCCAAAAGTGGACAGAGTAGGAGATAGTTTGACAGATTGGGGTAGAGAGTTCCAGAGGGAGGGAGAGGCTCGGTAAAAAATGGGAGGTGAGCATGGGAGGTGGCAAGAGAGCTAGAGAGCAGGAGGTTTAGGGAGGAAGGAAGAGAACGATTAGGTTGGTATTTTGAGACTATGTCAGTTACTTAGCTGGGGGCAGAGTTGTGGATGGCTTTGTAAGTTGTTGGTATTTTGAATTTCATTTGTTGGGTGAGTGGAAGCCAATTAAGGGATCAGCAGAGTGGGGTAGCAGACACTGAGTGGTTGGTGAGGTGGATGAGTCTGGCAACAGTATTCATGATGGACTGAAGGGGGATAGCCTATGTAAAGGTAAGCCAAAGAGGAGGAAGTTGCAGTAGTTGAAGTGAGAGATGACCACTGGATGGACTAGGAGTAGGGATGAGCCGAACACCCCCCTGTTCGGTTCGCACCAGAACATGCGAACAGGAAAAAAGTTCACTCGAACATGCAAACACAGTTAAAGTCTATGGGACACGAACATGAATAATCAAAAGTGCTAATTTTAAAGGCTAATATGCAAGTTATTGTCATAAAAATTGTTTGGGGACCTGGGTCCTGCCCCAGGGGACATGGATCAATGCAAAAAAAAAGTTTTAAAAACGGCCGTTTTTTCGGGAGCAGTGATTTTAATAATGCTTAAAGTCAAACAATAAAAGTGTAATATCCCTTTAAATTTCGTACCTGGGGGATGTCTATAGTATGCCTGTAAAGGGGCGCATGTTTCCTGTGTTTAGAACAGTCTGACAGCAAAATGACATTTTGAAGGAAAAAACTCATTTAAAACTACCCGCGGCTATTGCATTGCCGACAATACACATAGAAGTTCATTGATAAAAACGGCATGGGAATTCCCCGAAGGGGAACCCCGAACCAAAAAAAAAAATAAATAAATAAAAGACGTGGGAGTCCTCCTAAATTCCATACCAGGCCCTTCAGGTCTGGTATGGATATTAAGGGGAACCCCGGCCAAAATTTAAAAAAAAATGATGTGGGGTTCCCCCTAAATTCCATACCAGACCCTTCAGGTCTGGTATGGATTTTAAGGGGAACCCCGCGCCAAAAAAAAAAAAAAAAAAAACGGCGTGGGGTCCCCCCAAAAATCCATACCAGACCCTTATCCGAGCACGCAAGCTGGCAGGCCGCAGGAAAAGAGGGGGGACGAGAGTGCGGCCCCCCCTCCTGAACCGTACCAGGCCACATGCCCTCAACATTGTGAGGGTGCTTTGGGGTAGCCCCCCAAAACACCTTGTCCCCATGTTGATGAGGACAAGGGCCTCATCCCCACAACCCTGGCCAGTGGTTGTGGGGGTCTGTGGGTGGGGGGCTTATCGGAATCTGGAAGCCCCCTTTAAGAAGGGGACCCCCAGATCCCGGCCCCCCCGTGTGAAATGGTAAGGGGGTACTTACCCCTACCATTTCACTAAAAAACTGTCAAAAATGTTAAAAATGACAAGAGACAGTTTTTGACAATTCCTTTATTTAAATGCTTCTTCTTTCTTCTATCTTCCTTCATCTTCTGGTTCTTCTGGTTCTTCTGGCTCTTCTGGTTCTTCCTCCGGCGTTCTCGTCCAGCATCTCCTCCGCGGCGTCTTCTATCTTCTTCTCCTCGGGCCGCTCCGCACCCATGGCATGGGGGGGAGGCTCCCGCTCTTTTCTTCTTCTCTTCTTCATTTTCCTTCAAAATGTCATTTTGCTGTCAGACTGTTCTAAACACAGGAAACATGCGCCCCTTTACAGGCATACTATAGACACCCCCCAGGTACAAAATTTAAAGGGATATTACACTTTTATTGTTTGACTTTAAGCATTATTAAAATCACTGCTCCTGAAAAAACGGCCGTTTTTAAAACTTTTTTTTTGCATTGATCCATGTCCCCTGGGGCAGGACCCAGGTCCTCAAACACTTTTTATGACAATAACTTGCACATTAGCCTTTAAAATTAGCACTTTTGATTTCTCCCATAGACTTTTAAAGGGTGTTCCGCGTCATTCGAATTTGCCGCGAACACCCCAAATTGTTCGCTGTTCGGCGAACTTGCGAACAGCCAATGTTCGAGTCGAACATGAGTTCGACTCGAACTCTTAGCTCATCCCTAACTAGGAGTGCATTTTAGAGATGTTGAGGCAGTAGGCTTTGGACATTGATTAGATGCGGGGCTAAAAGGATAGTTCACAGTCCAGGATTCCACCTAGTACCTAGGCATGGGGGGGTGGGTTGATAGTTCAGCTGTCGATCTTGACAGAGAAGTCAGGGGAAGGGGCACATAGGGGAGGAAATATTATGAGCTCAGTTTTGGTTAGATCGAGTTTGAGGAAGTGGTGTGACTTTCGGGCATGTATGTTAGTAAAGTGGGTTGGAGGGAGAGGAGGTGGAAGAGGGGAGAAAACAAAATTAATAAGGTGATGATCAGAGAGAGGGAAAGGATTGTTGGAGAGGTTGCATGGAGTGCATAGGTAGGAGAATACAAGGTCAATGGTATTGCCATCAGAGTGAGTAGAAACATGTATCCATTGCTTCAGGACAAACAAGGTGGTTAGACTGAGAAGTTTAGAAGTAGCAGAAGTGTTAGTATTAACAGGGATGTTGAAATTACTAGGAAGGATTGTAAAAATTTCAGAAGAGGGAAGTAGGGTAGCCAGGCATAAACATCTTTAAAGAAGGTTGTTACCTGTCCGGGGGGGGGGGGGGGTGGTATATCACAGCAATTGTTAGAGAAACGTGAGAAAATAGGTGAATGCAATGGGGTTGATTTACTAAATCAAATAGACTGTGCACTTTGTAAAGTGTAGTTGCTCCAGAAATGCAAGAAAAATAAAAAAATAAAATGCATTTTTGCTTGCACATGATTGGATGATAGAAGTCACCAGAGCTTTTGTTAATTTACTAAGCTCTGGAGCAACTGCTCTAACAGAGTGCAACTGCACTTTGCAAAGTGCACAGTCTATTTGCCTTTAGTAAATCAACCTCAATGTGCCTCAAAAGAGGAAAGTGTCAGAGAGGGAAGTGGGTGAAGTACCTGATAGGTGCTGTGGGGGAACATAAGGATTTCCTTCCATTCACTGAATCTGGGGGAGTGAGTCCAGAGAAGTTCAGAAAGTAGTATACACCTGCTGTTAATGACACTGTAGTTGGTTGTACCAGTGATGTGGATTTTAGCATATTTTTGGGGACATTATGTTTAAGACCTAGTTTAGAGTGGTAGTAAAATCTCCCACACAACTTTATCGGATTGTAATCAGCATAAAAAACAGTAATAATTGCTGCTTGTAGATGTCTCCTTACTTGTGTTGTCTTCTTGTAATCTGTCCCGTTCTGTTTAATGATGTCATCCCTTCCCTAGATTCGCAGCACACTCTGTGTGCCGTCTGTCCATTGACAGAATGCCATAAATGGGATTTCCCCTCTCTGCAGCACAGCTATCAAAACTCGTGAGACTGCAGAGTCTTTCATAGCTTCCTGGTACTCCCTGTGTGACGTCACATGGGTAGTAAATCTGGGCATCACATTGTATCCTATAGCAGTGATCAGCCGCAGCATACAGAAGACTGACAGGTCATGAGCAGCGGAGTACGGTTACCAAAGGAACATCGGATTGAGGACAAGGCTTGGCTAAAACATGATCGCACATGTGCACGATTACAGCAAGGGAAACATTAAAGGGCAGAAATGCTATGCAAAGCGGACTCAGAAAACCATAATGAAGATGGCGCCGCCTTATCCTGTGAGACAAGATTTTTAAAAGTTTCATAAAACAGTAAGTAATATGCGATTGTGCCTGGATTATACTGTGTAATGCTTGATAATAAGTGATTATAACAAAATAGAAGAAATGCAGCATTGGGATAGCAGAGTTTACTACTTCTTTAGGTACTATGGGGGTGATTTAACTGAAGGCAAATAGGCTTTTCACTTGGCAGGGCTAATTGCACTTTGCAAGGGAATATGCCCTAGAGCTTATTGTTTGTAGTGAAGTTTCACTTTGCAAAGAATACCTAATAACAGGCAAGGAAAATTTAAAGAAAAGCATTTTTGCTTGCACACATTTGGATGCTGGAAGTCAAAGTTGAAAAAAGTCCATCCAGTTCAACCAATAAAGTTCATCTCATTCACTAAGCTCTAGGGGAAAAGTCATATACTGTGTGCCTACTTTTTTGCCTTTTTTGAAAGAGTTTTCGAGCAACAATCTCAACACTTATTCAGTACCTCAGAACTTATACTGCTTGCATGGGAAAAAAAATGTAATAATGAACAGAGAGACATTCACTTGTGCCTTTTATATCTACCTGGAGTTCAGCTCTAAATCCTATGCAACAAGCTTGGGTAGTTGGGGTTACTGGGATTTTATCTAGCAAGTTTAAGGAGGCAAGCAGACATGCAAGAAACTAAATCAGATGAGAACGTTCTGTAAAGACAGCAGCTGGAGAATGACACAGGGTCCATGGAGGATATTGAGTATTGGTATAATGACTGTGCTTTGTTCTGTTGAGGAAGGGGGAGGTGTATAATAAATTTTAAAAGTATTTTACCTTGGTAATTCTACCAGCAGCATACTTTGGGGTTGATTTACTAAAATGGGAGAGTGCAAAATCTAATGCAGCTGTGCATTGTAGCCAATCCGGCTTCTAACTTCAGGTACCTGTCTGTTGATAACATAGACATATACATATGGTGAGTTTTACATCCACTGGGAGAGGTTTTTCACTCAGATCACAGGTGTATCAGTGGAAGATTGGAAAACATTGCTGTGGAAACTTATCTGGTGTGGACACTTGTAATATATTCTGTATTCACGTTTGGACACTTTTGTTCGGCACAACACTGTTGATAAACACAATAGGGTTGATTTACTAAAACTGGAGCGTGCAAAATCTGGTGCAGCTGTGCATGGTAGCCAATCATATTCTAACTTCAGCTCTCTCAATTAAACTTTGACATAAAAACCTGGAAGCTGATTTTCACCCTCTAGTTTTAGTAAATCAAAGCTCATTCCTTCTACTGTAACTTATAACAGGACCACACTAATATCCCCCTCGCCACTGCATAGAGGAGATGTGTTCTATAGTCCTCAGAGATATCTGGGAGCATTGTAGCTGATAAAAATGGAGCACATGCAGAGAGCATAGGAAGCTATCAGCTTACAAGATTTTTGGTATTTATTTGCCCTTATTGAACACATATATCAAAATTCCTTATCAGACCAAAAGAAACCAAATTAGAGAAGTCCATTGTTAGGGTTTACAAATCCTTTAAGGTGGGATTTAGAGTTCATGCACAGACTGTAAATAAAATTTCATTTATATCAGTACAGTTTTTTTTTAAAAGATCTAAACACAGTTCTATTCATTCCTAAGGATCTATGCACATGGTGCATAAAGATCAACAAAAGTGAGAAAAGGAGACATAACTTGATTAACATGGCACCACGTCCATGAGAATTCAAACAAAAAAAGGAAAAAGATAAAGACTTTAATCTCCCTGGCAGTATGATTATTTCAGATTTTTGATGCTGAAAGCGGTACAATTATTTTGCATGGAAATTTGGCGTTTTATATTGTAGGTCTGTAATTCTTAGGAATAACTCACTTAAATCTGTCCAAACAAGAATCTAATAGACATCCCGGGTATGATAACATTTGAAAAATGAAATCATAAATTATAACATAATAAATAACTATAAATTATTATAACAAATAATAATATAATAATAATAAAAATTATTCAATAATGTAATCAAATCAAAAACACTGAAATTTGCTCAATTGCACTTTCAGTGTTTGATGACGGATTTCCCAACAAATCACTATCGCTCAATTCTGCAAGTGATTCTAATTTATTATCGCTGTTTTCTAGCTGGTCTAAAACCACTTTTTGATGTAAAGGGACGGTTTTGGTTGCTATGGACAATCTCCAGTTACCAGACAGAAAGAACGATATTTATGATATAAAACTGCATGCAGGGCACTGGACAGACCACTAGGGACAAAAGGGATGTGAAATAAATTTATACAGTAATGTAATCTGTAAGATTACAGTGTACTGTATATGTATTGTGTTTTACTTTTTGATTTTGGCTCCGTTCTCTGTCCCCATGCATCGCAACGCTCGCAGGCAACGGAGCTCGGCTCTGTGATAGATCGAGCGGAGGGCGGCTCGCTCACAGTGCGGGGAGACATCGCAGGATCCTGGGGACAAGGTAAGTAACATGTACCTGGATCCTGCGATGCAATCCCGAGTGTGGCTTGGGGTTACCGCTTTTGGTACTAAAAATTCACCCCGAGTCACACTCGGGAATACCGCCAGGGGGGTTAAGGGTTGCCATAAATAACCCCAAAGGAAGGAACGAGTACTCAGGAACTATTAAAAATTACGAATTTTATTGAAACATCAATTTAAAACTATAAAAGCATGTCCACAAATATGCAGAGCACTCTATTGTGTATTTCCCAACCGGCAATGTTGGTCAATATAGATATTGAAACCTGAAACATGTAGTCCACTTGCACGTGTAGTATAATATTGGAAGATCCTCATATACTGGGCCAAGTGCAGGGATCAATAAAATGTCAATCAGGATCTCAACGTGTTTCGCCAGATGGCTTCCTCAGTCCTCAGGGGATCCTATTCCTGCTGGGAAATACATTACAATTGGAGTCACATCATACATTCTAATACCAGAGGATGGTCCACTCCTGCTCCATATTAGGGATCTATTGAGACTATACATTTGGTTATTATTTATTAGATAATGAGTGGCCTTGGTGGGTTCCTCTTGAAGCTGTGGGGACCCTGATGCGGTGCCTTCCTGCAATCTAGCTGGACTCATGCGCCTCCTCTCCTTTTGTCTCTCTGTCCTCCATCCTGGCTGAAGTTCTTCTTTATGGCTGTAGTTTTTGGCTATATGCCTAGATGTGAGTACTCATTATTAGCCACACTGAAGTAATAATATATATTGTCAAGTAAATATTGTTTTGCAAAGAAATCACTGTATAAAATTGGTATTATCATTTTTTCTGTCTCTTATGTCTCGTATTAGAATGTATGATATGATAATTGTAATGTATTTCCCAGCATGAATAGGATCCCCTGAGGAATCCATCTGGCGAAACATGTTGAGATCCTGATTGACGTTTTATTGATCCCTGCACTTGGCCCAGTATATGAGGATTTTTCAGTAGTTATACTACACATGCAAGTGGGTTACATGTTACAGGTTTCAATATCTATATTGCCCAACATTACCAGTTGGAAATGCAGGAAAGAAAACTATACATATTTGTGGACATGCTTTAAGGTTTTAAATTGATGTTTCAATAAAATATTTGTTCAAAAAATAAATATGGTTGGTAGTACCCTGCAAGGCGCCTCCATCCCCATTGTACATACAAATGCAGAGTTTTGCCCATTGGGACTTTAAATAAAGTGCCACACAGCCAGTAATAAAAACATAGTACAGGTTTATTAACTGTAGCAATAACTCTCGGTGGAGCTGCTGGTTTAAGCGGGCTTGTTACCTTCACTCTCGATACCTCTGTTTCGCCGGCACCGGGTCTAGGGTTCCGTTGAGTTTACCTCTGGACGATATAAGCACCAAACACCTGAGTAGGTTTTCCAATGCTTTAATAAAACGAGCAAGGGAAGTAGCAGGAAAGAGGTAGTAGGAAAGCTGCAGGGAAGCTCAAATACCTTTCTGTTGTATTTCTTCAGAACATTCTTTGTAATTGAACACTTGCAATTGAATAGGTACCCTATCGTAGGATTCAATCTTTGCCCGCCTGGATAGACATCTCTCACTTGCCTAGCAGCCAGCACGTAGCACGAACAAAAGTCTCTGCCACAGACTTATCTGGGATAAAACCCGTACGATCCTCTGCCACAGAATGTATTGGTTTGTGATGAATGTCAGATACAGTACTTGAACCTTTAAGCCAACCCGGCAGTACTATACTGTAAGATTACTTCGGAATGCGTCCGCCAACCAAGTCACCAGGCTCCTCTCCAGACCAGCACTCTGCATGATCCTTCCATGACGGGTCCTCCCCTGGGATCTTCTCGGTTGTCCAGCTTCTTCACTCAGGATAGACAGCTCAGGACCATTCCTCCGCTGCTGTGGTAGGCCCCAGACAGGCTTCTGGGCCCACCCACATGCCGCAGTGACGCAGGCCTCTGGAACGGAGGACCACAAGGTGGTATTCCTAGTGCATACCTGTCGGCCAGGAGGGCCAGCAGGTGGCTGAAAACGAACCCTAAAACATGGCTTCTGTCCCATAAATACCCTCTCCCAGAATGCAACTCGGAGGACCACCTCCATTGAGTTATCTCCGGGACAGAGGAGCACTCATTCGCTTCCAACACCTGCCGATGGTGACAACGACACCCACTGGCACAATGTGGAACTGCATGCAACGTCAGCCAAGCTGGAACAGAGGCAAATCTAACTTCCTATAACAAGCGACCCACTAAATTTACCTATCAGCGGTAGATAAAAATCTACCAGCGCTACATAACTATATGCCAGCAATAGAACTGGGACAAGGTATCATAATGCCAAAAAGTTGGCCCAAATGTACAAGTCCATGGTAAGTGTGTCATAGCATCTATGGTAACCCAACACATTTTGTGAGTACAGTCTCACTCTTCAACGCCTGAAGAGTGAGACTGTACTTAGAGACTGTAATTCTTTGTTAAATACTCATTCCTTCCTTTGGGGTTATTTATGGCAATGGTTAAAGTCCTTATTTTTTAAAACTTTTAGTTTGAAAGATTAATAAAACAACACTGCTTACAGATCCATAAATTCAAATGTGTCTGAGATCAGTAATTTATGCATATATACAATATATAGATGTAATATATGCATGTACACACAGATAAGCATCATTTAAATCTTATCTTGCAAAAGAAAAGAAGAATGTTATACGTATAAATTTAAGGCAACATTTATATAACTGTACTTTTGACAGTTACACAGGAAAGATCCTGTGTAAAAAATGTAAGTATGTCATATACTTGCATTTTATGCAGGATCATTTTGCCAGTGTGCATGAAGCTTTAGAAATAAATTTAAAAAAGAAACATTGTTATATTATGGGAATGAAACATGTTAGGCTTCATTCACACTGGCACATAGAAAACTAGTGTTTAGGAGATTTCTAAATGCATATAAACATATGTAATGCTTTCTGTGTTATTCACACTGTCCATTTACCTGCATTGAGGTGCAGTAATTTTTGCAGTCATTTTTGCTGCATTTAGAGAAAGCGGAATTTACCTACATCCAGAATCTGATTAGGCATTACCGAATGTGCATAAATGTAGCTAAACCTGCTTTAAAGTAGGAACACATAAATGCAATGAAGAGTATTCTGGGAGACATATAATTTGTTTATACTACCCAACAGTCTCCCAACTGTCCTTTATTTGGAGGGATTGTCCCTTTTTTGAGACCAATTCCTCTGTCCCTCATGCAACCCCAGCTATCACTCATTTTGTTCTAATGCGTACATCTCTATACAAAACATTCTATTTCAATTCCAAAAGTGTAATGCTGCACTAAACTTTTTATCCCAACTGTAAATCACTGTATTTGTCATTTTGAAAAGCCAAAGAAGAAAACAATAGAGGTCAAAAAAGCACTTGTGTGGCTCAGCCAATCATTTTCTGCATAATCAATCTTGGTTGCCCTTGTAACAAGGGCCATGGTAGGACTGTTTTTCTTTGCTTACTGTGTTCTAAACGGTGTTCCTGTTTATCCCTTCAGAAAATTGGGGGGCATGCATTGATGGTCAGTGGAAAAGCACCTTCTTATATTGGAAGTTGTGTAGTGGTCCCGTACATTGGTAGTCAATAGGAGAAGGACCCCTTATATTAAGTGTCAGTGGGATAATTGATAATCAGTGGATATTGGGAGTTAGAAACACTTCATTGATCATGGAACCCTTGGCAACCTCTGGAGGAATCTCACAGTTCCAAGGAACCCTGGTTGAGAAATCCTGACCTAGAGTTAACAAATTTTTATATATCATTTCAGGTACATACTGTACAATTTTCAATATACAATATATACTTCACCTAATATGTAATTCACTTATATGAATACATAATTTATATGTGCCAAACATTTTCTGTGTGTTTTATATGACAATGTATGTAATTTGTTTGTATGAATACATTTTATTTTGTATTATTTTGACTAGACTATAGCTGAGGCTTAGTGGTTTATGCATTCCTGAAGACATTTAAATTGTCCCAATCTATATCCTTGCATCACAGTTCACCTTTACCTAAAACTGTGAGTTTTAATTTAAAAGTCTTGGCCTTCTTTCAATCACAGTCATTCAATGACACTCATTGAACGCTAATATACTTATGGTGATGTAAATATTGACAGTATATTTAATTTTTGCTATTAAGAGTGTGCAATTTTCATGTAACATAGAAAACCCCTTTAAGTCAAAAGCTCATTCCTATTCCATAATAATACATTTACAAGCCTAATGCATGTAATAGATATTCAGACTTGCTGCTAGTACATAACCTGGATGAATAAGCCACAAAAGGCAACATGCCTTTGCATTTTAAAATGTATCCATTCATATAGCACCATTATCTCTTGTATTACTGTAAAATTTAAATGATACAAAAGCATTTAAATAATATTTAAATATATAAAAATAGCAGCAAAATGCATGTACCTTCACAGTCTTTTTTTTGATCAGCCAGTGAGATTTCGCAGCCAGATTGCTCCATCCACAAGGTGGATGGAGGAATTCCCCCCACTAGGACATTATATTCTACACCTGATCTGAGCTGAAGCTTATTGAAGAAAATTTTCCAACATGTCCCTTCTGTCAAGCAGGAATGGACACACACTGATCAAAATTCAGTTGGTCCAGCAGGGAAATTTTTATCAGTGTATGGCCAGTTTTCAGCGTAACTATAACAGTTTTAGAAAATAGCTGAAGCAAATCTTGCAAGAAAAGTCTTAAAGCTAAAAAGTGAAGCATTCTCTAGAGGTAAAGGTTGAATGCTAAATAGTATTTGTATTTGAAGAAATACCTGATGATATTACAGAGCGTAATTTAACATTGAGGCAATTCCTAAAAATTATATTCTTTTACAATTTTAAATGTAAGCAAAAAATAAGAAAACATACCACTACTGATGTACAGGTTCATCCCCAGGATCACAAGTGTATTGATATGTGTTGGTTTCAGTGATAGTTAACAGCCTATACAATAAAAACAAACATGCATTTGTATTAATACACAGCAAAAACCTAATGCATTAAAAAGTTATAAAGTAACTTTACTTTGGAGCACACTCTTTTATTCTGCCTAAAAATGTATTATTAAAAATCAACCTGGTCACGTCCATTTGTCTAAAAGGTTTAGGAGTCACCTTTTTAACCCAAATCCTGATTTCCTGGCTTCTAGACAAAATCTCAGCTCTTCTTAGCAATTGAATTCTGCTCACCTCTTTTCCAATGGAATACAGTTTAGTGGTTATTGCCTACCCACAGTCAGAAACTGGACGTAGGTTCAAAGTATGCATTCCTGCAGTATGCTACAGGACATAACTTGTGAATAGGAAGGTGAGGCTTGTATTCTTGTAATATGGTCAAAGTTGGAACCTGGGTTATAAAAGAAAAGTACCTGACTAAAAGTCCTGCAAAACAGATAGCACATTCTCTGTCAGAGATTATTCATATAGCTGAAGTATGCAGTGCTATGAAGCTGTTCCGTTGAGCAATAATATTGCTTTTTTTCTGCATACAGGAAAGTTGTGGGTTTACTGAAGCTAAATTGACCTTTCTTTTTAAACTTTTTGGGTATTTACTGGTGTGGAAGGTCACCACTAGTCCGTGTTATCAGTTTGAAATTTGCCTGGACCCATCTAATAAACTACATATGAAGGAAGGTAATCATATCATGAATGTAGTCACTCTTTATAATCATACAATATCATTATGTCATACAAAATTGGGGGCATGGTCTAGCTCCTCTCTAAGATGGACGTCTGAAGCCAGATCTCCTGCACGTCGGAGCAGCAAAAATCAGCTACAGGATCCTCTAAGAGCCTAACAACCATGAGTAAGGGGGATCAGAGCTTCTCAGCCACCCACAATCCTCAGGATAAAGGTCCTCAGCCAGCGAGTGATATACCCACGATGTCCCGGGATACAATGGGAGACGGCCCCTGCACAGCCTGTCATAGCGCTCGGCGGCTCCTGTCCCATAATGGAAATGGAAACAATACAGCACAACCATCACAAAGCCTAAGCCTGACAGACCTTCAGGTGGTTGCAGCAGATATCAACATATCTACTCCTTTAAAGTCCAAATTACATCTGGATATAGCAGAAAATATCCTACACTATGCCTAATACAAGAATAAGGTTTACATGTATTGCTAATCTACAAAGTACATGAACTATGGAACAATGCAAGGATTTCTGAGAGAAACATGCATCAGTTTATTATGAGCATACATTGTCAAATTGCTCACAAGGGCTGTTTTAGTTTTTTAGTTCTAACTTAGGCTATCGTATAATTAAAATCTATATTTAATAGCGTAATGACTTGGAACCTGGTTATACAACCTATCCCAAGGTTAATACCATGTAATGTTCTGTACATCATAGTTTCTTACTATGTGGGAGATATACTGGTAGATGAAATCTCAATTCAAAAATACTAAAAAAAACAAAAACAAAACAGAGAATACCTAATTCTGCCAAATAACCAACTACACACACAGTTTGATCCATAGAATAATAGGTTACCGGAAAAATTCCTGAGCAGCTCTTATAATTTATACTATAAAAGAGCCTAATACATTTAGATCCACCAGAGTATGTTGCACATATACCAATTTATACATAGATTTATACAGTAGGTTTAGCTATAAGCTTTCTATTAAATTAAGTTAAAAATATAAGCTTAACTGTGATAAAAATTGTGAATTCAATCACAAAAAGCTGAATAGATCAATAGAGGTTTAACATTTGCTCTTTGTTAATCTTTCACTGCTTCTACTGCATAACAGCTCCCTCTACTGACAAAATGTTGAATGACAAAGGGGAACAATCGAATTAGACATTCCACATTTATTAATGTTTACCTAGCCCTAGGAATATAGCCAGTATATACATGACTCAATATAATACCGATGTATCGGATGAGGGTGCTCTATGACTATTTCTCAATTACATGTAAAGTATGTTAATAATTGCTCTGGGTAATCCCCCTCCCAAACATATCCTTATATGCTTGTATCCTCATACTATACCTGCATCAAATTTTTCTTGCTGCCCCACAGTAGCAGGACTTGGTATTACAGCGGTTTTGACTAGACCTCAAACCCACACAGAGGGTGATTTCCTTGACATCCCATCTGAATAGTCTGGATTCTTAATTACATTAGATAAAGAGCTAACTTCCCTAAACTACAAACCTTGCTAAAAGGCATAAATTGGGATAAAATATTAGGAACAAAGAATAAGGAGGAGAGATGGGTTTGCTTTAAGAGCATATTAAATAAGGGCATTAGCCAATGTATCCCATTGGGTTATAAATTTAAAAGAGCGAATAAAAATCCTGGATGGCTTAACTCCAATGTAAAAATGCATATAAAAGCAAAGGAGAAGGCCTTCAAAAAATACAAGGTTGAGGGATCATCCTCAGCATTCAGACTTTATAAAGAATGCAATAAGAAATGTAAGGGTGCAATTAGGACGGCTAAGATAGAACATGAAAGAAACATAGCGGAGGAGAGCAAAAAAAATCCCAAGAAATTCTTTAAGTATGTAAACAGTAAAAAAGGGAGGACAGACCATATTGGCCCCATAAAGAATGAGGAAGGACATCTGGTTACAAAGGATGGGGAGATGGCAAAGGTATTGAATTTATTCTTCTCCTCAGTATTCACGAGTGAATCGGGGGGCTTCAGTAACCAAAACTGCAGTGTTTATCCTCATGACACAACACAGGAAGCACCTACATGGTTAACAGAGGACGGAATTAAAATTAGACTTGAGAAACTTAACATTAATAAATCACAGGGACCAGATGTCTTGCATCCGAGGGTACTTAGGGAACTCAGTCAGGTGATTGCCAGACCGTTGTTCCTAATTTTTACAGACAGTCTATTGACTGGAATGGTACCAGCTGATTGGAGAAAAGCCAATGTAGCACCAATATTTAAAAAGGGCCCAAAAAACATCCCTGGGAATTACAGACCAGTTAGCCTAACATCAATAGTATGTAAACTCTTGGAGGGGATGATAAGGGACTATATACAAGATTTTAGTAATAAGAATGATATCATTAGCAGTAATCAGCATGGATTCATGAAGAATCATTCTTGCCAAACCAATCTATTAACCTTCTATGAGGAGGTGAGTTGCCATCTAGATAAAGGAAGGCCCATAGACGTGGTGTATCTGGATTTTGCAAAAGCATTTGACACAGTTCCCCATAAACTTTTACTGTACAAAAAAAGGTGCGTTGGCATGGACCATAGGGTGAGTACATGGATTGAAAACTGGCTACAAGGGCGTGTTCAGAGGGTGGTGATAAATGGGGAGTACTCAGAATGGTCAGGGGTGGGTAGTGGGGTTCCCCAGGGTTCTGTGCTGGGACCAATCCTATTTAATTTGTTCATAAACGATCTGGAGGATGGGATAAACAGTTCAATCTCTATATTTGCAGACGATACTAAGCTAAGCAGGGCAATAACTTCTCCGCAGGATGTGGAAATCTTGCAAAAAGACCTGAACAAATTAATGGGGTGGGCGACTACATGACAAATGAGGTTCAATGTAGAAAAATGTAAAATAATGCATTTGGGTGGCAAAAATATGAATGCAATCTATACACTGGGGGGAGAACCTCTGGGGGAATCTAGGATGGAAAAGGACCTGGGGGTCCTAGTAGATGATAGGCTCAGCAATGGCATGCAATGCCAAGCTGCTGCTAATAAAGCAAACAGAATATTGGCATGCATTAAAAGGGGGATCAACTCCAGCGATAAAATGATAATTCTCCCGCTCTACAAGACTCTGGTCCGGCCGCACCTGGAGTATGCTGTCCAGTTCTGGGCACCAGTCCTCAGGAGGGATGTACTGGAAATGGAGCGAGTACAAAGAAGGGCAACAAAGCTAATAAAGGGTCTGGAGGATCTTAGTTATGAGGAAAGGTTGCGAGCTCTGAACATATTCTCTCTGGAGAAGAGACGCTTGAGAGGGGATATGATTTCAATTTACAAATACTGTACTGGTGACCCCACGATAGGGATAAAACTTTTTCGCAGAAGAGAGTTTAATAAGACTCGTGGCCACTCATTACAATTTGAAGAAAAGAGGTTTAACCTTAAACTACGTAGAGGGTTCTTTACTGTAAGAGCGGCAAGGATGTGGAATTCCCTTCCACAGGCGGTGGTCTCAGCGGGGAGCATTGATAGCTTCAAGAAACTATTAGATAATCACCTGAATGACCGCAACATACAGGGATATGTAATGAAATACTGACACATAATCACACACATAGGTTGGACTTGATGGACTTGTGTCTTTTTTCAACCTCACCTACTATGTAACTATGTAACTATATAACATCCCTTATCTTCCATCTCTTGGAGTGGAAGTATAAGTGGGGAAAAACAACGTTAGCAAATATGGTAGACTAACATGCCTAAATCTACCTCTGGTACATTTTTTATTTTATTCTTTCTTCTTTTTACATTCCCCCACCTCTTCTCCCCACCAAAACAACCTTAACCCCCCCCATACCAACCTTCAATTGGTAACAACATTCCATTCCTTTTAAATTTCAATATCTCAGGCATATTCATAAACTCAATCTAAAAATTAGACAGATTATAGACAAAATGTCCAACCAAAACTCAAAAATCACTCCACTATCGATAAAACTATTTTCTGTCAACACAAAGGGAACAAATATTCCTGAAGAAATACGTTTTTTTGTTAAATATGTTTAGTTTTTGAGATGCACGGTGAGTTGTACACTGTAATGGGGCATACACACGGTCGGACTTTTCGTCTACAAAAGTCCGACAGCCTGTCCGACAGACTTCTGGCGGACTTGCGGCGGACTTGCGGCGGACTTGTGGCAGACTTTCTAACGAACGGACTTGCCTACACACGACCACACAAAAGTCAGACGGATTCGTACATGATGACGTACACCGGACTAAAATAAGGAAGTTCATAGCCAGTAGCCAATAGCTGCCCTAGCGTGGGTTTTTGTCTGTCGGACTAGCACACAGACGAGCGGATTTCGGGGTCCGTCGTAGTTACGACATAAAGATTTGAAGCATGTTTCAAATCTAAAATCCGTCGGATTTGAGGCTGAAAAAGTCAGCTGAAAGTCTGGGGAAGCCCACACATGATCGGATTACCAGCCAGCTTTAGTCCGTCGGCGTCCGTTGGACTTTTGTAGACGAAAAGTCTGACCGTGTGTACGCCCCATTATGCACATGACTATGTGCACCAATTGGCCGGGGTATGCTCCAAAGGCCCTGTTTTGTACCTTCACAGTGAAAATCTTCAACAAAAAGAATTTTCAAAAAAAAAATCTGACAAAGTTCCAAATATCCAAGACAAGAGATTTCCAATAGCTTAAGCAAGAAACCCAGAAGGCAAAACTCAAGGAGTTACTACTTTAATCTCCAAACACACACCATTCCAGCTAATAGACTCTATGCACTACCCATTGGGAAGATATCTGTTCCTTAAAGGGAAAATAGGCTCCCATCGCATTACCATTGCAAACATTTATGCTCCAAACACAAAACAAGTTGCATTCTTTCGCCTTATAGGAGACTTGGTAACTTCATTTGCCTCAGGCATTCTTATCCTAGGTGGAGACCTAAACACACCCTTAAATCCCCTTATAGACACATCAAATAGTACATCGACCCTCCCTTTCATAGCATTAAAGCAAATCAAATTGCAACTACAGGGTCTCATGCTACATGAAGTCTGGAGAACTCCAAACCCACAAGTAAAAGATTACACTTACTTTTCACCTTTACACCAAAAATACTCTAGGATCGATTATTTTTCCTATCACAATCCGATCCCAACTTATTAAAAGACACTACAATTGAACCCATGATCCTATCGGATCACCATCCGATCACCATGACACTAACATTCCCAAATAAAAATTTTAGAACTAAAACTTGGAGACTAAATACTTCCATTCTTAAAGATCTTGTTGACATTCAACACTTTAACAACTGCCTGATGGAATACTTCTCACAAAATAAGTACAATGAGATGTCACTCCACAATCAGTGGGACGCACATAAATGTGTTATAAGAGGAGAAATCATAGCTAAGATAGCCAAATTTAAGAAAGAACAATCCAAAATAAATACACTGACAAACCAAATCCAAGTTCTAGAAGCAACTCATAAACGTACATTGGCGACCACAACACTTAATCAACTAACCCAAATAAGAGCACAGCTATCAATAGAATTAAACATGAAAACAAAAAGACAATATATACTCTGACATAAAATATACTATGAACAAGGAAACAAAAGTGGTAAACTATTAGCAAAAGCAGGACAAAACAAAAAAACAGCTGCCACGTCCATCAAATTAGAGATAAACATGACACACCACACTCATTGAACGAAGAGATAGCTAAACAATTTGAACTATACTACCAATCCTTATACAACATCCCATCAAATCCTAAATGTCCTCAAAATTCTGAAAAAAGAACAAGGCTTATACAAGAATTTCTACAAAAATATAGACCCCCTCCTATCTTGGCAAATACTGCACGAGACCTTGAAGCCCCTATCTCTGACACTGAATTTGAGCAATCAAAGACATGAAACTAGGTAAAGCTCCAGGACCAGATGGCCTACCCTTACAATACAACAAAACATCAGTCAGAACTACACTCACCATCACAACTACTAGAAGCACACGTAGCGGTATTACCTAAAGAAGGCAAAGATGAATCTTAAGTCACTAATTATCAACCAATTTCCATCATAAATATTGATATAAAAATATATGCCAAGATCTTAGCAAACAGGCTTATACCTTTGCTTTCATCTATTATCTCTTATTCCAGGTAGAGAAGGACGTAACAACACGATTAAAGCACTTAATATTCTCCACTGGCTCACATCCAAAAAGAAACAAGGATTCTTTCTACCACTGGATGCAGAAAAGGCGTTTGATAGAGAGGCCTGGGATTACATGGAAACAGTCCTTTGCTCTATTGGTATCCTACCTCGAATGAGAGCATACATCAGAGCACTTTATTCAAACCCGACAGCATGTGTATGGTCACCTATCAAACGCCTTTCATTTACGAAATGGAACAAGACAAGGTTGCCCTTTATCTCCTTTGTTGTTTGTCCTCACATTAGAACCATTGCTAAACAGACTAATGCCACTTACACACGGTCAGATTTTCCGATGGGAAATGTTGGATGTAAGTTTGTTGGCTGAAAGTCCGACCGTGTGTATGCTCCATCGAACATTTGTTGGCGGACTTTCTGCCAACAAATGTTGGCTAGTAGCTTCTCAAATTTTCCACCAACAAAACTTTGTTGTCAGACTTTCTGATCGTGTGTACACAAGTCTGTCGCACAAAAGTTCATGCATGCTCGGAATCAAGTACGAGCCGGAAGCGCTCGGTCTTGTAAAACTAGCGTTCATAATGGAGATATCACATTCGTCACGTGGCAAATTATGAAATCTCTCAATGCAACGCATTCTCTTCTCCTTTATAATGCTATAATAATGAAGTTGCTTTGCTGCTGATATTCACAGACTTCTGACAAATGTATTTTTTATTATTTCTAGTGATATTCAGAATAATTATGTTGGTGTCCCTTGTTAAGTTGACATTGTATTTTTGAAATGTACCTGTCTACTCACAAACAAACTGCCCTTTTTGAAGTAAAACACATAGCCAAGTATTTGTCAAAACAAAAATTTCAAATTTAATAGGGAGCACAAGGTCAGAACAAAACAAAGAGGAACGCTGTAGAAACATTTGGAATTGGTGAAGCCTTTGTACCCCAGGGCAGACATCAATTATTTGACAGGCAAAATTGTTAACCTGAGGAGTCCATTTAATAGGGAGCACAATATGGTCCAGGACTCTGAGAGATCGGGAGCAGCAGTAGAAGATATATATGTACCAAAGCTGTGGTCTTCCAACAGCCTGTGTTTTTTTACCAGACCACACCAAACCCAGGCCATCACTCTTAACACTTCCTTTGACGCTTCCTTCCATGCTCCTGTGGTGGGTGGGGTGGCTGTGGTGTTGGTGGTGTTGGTGGAGGTGGTGGAGGAGCATGGTCCAGCTCACAGAGGTGTGTTTGAGATGTGAGTTTGCCCCTCGTCCCCTTGTTTAGGGCCTTCAGAATAAGCTCTTTGCATATAGTGCGTTGGGTCTCCTCCATCTTTTCTAATTTGATGGCAGTGACGCATCCAAATGCCTCATGTACACCAGGGGTCGTGCGAATTGCCACAGTAGCCTGTTTTAGGAAAGCAGCAGTTGTCACCTCCAGGTTCCTTGCCTTCCTGGTCCTTTTGGTTGAAGGGCAGGGAGGAGGAACCTGGGATTCCCTCAGGCTGCTTGACATGGCCTCCTCCTGGCTGAGACTTTCCTGTGTATGAAAATGGTATATAGTTTTAGGGTTTTGGTCATCAATCACACACAATTTTCAGCTCTTGACTGTTGCAAATTGAATGAGATCAAATAGAAAAGACTATTATTCTGACCCCAGCATTTTTCATTCTTGTCCCAATCCTTTTTGGCTACTAATGTCTATTGATATGTAAACCACTTTGTTCAATCAGAAATTTGTGATCAATAACATCTAGTTAACATCATTCATTTTTTGAAAAGACATATCTTCAACAATGCTATACCTGGGTCAAGCTGGGCTCCTCCACATCTTCTTCCTGGGTGGAAGGCTCAGGTTGGACCTCAGGAGCCTCAGCTGATGTGGAAGGAAGTGTTGAGAGCGATGGCCTGGGTTCCCTCTGGTCGGACAAAAAAACACAGGCTGTGATAGTACATATATGCCATCTGCTGTTACTCCGGATCTCAGGGAATCCTGGACCTTCTTGCGCTCTCTATTATATGTGCTCCTCAGGCTACCAATTTTGGCCTTCAAATAGTTAATGCCTGCCATGGGATACACAGGCTTCACCAACTCCAACAGTTTACCAAGCGCTGCCTTCCTCTTTTGCTTGTTCGAATAGTCCCTGCATTGGACTTTCCAGAGACATGGCAGCTCCCTGTACTTGTTTATGAAGTTGGGCAGGAAGTCAGAGGCTGTGAATTTGTCAACCATTTTATCTGCAAGACACAACACAAGACAAACCCTAATGTCAGGCTAAACTCTCCTAATCTTATCCCAATATAGACCTCAATCTATAAGCAGTATAGGCCACTAACCACTAATGTCCCAAGTTACAATTGTACCTTCGTTTAAATGATTGTCGCTAACGTTCCTCCGTCCTCCACTCACAGATCGTAGGTACGTCGCCTGCGTATTATGGTTTATATACACTGCACATGCGTCAAACTCTGCCCCTGTCCTTCTTTCTAGTGTATTCCCCGCCTCTTCTCTTTCGGGGCAGTGGGAGAGCACATGGCGGAGACAGAGCAGGTGTGTGCTGTGAGAAGCAAGGACGAGGAAAGCCCGGAGCAATGCAGTTCCAGGAGGAGATATAAGGCCTCAAATATGTCCTTTGAAGAGATGGTGGAGATGGTGGAAATCTTGAAGAGGACAGACTATGATGGGAATCATGGACCATACAGAAACCCTAATGTGAGAAAGGCCAAGATCATGACTAAAGTTGTGAGAAGTCTGCACAGGACTTTTGGGGTACGACAATCCAAAGAGCAATTGAGGAAACGCTGGTAAGACCTGAAATTGAGGGAGCAAGATCAGTATAGAAAGATCAGGAAAGTGCTGCAAAAAAGTATTTGTTGTGTGTTCCCTATTATAATTAATACTTTCGTGCTGGTCCATGTGCTTTTCTTTACTGTTGTACAGTTTAAAATGCCAAGTTTGAGGTATGTGGGCATAGGAATCGTTTGTATTAAACATCGTTCGTGTGACCACTAATACAATGTTTTTGGCAGATGCAGGTTAACTACATTTGTTCATGCCTATTTTGCTTAAAATAAGTTTATTACATTGTTGTCTAGATGTGTTTTAAACTATAATGAAATGACAACTTAAGTGTAAGAAGAGGACAATCAGCCGCTGTTTACACATCTGGATGCAGGAGCACTAGTGTGGGGCACCATAACAACCTTTTTATGGTGTCCAACGCAGGTGCTCCAGTGGATACTAGGGGTCTCTCCGTGTGTGAAACTTGCACAAAACAGGTAAGTATTCCAGCTTTTGAAAGGGAAAAAAATTATGTCTTCAGCTTGGAACTCTGCCAAAACAGGCAATTGGACAACACTTCCAAGCAATGTTTCATATTACTATTTCTAGCCTAAAATATCTGTCTGCTAAGTATACCTTTTTATATTCACATAGGGGAGAAAAGAATCATGACATCTGAGAAAATCAGTAACCCCACACCTACTAAAGAAAGGGAACTCAGCAACCTGAGGATGTGGATGCAGAGGTTCAGGAAGTGGTCGGTGAAGTGGTTTAAATGGTGTCGACAACAGGTCAGTGTCTGAGACCGTAGCTTCAGGTTAGGGATGAGCCGAACACCCCCCGGTTCGGTTCGCACCAGAACCCGCGAACGGACCGCAAGTTCGCACGAACGTTAGAACCCCATTGACGTCTATGGGACTCGAACGTTCGAAATCAAAAGTGCTCATTTTAAAGGCTAATTTGCATGGTATTGTCCTAAAAAGGGTTTGGGGACCCGGGTCCTACCCCAGGGGACATGTATCAATGCAAAAAAAACTTTTAAAAACGGCCGTTTTTTCGGGAGCAGTGATTTTAATGATGCTTAAAGTAAAAAAAAAAAAGTGAAATATTCCTTTAAATATCGTACCTGGGGGGTGTCTATAGTATGCCTGTAAAGTGACGCGTGTTTCCCATGTTTAGAACAGTCCCTGCACCAAATGTCATTTTTAAAGGAAAAAATCTCATTTAAAACTGCTTGCGGGTTTAATGTCATGTCGGGTCATGGCAATATGGATGAAAATCAGTGAGACAAACGGCATGGGTACCCCCCAGTCCATTACCAGGCCCTTTGGGTCTTGTATGGATATTAAGGGGAACCCCGCACCCAAATTAAAATAAGGAAAGGTCCCTATATACTCTGAACAGCAGTATTCAGGCGGTGCAAACAAGACAGGGACTGTAGGTTTGTTGTTAAGTAGAATCTGTTTGTAATTTTGAACATTTTTAATGTGTTTAGCTCCAGCCAAAAAATCTTTTCTAAGCTTTTTGGAAAACATAGGGAAGGGTTATCACCCCTGTGACATTTGTTTTGCGTCTTTCCTCCTCTTCAGAAGATTTCACCTCACTTTTTTGTCCCAATGAAAAATGTTTTTGGAAAATTTGGGTTTTTTTGTGGAACAAGGATTGGAAAGCATCAGTGGAAAGGAGAAATTGTTTTCCCATATTAACTCTTACAGGAGAGAATTTCCCTTCCTTAGGGGTAGATTTCATCTCACTTCCTGTTGTCTCCTTCCGTTTGCAAGTAGGAGTCGTTTGTAAGTTAGATGTTTGAAAGTAGGGTCCTGCCCTATATACTCAGCAGAAATTTGGGCCTTAGGTGTTGCTGTGGCCAAAACACTGTAAGCCCTCACAGGGCCCTGCTGTGAAATATTAGATCAAGAATTGTAATTACATGCCCCTGTTGAACAGGAGCTGAAAAATTAGGCCTTAGGCACTGGTGCTGGTGCCACAACACTGCAACCCCTCACAGACACTCTAGTTGGAACGCAGGAACGAGCCCTGCTGCAAAGTATTGCATCAAAAATTGTAATTACACGCCCCTGTTAGACAGGGGCAGAAAAATTGGGTCTTAGGCACTGGTGCTGGTGCCACAACACTGCAACCCCTCACAGACACTCTAGTTGAAACGCAGGAACAAGCCCTGCTGCAAAGTATTGCATCAAAAATTGTAATTACACGCCCCTGTTAGACAGGGGCTGAAAAATTGGGTCTTAGGCACTGGTGCTGGTGCCACAACACTGCAACCCCTCACAGACACTCTAGTTGGAATGCAGGAACGAGCCCTGCTGCAAAGTATTACATCAAAAATTGTAATTACACGCCCCTGTTAAACAGGGGCTGAAAAATTGTGCCTTAGGCACTGGTGGTGGCGCCCAGAACCAAAAATGTTCTTACAAGCTATCAGCGTGATGATTGAGGAGGAAGAGGATAATTACTCAGGGATAGTCACTCAGCATCAGCATAGGCAGTCTTTGAAGGGATCTGAGATTTCAAAAAAAATTATTCGGTTACATCTGCATCAGGTGCTTGGTAGCTGGTGGTGATCCAAGACTGATTCATTTTTATGAAGGTCAGCCGATCGACCGAGTCGGTGGACAGACGCACCCTGTGATCGGTTACCACGCCTCCAGCAGCACTGAATGTGCGTTCCGAAAGAACGCTGGATGCAGGACAGGCCAGTAGCTCAATTGCATACTGTGCAAGCTCTGGCCAGTGATCCATCCTCAAGACCCAGTAACCCAGAGGATTTTCGGTGGGAAAGGTGTCCAAGTCTGATCTTGCCCCTAGGTATTCCTGCACCATGTAAAACAGACGCTGGCGATGGTTGCTGGAACCGATCATACCTTGGGGCTGCGGACCAAAAAATTGTCTGAACGCATCGGTCAGACGGCCACCTTCTCCACCGCTCCTTCTTTGACTGACCGAAGCCTCAGCAACACGTTGTCCAGAAACAGGAGTTTGTAACCTCCCAGTCTCTGGGAACGCGTTGCACAGACCTTTCTGCAAGGCCTCCCGAAGATGTTTCATCCTCTGCTCCCTCTGCGATGGCAAGATAAGGTCCGCAACCTTACCCTTGTAACGTGGATCAAGGAGGGTTGCCAGCCAGTATTGGTCCTTCTCCTTGATACCACGAATACGAGGATCCTTACGCAGGCTTTGCAGGATCAGGGAGGCCATGCAGCGTAGGTTTGCTGAGGCATTCGGTCCGGAGTCCTCTGGGTCACTAAGGACAACAACGTCCGCAGCCACCTCCTCCCAGCCACGTACAAGTCCATGTGTTCCTTGGGACTGATCCCTTAAAGACTGCTGATGCTGAGTGCCAGGCTCCACCTCCATACTGACACAATCTTCCTCCTCCTCCTCCTCCTCCTCCTCGTCCTCTTCCTGTGTGATCGGCGGGCACGCAGGAACACTGTCTGGATAAAGGGGGCCTTGAGAGCTAAGGAAGTCCTCCTCTTCCTGCCTCTGTTCTGCCTCAAGTGCCCTGTCCATTATTCCACGCAGCGTGTGCTCCAACAGGTGGACAAGGGGGACAGTGTCACTGATGCATGCACTGTCAGTGCTCACCATCCTCGTGGCCTCCTCGAATGGTGACAGGACAGTGCATGCATCCCTGATCATGGCCCACTGGCGTGGGGAAAAAAAACCAAGGTCCCCTGACCCTGTCCTGGTGCCATAGTCGCACAGGTACTCATTGATGGCCCTCTGCTGCGTGTGCAGCCGCTGCAGCATGGCCAACGTCGAGTTCCACCTGGTGGGCATGTCACAGATTAGGCGGTTCTTGGGCAGGTTAAACTCCTTTTGGAGGTCCGTCAGCCGAGCACTGGCATTATATGACCGGCGGAAATGCACACAGACTTTCCTGGCCTGCCTCAGGACATCCTGTAAGCCCGGGTACCTGCCCAAGAACCGCTGCACCACCAAGTTAAGGACGTGAGCCAAACAGGGCACATGGGTCAGTTGTCCCTGTCGGAGGGCAGAGAGGAGGTTGGTGCCATTGTCGCAAACCACCATTCCTGCCTTAAGTTGGCATGGCGTCAACCACCTCTGAACCTGCCCCTGCAGAGCTGACAGAACCTCTGCCCCAGTGTGGCTCCTGTCCCCCAAGCACACCAGCTCAAGCACCGCATGGCATCTTTTGGCCTGCGTACTTGCGTAGCCCCTTGAACGCCTACGGAGCACCGCTGGTTCCGAGGAAGAGGCCATGGAGGAAGAAGAAGAGGAGGGGGTGGAGGAGAGAGGTGTGTCACAATCAGCATTTTGGAGGCGTGGTGGCGGAACAACCTCCAACACTACTCCAACACTTGTCCTGCATCCTTCCCAGCTGCCAGCAGAGTCACCCAATGCGCCGTGAAACTTAAGTAACGTCCCTGTCCATGCCTGCTGGACCATGAGTCAGCGGTAATATGCACCTTACCGCTGACCGCCCTGTCCAGCGAGGCATGGACATTGCCTTCCACATGCCGGTAGAGAGCCGGAATCGCCTTCCGTGAGAAAAAGTGGCGTTTGGGTACCTGCCACTGAGGAACCGCACATTCCACAAACTCACGGAAGGGGGCAGAGTCTACCAACTGAAAAGGCAGCAGTTGAAGTGCTAGCAATTTTGCCAAGCTAGCATTCAACCGCTGGGCATGTGGATGGCTGGGAGCAAACTTCTTTCGGCGGTGCAGCAGCTGGGGCAGGGAAATTTGCCTGGTACAATCTGACGTCGGTGTACCAAAAGCAGATTGCCCATAAGTACTTGGCTGTGACACACCTAATTCTACACCTTCATTCCTCTCACTGCAGGTCGCAGAGAGGACTGAAGGTCTAGTGGGGTTGGAAATCTCAGCTGATGAGGAGCAAGGAGAGATCGTCTTTGTTCTTTGGTGTGGGTCTTTTAGATACGCTTGCCAACGAACTGCATGGCAGGTCAACATATGTCTGGTCAAGCATGTGGTACCCAAGCGGGAGATGTTTTGGCCACGCGAGATACGCTTGAGACATATATTGCAAATAGCAGCGGTGCGATCTGATGCACTCGTCTCAAAAAAGGCCCACACCAAAGAACTTTTTGAATAACGCGCAGAGACTGCAGCGCCCTGCACATGTGGAGCTTTGGGGTGTGATGCAGTCAATGTGCTGCCCTTAGGCTGGCCCCTGGAGGGCATCCTGCCTAGTTGGTGATGTGCCACCTCCTCCTCCTCCTCCTCCTCCTCCTCCTCCTCTCTCCTATCAGGCACCCACGTTGAGTCAGTGACCTCATCATCCCCTCCCTCCTCATCACTGGAGCAAACCTGGCAGTATGCTGCAGCAGGGGGAGCATGACTGCCAGATTGCTGTCCTTCTTGGGCACCCCCTCTGTCCGTGCTCATGTTACTGCCTTTATTGAGCTCAGTATCATCATCAGAGCCTTCCAAACGCTGGGCATCCTCCTGGAGCATGTACCCAACACTGTGGTCAAACAGTTCGAGGGAATCCTCATGAGGACATGGTGGAGCTAGGGAAGGAGTCACTGATGACATTGAGCTGAGGGAAGAGGCCGCTGCTTTGCCAGACAAAGCACCCTGGGCATGGGTGAGAGAGGATGAGGAGGATGAGGACGGCTTGGTCATCCACTCGACCAAGTCTTCCGCATGTTGCGGCTCAACACGGCCAGCTGCCGAAAAAAAGGCCAAGCGTGTCCCATGGCCACGTGCTGATGAGGATGCACCGTCTCCACGACCAGCACTAGACACAGAGCCTGCTTGCCCTCTCTTATTGGCTTGTGACTGTCTGCCTCTCCTTCTTGGCCTTCCAGACATACTAATGGCCTGTAGCTGCACTAAGCTGGGATAGAACACCTGTAATTTTCTTCAGGTAGCTTTATATACTGTAACCAGACAAGCCTGCCTGTCAGTAGGAAGATAACAGGAACGGATCTAGCTGAACACTGTGAGCAGGACGTACTGCACTAAATGTATATAGCAGGAACGGATCTAGCTGAACACTGTGAGCAGGACGCACTGCACTGAATGTAAATACCAGGAACGGATCTAGCTGAACACTGTGAGCAGGACGCACTGCACTGAATGTAAATAGCAAGAACGGATCTAGCTGAACACTGTGAGCAGGACACACTGTACTAAATGTAAATAGTCTAGCTGCCTGACCGTGGTACTAATAGGATCAAAAAGAACACCTGTAATTTTCTTCAGGTAGCTTTATATACTGTAACCAGACAAGCCTGCCTGTCAGTAGGAAGATAACAGGAACGGATCTAGCTGAACACTGTGAGCAGGACGTACTGCACTAAATGTATATAGCAGGAACGGATCTAGCTGAACACTGTGAGCAGGACGCACTGCACTGAATGTAAATAGCAGGAACGGATCTAGCTGAACACTGTGAGCAGGACGCACTGCACTGAATGTAAATACCAGGAACGGATCTAGCTGAACACTGTGAGCAGGACGCACTGCACTGAATGTAAATAGCAGGAACGGATCTAGCTGAACACTGTGAGCAGGACGCACTGCACTGAATGTAAATAGCAGGAACGGATCTAGCTGAACACTGTGAGCAGGACGCACTGCACTGAATGTAAATAGCAGGAACGGATCTAGCTGAACACTGTGAGCAGGACGCACTGCACTGAATGTAAATAGCAGGAACGGATCTAGCTGAACACTGTGAGCAGGACGCACTGCACTGAATGTAAACAGCAGGAACGGATGTAGCTAAACACTGTGAGCAGGACGCACTGCACTGAATGTAAATAGCAGGAACGGATCTAGCTGAACACTGTGAGCAGGACGCACTGCACTGAATGTAAATAGCAGGAACGGATGTAGCTGAACACTGTGAGCAGGACGCACTGCACTAAATGTAAATACCAGGAACGGATCTAGCTGAACACTGTGAGCAGGACGCACTGCACTGAATGTAAATAGCAGGAACGGATCTAGCTGAACACTGTGAGCAGGACGCACTGCACTGAATGTAAATAGCAAGAACGGATCTAGCTGAACACTGTGAGCAGGACGCACTGCACTGAATGTAAATAGTCTAGCTGCCTGACCGTGGTACTAATAGGATCAAAAAGAACACCTGTAATTTTCTTAAGGTAGCTTTATATACTGTAACCAGACAAGCCTGCCTGTCAGTAGGAAGATAACAGGAACGGATCTAGCTGAACACTGTGAGCAGGACACACTGTACTAAATGTAAATAGTCTAGCTGCCTGACCGTGGTACTAATAGGATCAAAAAGAACACCTGTAATTTTCTTCAGGTAGCTTTATATACTGTAACCAGACAAGCCTGCCTGTCAGTAGGAAGATAACAGGAACGGATCTAGCTGAACACTGTGAGCAGGACACACTGTACTAAATGTAAATAGTCTAGCTGCCTGACCGTGGTACTAATAGGATCAAAAAGAACACCTGTAATTTTCTTAAGGTAGCTTTATATACTGTAACCAGACAAGCCTGCCTGTCAGTAGGAAGATAACAGGAACGGATCTAGCTGAACACTGTGAGCAGGACACACTGTACTAAATGTAAATAGTCTAGCTGCCTGACCGTGGTACTAATAGGATCAAAAAGAACACCTGTAATTTTCTTCAGGTAGCTTTATATACTGTAACCAGACAAGCCTGCCTGTCAGTAGGAAGATAACAGGAACGGATCTAGCTGAACACTGTGAGCAGGACGTACTGCACTAAATGTATATAGCAGGAACGGATCTAGCTGAACACTGTGAGCAGGACGCACTGCACTGAATGTAAATAGCAGGAACGGATCTAGCTGAACACTGTGAGCAGGACGCACTGCACTGAATGTAAATAGCAGGAACGGATCTAGCTGAACACTGTGAGCAGGACGCACTGCACTGAATGTAAATAGCAGGAACGGATCTAGCTGAACACTGTGAGCAGGACGCACTGCACTGAATGTAAATAGCAGGAACGGATCTAGCTGAACACTGTGAGCAGGACGCACTGCACTGAATGTAAATAGCAGGAACGGATCTAGCTGAACACTGTGAGCAGGACGCACTGCACTGAATGTAAACAGCAGGAACGGATGTAGCTAAACACTGTGAGCAGGACGCACTGCACTGAATGTAAATAGCAGGAACGGATCTAGCTGAACACTGTGAGCAGGACGCACTGCACTGAATGTAAATAGCAGGAACGGATGTAGCTGAACACTGTGAGCAGGACGCACTGCACTAAATGTAAATACCAGGAACGGATCTAGCTGAACACTGTGAGCAGGACGCACTGCACTGAATGTAAATAGCAGGAACGGATCTAGCTGAACACTGTGAGCAGGACGCACTGCACTGAATGTAAATAGCAAGAACGGATCTAGCTGAACACTGTGAGCAGGACGCACTGCACTGAATGTAAATAGTCTAGCTGCCTGACCGTGGTACTAATAGGATCAAAAAGAACACCTGTAATTTTCTTAAGGTAGCTTTATATACTGTAACCAGACAAGCCTGCCTGTCAGTAGGAAGATAACAGGAACGGATCTAGCTGAACACTGTGAGCAGGACACACTGTACTAAATGTAAATAGTCTAGCTGCCTGACCGTGGTACTAATAGGATCAAAAAGAACACCTGTAATTTTCTTCAGGTAGCTTTATATACTGTAACCAGACAAGCCTGCCTGTCAGTAGGAAGATAACAGGAACGGATCTAGCTGAACACTGTGAGCAGGACACACTGTACTAAATGTAAATAGTCTAGCTGCCTGACCGTGGTACTAATAGGATCAAAAAGAACACCTGTAATTTTCTTAAGGTAGCTTTATATACTGTAACCAGACAAGCCTGCCTGTCAGTAGGAAGATAACAGGAACGGATCTAGCTGAACACTGTGAGCAGGACACACTGTACTAAATGTAAATAGTCTAGCTGCCTGACCGTGGTACTAATAGGATCAAAAAGAACACCTGTAATTTTCTTCAGGTAGCTTTATATACTGTAACCAGACAAGCCTGCCTGTCAGTAGGAAGATAACAGGAACGGATCTAGCTGAACACTGTGAGCAGGACGTACTGCACTAAATGTATATAGCAGGAACGGATCTAGCTGAACACTGTGAGCAGGACGCACTGCACTGAATGTAAATAGCAGGAACGGATCTAGCTGAACACTGTGAGCAGGACGCACTGCACTGAATGTAAATACCAGGAACGGATCTAGCTGAACACTGTGAGCAGGACGCACTGCACTGAATGTAAATAGCAGGAACGGATCTAGCTGAACACTGTGAGCAGGACGCACTGCACTGAATGTAAATAGCAGGAACGGATCTAGCTGAACACTGTGAGCAGGACGCACTGCACTGAATGTAAATAGCAGGAACGGATCTAGCTGAACACTGTGAGCAGGACGCACTGCACTGAATGTAAATAGCAGGAACGGATCTAGCTGAACACTGTGAGCAGGACGCACTGCACTGAATGTAAACAGCAGGAACGGATGTAGCTAAACACTGTGAGCAGGACGCACTGCACTGAATGTAAATAGCAGGAACGGATCTAGCTGAACACTGTGAGCAGGACGCACTGCACTGAATGTAAATAGCAGGAACGGATGTAGCTGAACACTGTGAGCAGGACGCACTGCACTAAATGTAAATACCAGGAACGGATCTAGCTGAACACTGTGAGCAGGACGCACTGCACTGAATGTAAATAGCAGGAACGGATCTAGCTGAACACTGTGAGCAGGACGCACTGCACTGAATGTAAATAGCAGGAACGGATCTAGCTGAACACTGTGAGCAGCACGCACTGCACTGAATGTAAATAGCAGGAACGGATCTAGCTGAACACTGTGAGCAGGACGCACTGCACTGAATGTAAATAGCAGGAACGGATCTAGCTGAACACTGTGAGCAGGACGCACTGCACTGAATGTAAATAGCAGGAACGGATCTAGCTGAACACTGTGAGCAGGACGCACTGCACTGAATGTAAATAGCAGGAATGGATCTAGCTGAACACTGTGAGCAGGACGCACTGCACTGAATGTAAATAGCAGGAACAGATCTAGCTGAACACTGTGAGCAGGACACACTGCACTAAATGTAAATAGTCTAGATAGAAGATAACAGGAACGGATCTAGCTAAACTGAATACAGTGTATATATATATATGCAACACCTGGGATGCATATATATACACAATACACTGTAAGTGCAGCTAACTGACTGACTGTTCTGCCTAATCTATCTAACTCAAATCAAATGACACTGTCTCTCTCTCTCTCTATCTCTCAGCACACCGGAACACACACTACACAGGGCCGCCGTGCAGGCGGCCTTATATAGTGTGGGGTGTGTACTAAATCCCCTGAGCCATAATTGGCCAAAGCCACCCTGGCTTTGGCCAATTACAGCTCTCTCTACTGACGGCGCTGTGATTGGCCAAGCATGCGGGTCATAGTGCATGCTTGGCCAATCATCAGCCAGCAATGCACTGCGATGCCGCAGTGAATTATGGGCCGTGACGCGCCACACGAATTTGGCGCGAACGGCCCATATCGTTCGCAATTCGACGGACGGTCGAACAGCCGATGTTCGAGTCGAACATGGGTTCGACTCGAACACGAAGCTCATCCCTACTTCAGGTAATAGATGGATGCCTGCATATTTATAATACATGGTGTGTTTTTTTATTTTTAGGTGATGTGGATGTTGTGGAAGAAGAAACTCACTTCAGCTGTGCAAGTGCACAAGTACTCATCAGTAGGGATGAGCTTCGAGTTCGAGTCAAACTCATGTTCACCAAACAGCGAACAATTTGGGGTGTTCGCGGCAATTTCGAAAGCCGCGGAACACCCTTTAAAAGTCTATTGGAGAAATCAAAAGTGCTAATTTTAAAGGCTTATATGCATGGTATTGTCATAAAAAGTGTTTGGGCACCTGGGTCCTGCCCCAGGGGACATGGATCAATGCAAAAAAAGTTTTAAAAACGGATGTTTTTTCAGGAGCAGTGATTTTAATAATGCTTAAAGTCAAACAATAAAGGTGTAATATTCCTTTAAATTTCGTACATGGGGGTGTCTATAGTATGCATGTAAAGGGGCGCATGTTTCCCGTGTTTAGAACAGTCTGACAGCAAAATTACATTTCAAAGGAAAAAAAGTCATTTAAAACTACTCGCGGCTATTAATGAATTGTGACCCCGCCCCCCTCTGACGTCATGGGGAATGTCACAGGGAAGTCCCCATCAAGTCCCCATGCGTCAAAGGGGGCGGGGTCACTGGGTGCCTCCGCCCCCGTTATTTAAGAACTTTCAGAAGAGGAGAAGTGTCACACAGCTGGAGCCTCCCTCCATGCCATCATGGATGCGGAGCGGCCCGAAAAGAAGATGAAGACAAGAAGATGAAGACAAGAAGATGAAGAGACAAAGATCAAGAGAGAAGCGTCACACAGCGGGAGCCTCCCATCCAATCATGGATGCGGAGCGGCCCGAAAAGAAGATGAAGAGAAGAAGATGAAGATATGAAGACGAAGAGAAGAAGATGAAGAGAAGAAGATGCCGCGGGGGGAGATGCCGGATGAGAACACCAGAGAAAGAAGCAGAGGATCGGAGGAAGAAGAAGATGGAGGAAGAAACCGAAGGAAGATAGAAGAAAGAAGATAGAAGATGGAAAAAAGAAGACTTTAAATAAAGGAATTGTCAAAAACTGTCTCTTGTTATTTTTAACATTTTTGACAGTTTTTTTAATGAAATGGTAGGGGTACAAGTACCCCCTTACCATTTCCCACAGGGGGGGCCGGGATCTGGGGGTCCCCTTGTTAAAGGGGGCTTCCAGATTCCGATAAGCCCCCCGCCCGCAGACCCCCACAACCACTGGGCAAGGGTTGTGGGGATGAGGCCAATGTCCCCATCTACATGGGGACAAGGTGTTTTGGGGGCTACCCCAAAGCACCCTCCCAATGTTGAGGGCATGTGGCCTGGTACGGTTCAGCAAGGGGGGCACTCTCTCGTCCCCCCTCTTTTCCTGCGGCCTGCCAGGTTGTGTGCTCGGATAAGGGTCTGGTATGGATTTTTGGGGGGACCCTACACCATTTTTTTTTTAAATTTGGCACGGGTTCTCCTTAAAATCCATACCAGACCTGAAGGGTCTGGTATGGATTTTGAGGGGGACCCCCACGCCATTTTTTTTTAAAATTTTGGTCGGGGTTCCCCTTAATATCCATACCAGACCTGAAGGGCCTGGTATGGAATTTAGGGGGACCCCCCCACGTCATTTTTTTTTTAAATTTTGGTTCGGGGTTCCCCTGTGGGGAAATCCCATGCAGTTTTTATCAATGAACTTTTATGTGTATTGTCGGACCGGCAATTCATTAATAGCCGCGAGTAGTTTTAAATTACTTTTTTTCCTTTAAAATGTCATTTTGCTGTCAGACTGTTCTAAACATGGTAAACATGCGCCCCTTTACAGGCATACTATAGACACCCCCATGTATAAAATTAAAAGGAATATTAGACTTTTATTGTTTGACTTTAAGCATTATTAAAATCACTGCTCCCGAAAAAACGGAAGTTTTTAAAACTTTTTTTTGCATTGATACATGTGCCCTGGGGCAGGACCCGGGTCCCCAAACGCTTTTTAGGACAATACCATGCAAATTAGCCTTTAAAATTAGCACTTTTGATTTCGAATCTTCGAGTCCCATAGACTTCAATGGGGTTCTAACGTTCGTGCAAAGTTTTGGTCTGTTCGCAAGTTGTGGTGCAAACCGAACCGGGGGGTGTTCGGCTCATCCCTACTCATCAGTGAGATCATGGCGTGCAATCGTGATTTAGAAAAGTGGAAGCAAAATATCCATAATGTTCAAAAAAGACTGAGCAAGGGGGCGTGGCTAGCTGCCGAGCTGAATGGAAGCCTGATCTCACAGCTCCTGCACTGAACAGAGAACCGGACCTAAAATGACTGCCTCGGACCCCACAAAATGCAATCCTCAGACCCCCACAACCTGGGGAACCAGACCGGAACCCCTAGAAAGAGGAAAGAATACAGGATTCCCACAAAAATCACAGATTTCCTCATCTTCCCTCAGGGAGATAAAATCCAAGATGGCCGCTGCGGCACTGCACAGCACACAGAGGATTCCTACTCTGACCTGCCTGATGATGAAGAATCCTCCATTTCAGCCCAGCACAACTCCTCAGGCTCCCAGCTATCCTCAGGCCCCTCATCCACCTCCAACAGCTCTGCAAAAGCAAGGATGTGACTGGATTCAGCAGATTAGTCACAGGAGGTAAGGACTGCATTAGAAAATCTCCTCACACATCCTTCTGCAGCCTCCCCCATTGCGGCCTTCCCTACTACAAATCAGCCTGTCATAGACACTATGCTGAAAGAAATGCTGATGTCACTTCACAGCTCCCTCCAGTCTGACATTTCTTCAATGTTTACAGCATTTAAACAGAAATTCTGCACACAGGGCAGAAAGTGGGGATTATTGAAAAGCAGATGAGCGTCATGACAGAAACAGTTAATGACCTGGTAGATGCACATGACTATACCAGAGAAGAACACCGCTGGCGGATCTTGAAGATCGCTTACGGCGCCAAAATATCAAGATAAGAGGAATCCCTGAAACTATCCTACCAGCAGATCTCAACTCCTACGCTAGGAAGTTGATCTCAACACTTCTCCCAGATCTCCCACCGATTGAGACAATCATCGATCACATCCATCATCTCCCAAAACCTCCTCACCTACCCGCAGAAGTACCTCAGGATACTCTGATGTGCATCCATTTCTACCCCACCAAGGACATGCTCCTTACACAATCCAGACACCTGGGACAGCTCCCACATCCATACGCAAAGCTGCAACTTTTTGCTGACATCTCTCAATACACTCGTCAACATAGACATCAACTGCAAACAATCACAAAACCCCTCAATAATCATAAGATCCCATATCAATGGGGGTTCCCAACCAAGCTGATGGTTACCAGAAATGGAACATGCCACAATATTCATCCTGTCGAAGAGGGCATACAATTGCTCAAAACATGGGGTATCATTCCTGACGGTGACCCTCCAACCCCAGTGACCCACAAACCAAACGCGCAATCCTTCAACTCCGGTCATTCTCACCACTACAGCAAATAACTTCCAATTCAGTGATGCTGTGAATCCAATCTCAGATAAGCACTCCGATTCAGTGCCTGCTCATTGCAGTTAGTTTACGAACTTTACCCTCAGCCACATTCAGCAGTCCCTGCTGACAACTGTTTTCCCTTAGCCTCTTGTTTATCACTAACTACCTTGCTGTTTTTCTCCCTTCCTTCCTTATCCACAAGAGCTCAAGTCTATTGGATCCAGGACTTCTAACAACAACCAACCTCCTCTAGCAATTTACCCATCTGAGTAACTGTAAGTAGTACCTTACTCCACTACCTATACGCACCACTTTCAAAATGCCCAAATTTCTGTCACTGAACGTAAAAGGACTAAATCACCCTGCCAAAAGGACATCTCTGTGGCGAACTGCGCAGAATTCTCACTGCAATGTCCTGTGCGTCCAAGAAACGCACAAAAAAAACGGAGTCATGATAGCCATTAAATCTACATGCTCATTCACCCTACATGACAGCCTTCAGGATGCTGATGGTAGATATCTGGCATTGAATTGTACATTAAACAACGATAATTACACCATCGTATCAGTATATGCCCCCAACAAGAAACAGATTCCCTTTCTGTTGAAATTGATGAAAAAAATCAATCGCTTTAAACAAGGACACCTTGTCATGTGTGGGGACTTTAACATAGTACCTGACAATGTTAAGAGTGAGCAAGAGATAAGGGGATTATCACGGTGCCAAGGGAAAACTAGGTTACATAGATTATAAAAATAATATTTTATTGACAATTCATACTTAAAAAGTTTTCTACAAAATTACATATCACGGGTGTGCACAAAAATGGGGAAGTTAAAAGCAGTTTGTAGCAGTTTTACAAGACCCAGCCTAGGAGCGTGGTGGCCAGTCTTGTAAACAGGTAGTAGAAAATTCTACATGTTTCGCCTGAAACAGCTTCCTCAGGGACAGTTGGTTGTACCTATTGTGAACTCTATAATAGAAAATTATAATCAGAAAAGAGGTGACAATATAATAACATCAAATAAACATAAATGGAGGGTATAAATTTTGTGGGGCTGTCAGACATGAACACACATCAAGCCACATGAAGCAGAAGTGAATGGGCACCTATATAGACCAACCACCCAAATGAACCCCATAAACCAACGGGTATCCCAGAGAGCCTAGAGATGAAATGGTAGGATACCTACCAGCTGGTCACCAGGGGCAGGCGTAGGGGGATCCCGGGGCAAATCCAGGATGTCAATGCTCAATAGGAGGCTACAGGGGGCAAATAAGAGGATCTGGTGAATAATGAACAATACAGAAATTTTAAAATAGGTTAGAGGGCTTGATTAGATTCCATAAATCATCTGGATCTGCAAGCCAAAGACATAGGGTCGGGCTAACATAGCCTCAAAAAATACTTACAGTATGTGCAATTGTCAAAAAAGAGAAAGAACGTCCTATCGTGTCCGGGTGCCAATGCCTTACCGAAAACGCAAGTGCACTTGTCGACAAGTATCTTAGTCCACATGTCACATCACTTTCTTCGTATGTCAAAGATACGATACACCTTCTTCGTATTCTTGAAGATTTACACTTACCTCATAATGTATGGCTGGTTGCTCTAGATGTAGAGAGCCTTTATAATGCCATTCCCCACAATAATGGCATTGATGTGGTCACCAAATTAATACAAGAAAGAGGTCCCAAATTTGAAGCATATGGCCAATTTGTCATTAACCTTTTACGGTTTATTTTGACACGCAACCACTTTATGTTCGGCTCTTCCCACTTCCTCCAGGTACAGGGTGTAGCCATGGGCACTAAATGTGCGCCATCCTATGCAAATCTGTACCTGGGGGGGTGGGAAAGAGAACTGTTTGCTAACCCCAACTTAACTCATTTCTTGTGCCACGTTGTGTCGTGGCACAGATATATAGACAATGTGATTTTCTCTTGGTCTGGCACTCGGGAACAACTTTTTCAATTTGTTGACCTTCTAGCCATTAATACTTTCAACTTGAAATTTACGATGGAATGTAGCCAGACGAAAATTACTTTTTTGGATTTGGAGATCCAGTTAGACTCTAATGGAAACCTCTTTTCATCATTGTACCGGAAGGGAACATCCGGAAATACTATTCTCCACGCAGGCAGTGCCCACCCAAAACCACTTTTGAATAGCATTCCTTATAGTCAGTATCTTCGTATTAAACATAATTGCTCGCATGAAACTGACTTTTTCACAGCCTCCCGCGATCTGTACCACAGACCTAAAAATAGAGGATATAGCCACACATTATTGAAGCGTGCCTTCAATAAGGTAAAAAAAACTAGACAGGAAAAAAATGATTTTTTCTACCAAAAATCGGGATACCTTTCGACCCGTTCGTCTTATTACTCAGTTTTCACAACATCACAATCAAGTAAGAGACATCCTCAATAAATTTTGGCCATTACACATGGCTGATAATACCATCAAAAAATATATTAAACCTTATCCAGATATCACTTACCGACGATCACCATCAATCAGAGAGAGATTGATAGTTAGTCACCATTCCCCTAAATCTGAATCCACTTTAAGAACCTTCGGCATGTTTCCATATGGAAACTGTAATGTATGTGAATTTATCTATGACTCTCGCGAAATTCCGCTCCCTAACGGTCATATTCACAAAATCAAACATACAATTACATGCCAAACTGTAGGGGTAGTGTATTTGGCCACCTGCTGCTGTGACTGCTATTATGTCGGGAAAACCAAGTGCCCGTTCTGTATACGCATTAGGGACCATATAAAACCACTCTACAAACGCACGACGTCTACTTCCATCAACCGACATGTGGCACATCAACACAACTTTAATCCCCAGGTCATTGGCTTCACTACCCTTGAGCGTGTTCCTTTACATACCAGGGGCGGTGACATTGATCAAAAATTACTCCAACTTGAGACCAAATGGATACACACCTTGGATGCCACTAAATATCCAGAGTTAAATGAGTACATCAGATTTAAATCCTTTCTTTAATTAGTCTATTGTGACTTTTTGTCATACTTATACGTATCCTCTCTCCCATCTATCTCTTCCCCACGTTCCAGTCACACCAAGCATCCTAGGACCATTTTTTATACTTAAAATACTGATTTTTCAGTGTTACCCTCGCTCTTACCATTGACATTACTTAGACTTGTAGAAGTATCAATTCTGTAGACCAATCAATGTACAATATTTCTTGTTATGTGCTTTTTTATTTGCAATTTATTCATCATTTTTGTAATTTGTGTGGTTGTCAGACCTGACGTATCCGGGGACTATGATGGGGACCGAGCCTCTCTTCATCTAAATGGTGTGTGGGTGACGTACGGTCCATAGTTCCACACATACCCCCGGCCCTTCATCCCACTCTATTGAAACCTGAATTTGTCCCCCTTTTCTTTCTATGTCCCTCCCCCCCTCCAGGTTGCTCCCCTGCTCCATCGTGGTCCCCCAGGAGTAGTCCCTTGTAACCATCTTTGCTGGATGCCTGAGTGGCAAGTATGTCGGATCCTTGTGGTGCATATCCCGGTCTCTCATGCTACCCCGGCTGTATGGACACCCAAGGGCAGTGCTATTTGTCAGCATCTGCCCGCCCCTCGCCACTGCCATTCAGGTGATCCTTTGATCACGTTACACCTCCTGGTAGACTGTGACGCCGTCGCTCTGATCAGCTTTACAGTCTATTGCATTATCTGCTGCGTGTAATATACACGCAGTGTCTAATATTCCCGCAAAGCTCCCTGGACCTTGTAGGCCCAGGAACTCTTTGTCGGGCTCATGCGCAGTGGCGCTTCTTGTCCGCTCACACGTCTAGCGACGTCAGACGCTGCACATGTGTGGGGGGAATAAGACCGCCAGCTTCTCCAGCAATAACACTGCCGGGGACTCCAGGGCACCCATGCTCACACTATTACACACTATGGTAAGTCTACAAGCCTCCCGTTATCCCTTTGTTTTGTTTTCTATATAACCCTAGTCTTTACACTTGCCTTCTTCTCATGCTTCCCTCGTAGTGTGATGCCTTTTGAGCTACCCACATCACTTCCACCTATGAAAAATGCATAGCTCAGAACACTTTAATACCATTTTGAATCCTTGGGTAAGTTTGTTCACTTATCCCTGTATTTCAAACTCACTATATCCCTTGTAATTCCGTGTTCCATACCATACCTTCTTTTTGTCCTCAGAATTTTTATAACATTTTGTATGGATTGTCCATCCTCTGGATCTTACTCCAATAACAATTTTCCAATTATTATATTTTTAGATTTTCCCTATTCATTCTATGTCATTATCCATCTGTCATTTCTGGTTGGCATTATTTCAGCATACTGGGTGCCCTGTTCTTTCTCTTTTTTGACAATTGCACATACTGTAAGTATTTTTTGAGGCTATGTTAGCCCAACCCTATGTCTTTGGCTTGCATATCCAGATGATTTATGGAATCTATTCAAGCCCTCTAACCTATTTTAAAATTTCTATATTGTTCATTATTCACCAGGTCCTCTTATTTGCCCCCTGCAGCCTCCTATTGAGCATTGACTTCCTGGATTTGCCCCGGGATCCCCCTACGTCTGCCCCTGGTGACCAGCTGGTAGGTATCCTACCATTTCATCTCTAGGCTCTCTGGGATACCCGTTGGTTTATGGGGTTCATTTGGGTGGTTGGTCTATATAGGTGCCCATTCACTTCTGCTTCATGTGGCTTGATGTGTGTTCATGTCTGGCAGCCCCACAAAATTTATACCCTCCATTTATTTTTTTTTGATGTTATAGGATTTCACCTCTTTTCTGATTATAATTTTCTATTATAGAGTTCACAATAGTGATACAGGTACAACCAACTGTCCCTGAGGAAGCCGTTTCAGGTGAAACGTAGGACTTTCTACTACCTGTTTACAAGACTGGCCACCACGCTCCTAGGCTGGGTCTTGTAAAACTGCTACAAACTGCTTTTAACTTCCCCATTTTTGTGCACACCCGTGATATGTAATTTTGTATAAAACTTTTTAAGTATGAATTGTCAATAAAATATTATTTTTATAATCTATGTAACCTAGTTTTCCCTTGGCACCGTGATAATCCCCTTATCTCTTGCTCACTCTTAACATTAAATTTATTGGGATGAGGTGCCGTATTGTACCGAGGACTATCCAGTCATTCAAACCCCCTTTTTTTAAACATAGTACCTGACAACTCCATCGACTCCTCTTCCCACTCAACCAGAGTTACATCCCCTATGGGACTGTTCATTCGATCTCATGACCTATTTGATGTGTGGAGATGCCATCACACCACAGAAAGGGACTACTCCTATTTCTCCCCTAGACACAACTCTTACACTCGGATTGACTACCTCCTAGTGGATAAATGGACTTTGCCCAAAATCTCCTCCACAGAGATATCCACCATTACGTGGTCTGACCACGCTCCGGTTACAATGACCATAGAAGACTCGCCGAAGATTTCCCGTACACGGATATGGAGAGCGAATGCTGCGATTCTCCACTCACCGATCCATTCTTCTTATATTAGAGAGCATTTAACAGAATACTTTAATACTAATGCAGAATCTGTTAGCAATGATACCGCTCTTTGGAATGCCCATAAGGCATTCATAAGGGGGATCCTTATTCAACTTACTGCTAGAGAGAGGAGGAGTAGATCACAGCGTCTAAACACACTTACTGCCGATATTAAAACGCTAGAACACCAAAACCAAGCTAATCCAGATTCATTAACCAAGACTAAATTAGACTCCCTTAGACAGGAATTAAAATCTCTCCTTCAACACTACTCTACTAGTAACAAAGCCGGAAAGGCAATGGCCAATAGAATAAAAGGTTACTATTCCAAAACCAAAATTACCCATCTATTCAACCCAGCTACTAAACAGAAACTGATAGATCCACAAGCTATTGCAGACGCATTTAGTTACTACTACAAAACACTTTATAATTTAAAAGATGACACATCTGTCACACAGCCATCTCTACCTGACATAGAGGCATTTCTCAATGAGATCAACCTCCCTAAACTGACCATAGAACAACTAGACTCCCTGAACACCCCATTTACAGATCTAGAAATCAAAAATATCATTTCATCACTTCCCTCTAACAAATCTCGTGGCCCAGATGGTCTTACAGGAGAGTATTACAAACAATTTGGAACTGTGCTAACACCATATCTGACCAAAGTGTACAATGATGCTGCCTCCTCCTCCTCTCTCCCCCCAGAAATGCTAAGTGCCTTAATTGTTACACTACCGAAGCTGGGGAAAGAGCCTACCTCTGCACAAAACTTCCGACCCATATCTCTTCTCAATGTGGACACAAAAATCTATGCCAAACTAATAGCCCACAGATTACTCAACCTAATGCCCCTTCTAATACATAAGAACCAATCAGGCTTCACAAAAGGGAGGCAGACAACTGATACCACTCGCAGAATTATCAACATAATCCATCACGCTGAGATATCTAGAACGCATTCTCTGCTCCTATCCTTGGATGCAGAGAAGGCGTTCGATAGGGTCCATTGGAAATATCTTGAAGCAACCCTTGGCAAATGTGGTTTTCAGGGTCCCATTCTGGCAGCCATAATGGCTCTGTATTCCTCCCCATCAGCACAGGTCTATACGTCGGAGATGCTGTCTAAGCCATTCTCCATCACTAATGGCACCCGACAAGGTTGTCCGCTCTCACCAATCATTTTTAACCTAATTATGGAACCCTTAGCAGAACATGTCAGATCCCACTCTACAATATCAGGCTTCACCATTGCTACCACAGAACACAAAATAAATTTATTTGCAGACAACGTGATAATGATGATCACAAACCCTCACTCTTCCCTGGCTTCGGTCCAATCGCTACTGAAAAGGTTTAGTACTTTATCTTACTACAAAGTTAATGAACATAAATCCTACATTCTAGACCTGGGCATTGATGCAACCACTAGTAATCTACTCCAGACCCAATATCCTTACCCATGGGCGGAGGATAGTATTCCCTACCTAGGCATTAATCTCACCAAATCCACTAGAGGTCTTTTCGCACACAACTACACAGATGCCAAACAGATGATGCTTACTGAAACCACAAAACTCTCCAAACATGAATTCTCATGGTCAGGCCGCCTGGCAGCCTTTAAAATGATGGTATTGCCAAGGTTGCTCTACATATTCCTATACCACTTTCATCTACCCACCTGAAATCTCTCCAGTCCATCCTAAGCCAATTTGTTTGGCAAGGGAAAAAATCTAGATGTAGTCACACGAAACTTATTAAACACAGATCCGCGGGGGGAATGGGATACATAGACATTGAAGACGACTACAATGCCACCATTCTATCACAAATGAAAGAATGGATGAATACCTCACCCAAAACTCTCTGGAGCGATATAGAAAATCACAAGACACCGGGCACAATCCTGGCCAACTGGTTATTTAGTACCTCTACACATAATCCTCACATTTTCCACTACTCACCCACTGTCCAAACCGCAGTTAAAGTGTGGCGTACACTACACAATACCAAATGGTCACACGTACTGACGAAACCACTACACATTCCTTTAAACACCTTAAAGCTTCTTACTCCTGACTTAACACTTAATGTTACCCTGGATTACTGACAGGGTAACATACATACAAGAACTTCGCGATCTAACAACCTGCAAATCCTTCTCACAAATAGGCAAAGACCTCAATGCACCCTCCAAAGACTTCCTCAGCTACTTCAGATTACAAAACTGCTTGAAGGCACACACATCTCTAGAAGGAAAACTACCCTTGAAACTATGGAACTACTTCTTTACAGAACACTCTAACACTAAAGAGACTTCCCTCATATACTCATTCCTACAGGAAAAAAAACATGTTCAGAAAAACCAAACCTCTCCTTGACTGGGAAACTGACCTACAGACACAATTCACAGATGCCCAATGGCAACAGGCAATCACATCTATTTACAAAGCAACAACTTGCACCTCCCTTTGGGAAATCACCCAAAAAACGCTAATGAGATGGTACCTAACTCCGTCCAGACTGGCCAAATTCCACAAACACGCCTCACGCGATTTCTGGAGAAACTGTGGCCATACGGGCACCCTCCTCGACATTCTTTGGTCTTGCCCAAATGTAACCCAGCTTTGGAAAAATGTGGAATCCATACTCCAAGACATATTCCATAGCTCGGTTACAATTACTCCACACTTAGCCATTTTTAATCTGACAATAGAAGATTTTCCCATTCACCAAAGAACAGTGATTACACACGTCCTCCTAGCTACCAAACTCTTGATCACTAGAAACTGGAAATCTGACAACATTCCCTCCCTTACGGAAGTTACTAACTTAATACAAACCCATTTCACTTATGAAACCCTTTTGTCATGCAGCAAACAATCCCATACAAAGACACTAACTCGCTGGAACTCATGGGTCCTTTGGTACTCAAAAAAGAATTAATCTACTCGCCTTCCACTTGAAGCTCTCCTTTCCCCCTTCCCTTATCCTTCCTTGCCCCTCCTTCCTCTTGCACCCCTCCCCTCCTTACCCCACCCCTCCTCCTATCATTCCAGGTCAACTGTTCTACCCTATGTTTATAATCACTTTGTTAACAATTTTTTTCTTTCTCATAGAACGTTTTTCATGAAATCGCTACTCAGACTATACTTACAATATCTAGTCTGTAAACTTACATTTACATGTTCATGTTCCTGTTCCTTACTATGACTTCATGGAGGGACACTAGAGGGGAAACCAAGGATTTGCTGCTCACCCCTTGGAAGTTATAAACAAGAGAGAAGTTCCCCCAAAAGATGGGGTTTTTAGGCAGCACAATGATAAAGAAAATCAAATTCAGTATCAAAAATATGACAAATTTATTAAAGTATACCATAAAAGTTAAAACAGTGAGCTCCAGTGGGGGGCATTAAAGATAAAATTACATTGCATATTAATAGGCTGAACATATATTGGCAGACATATATTCACAACAACATTCAGTAGCATGAATATTTGAACCTGACGCGTTTCAACCCCTGTACTTGGGGTCTTCTTCAGAGGATTGGTCTGCTGAGAAATATACATAGATGAAGTTGATACATGTAAATAAATTACACTAGTATAATGGTAATTACATTCACCATGTAAAATATGGATACAATAGTAATAATTTACCCAATAATATATGTTCGGCAAAGAGGAGAACGAGGCCTCCCATATGGAGATCCCTTGGAACGACTATCCTCCTGTCCCCCCCAGGAGAAGGACACTGGGCACCCCTACCGCCACCACGGTTCAGGCCGGGGTAGTGAAAGCAGCGACGTGGCTTGCGAGAGGTCACACTCTTAGGTACCACCCACCAGACTAGCAAGAACAACCAGGGAGCACAGAGGGTTACACCTGTGAGAGTAATCAAAAAGTTCCTCATAGTAAACTCAGTCATTTACATGGTACTGATTATATGTCCAAGAAGGGACAGGAAAACAGAAATTATATATATATATGATATTTTCCAGAGGCAGTATAGGGTATAGGCAGTACCTCAGTATGTGCTCAATGTGATGACGATCCATGTAAAAACGTGATATATAAGAAAACCACAGTGGAGTGAAAAGATGAAAAATAGGTAATGGCTAGTGAGGACTGAGTGTAGGAGTATGGTGAAAGGAAGTGAATGCACCGAAATTGCTGGGAGAAAAGATATGGAAAAGGAGAGGAGAAAAGAGGAGAGAAATTGGGGAGGGGAGGGAGGAAAAGAGGGAGGGGAAGGGGAGGGGGGAAAAAAGGGAAGGGAGAGGAAGGAGGGGAAGGGGGAGGGTTTATAGGGTGGAAGAGGAAGAAAAAAAAAGAAGGAAAAGGATTGCACAGAAAGTTAAAAATGAATTAATTACCTCAAGGGGTACTAAAGGACACGTGTTTAGGCACTGTGTTGCCCCATATATAAGACTGGTGCCTGTTAACCAAACCCGGGATTGGTCATAGGATATAACGGACTCGGTGGATTGGTATCCCACGCTGAGTCCACCAGTCTGAAAAATAGGTAAACATCAAAGTGTAAATTGTAGAGAACGAATGGTGGCCAGGTCATTGTACAACAAGGCCACTATGAATAAACGGGGGTCAATGCAGAATCAAATAATGTTCGCATGAGCCCCCATTGTATAGGACAAAAAGTAGTGCCTAGACAAGGACCAAATACAAAGTGATAGAAGTGATACTTACTTGGTATAAATTGAAAAAGTGCCTGCTGTTCACCAGGAAGAAAAAGAGACTGAGGGTGTGTTGCGAGTATACCTCTTATATACTGCCTGTTGGGGGTGTGTACTCACTTATGATCAATCCAGGTGTGTGCGCCGTCCCTGATTGCTCTGCGGTGGGCGGCGTGGCTGCCAAATAGGCAGTCGAGCGTGGCTTCCCCGGCGTTCCGGAAGAGCATAGCTCCGACTCGGCGTCACTCTCGTCGAAATCTCGCGATGCCGATGACGTCACGCCGCACGCGCGGGGCCCCGCGCATGCGCAGTGGCGAACGGCATCCGAGAGTGTTCCGGAATGCCGCCGGCAAGGAGGAAGTGATCCCCAATGTAACGCCCGGTGGCCATCCAGGCATCCAATGGGGAAACATGGGGGGGAGGAGCCACCTATATGGGCCGGCTCGTTCCCCCCCCCACCTTGCCGGGAAGCCAGATCGCGGATCACCCCCGATCCTGAGATGGGGGCGGAGACAGCACCGCAGGACTCCCTCAATCAGGAGGGGAGGGGGGGGCAGTTCCAAGTGGAAAAGAGTATACAAAAAACGATTGAAACATTGTACATAACATATATCTATTGATTCAAAACAATGTCATTCATACTAACATTGGCGTGTATATCTATACGTAAGGAGCATCAGTACAGGAAGAAAACTTCAAATGCATATGTTGGCATCTGCATAGCATCCCGATAAGGGAAAAAGTGATAATGAATTAGTAGGGTATATGAATTCATAACACATACTACTATAATAAAATATCCAATTATTAAGAGAGATAACCGGGGAATAGGAAACATAAGAAAAAAGAACCAATCAGAGTGAAGTAAAAGTAAGATAGAATAAAATAAAATGAAATAAACTAAAATAAAGCAGAACGATAAAGGGTAGGGCTTATTGTCACCAATTTTTGTAAGCTATATATAGTTATTGTCACCAATTTTTTGTAAGCTATATATGGTTTCATTGGAAACTAACTATTGTGTTTTTCCAGAAACGAAACCCTTTAAAAAGGGGGCAAATGAGATAGCCTCATTAAGTCCTGGGAACGAGGTGGAATTGAGCATAAAGATCCACCTCTGTTCGCGTTGCAGCAAAGTTTTGTTCCAATCGCCGCCTCGAACGGGTATATGAACCCGATCGAGTGCGGCGAAGGATACCTTCGGCATTATAGAGTTGTGGATTTCCATTACATGGCGTCCAAGGGGTAAGTATGGATTACTAATTTGCATATGGTAGATGTGTTTTGATATCCGCTGATGGAATTCTTGCTTGGTCTTGCCCACATAATGCGCTCCACACTCGCAGGACATAAGGTATACCACCCCTCTTGTTTGGCAATTGGTAAAATGCCTGGGTTTAAAAATTGACCCATTTGGAAGATGAAAGACCTTTTCACGTCTAATATATTGGCAATACGAACAGTGCCCACAGGGAAAAGATCCCAGAACAGAACAGTGTTTCCGTCTTTTTTGTGCGTTTTTGAACTCACTCTGAACCAGCTTGTCTTTCAGCGATGTAGCTCGTCTGTAAGTAATAGAGGGGGTATTTGAAATGAACCTACTGACTTTCGGGTCATCTAAAAGTATAGACCAGTGTTTTCGGATGACGTTATTTATCTCGTTGTGCTGTTTCGAGAAGCGTAAAATCACCCTGGTGGTGGCCATGTCCTGGTCGTGTCTCACTCTCTCTTTGAATAGCAGTGTATGTCTTGGCTGTGTGACCACTCTATTGTATGCCTTGCGTAGGCATGAGTGGCTGTAGCCTCGCGCTAAGAGCCTCGTTTGTAGTTTTTGTGCTTCTTGTTTGAAAGATACCTCGTCGGAGCAATTCCTACGGACACGTAGATACTGTCCATATGGGATCGAGTTTTTTAGACGAGTAGGATGAAAGCTATCCGCGTGAAGGATGGTATTTCCTGCGGTGCTTTTTCGAAAAAGTGTACTAGAGATTGTATCCTCAGAGGTACGTCTCAGCTGTACATCCAAGAATGCAATCTGATCACGATCATAGGACATGGTAAATTTTAGATTAAATTCGTTTTCATTGATTTGGTCAAAAAACTTTAGTAGTAGCTCTTCAGGGCCGTCCCAGATGAGGAGGACATCATCAATGTACCGTCGCCACATATATATGTGGCTCCTATACCTGGCAATGTCCTCCCCATCATCGAGCATTTTCTCCCACTCCCCCAGGTACAGATTGGCGTAGGCCGGGGCACAACAAGTGCCCATGGCCACGCCCTGCACCTGGAGGTAGTGGGAGTTGTCAAAGACGAAAAAATTGTGATTGAGGATGTACTCGAGTCCGTTGATAATGAACTCGTTAACTGCCCCATCATATTTCAGATGTCTGGACAGGAGTGCCCGTATAGCCTCGATCCCCTTGTAGTGGGGTATCGAGCTATACAGGGCCTCGACGTCAATGGCCACAAGGATGGAATTGGGTGGAAGTGATATTCCCTGAATGAGTTGAAGTAGATGCATTGTGTCCTTCACAAATGAGGGCATACAGATGACGAAAGGTTGCAAAAGCGAATCAATCACTTTACTGAGGTTTTCTGAAATCCCCCCATTGCCGGAGACAATTGGTCGTCCGGGGGGTTTTGTTCGACTTTTATGGATTTTGGGCAAACTATAAAAAGTGGCCATACGTGGGTGTTTTACTCGGATAAATTCGTATTGGTCTCTTGTGATAGCTCCTTTATCAAGAGCAGACAAAATTAGATCATAAAACTGGGTATAGGATTTTTGTATGATTTTAGTTGGGATAATTTTATACCATTCACCATTGTCCAGAATATCTAGACACATGCGTACATAGTCCTGATTGTCCATCAGGACCACGTTACCTCCTTTATCAGATGGTTTTATTGTAATCTCAACATTGTTACACAGAGAGTCGATAGCCATCGATTCCTCTATTGTGAGATTTTGAGGTAGTGTTTTTTTATTATTTTGATGTGAAAGTTTGGCAATGTCCCTAAGTGTTTGTTTGACAAAGATCTCTATACTAGGATTCAGACTAAGTGACGGAAATTTTCCAGATGGTTTTTTGAAATTGGTTAGCGGATTCAGAGTGGGTTCATTCGCACCTTCGAGGAGGGTTTCCAGATCGATTTGGTCTATAAGGTCTATGGTATTGTTCTCTTGAAACAAGAGGGTCAAATCGCGTAGAGCTTTTAGCTCCTTTATGCTGAAGATGTCCCCTTGGGTCATATCCATATCAGTATCGTTTTTTGCATGAAGACTCTTCAAAAGTAGCCGACGTGCAAATAATTGCAAATCGGTTACAACTTCGAATAAATCGAAGTTCCCTTGTGGACAAAAAGTAAGCCCACGTGACAATACATTAGCTTCGGCTGGGGATAAAGGGTGTGATGATAAGTTAATTACACTGAGGGATTCTGTTGGATCCGCTTGACATACGAGTCCAGATTCCCCACTCCCCTGTTTGATTGGGACGGAGAGAGTCCCCATGTTTGGTTTAAAGGGGTCTGTGATCCAAATTTTGGACATCCTGATGGTGAATTTACAGGCATTTTATTTCCTACTGGGTTAGATGGAATTATAGTTTCATTGGTGGCCGAATTCGATGTATCAGATTTAGGTATTGTGGGCCTCGCCTCATTGGTATGGAGTTCCGAAACGGTCTCCGAAGCGGTCTCTATAGTCCGCTTCTTTCTATCTTGTTCTGGAGAACCCTTATTGTTACGACTTCTTTTGAATTTACCCCGCTCTTTGGATATTTTTTGATTCTGGCTAGAGTCAAGATCTTGACTCTAGCCAGAATCAAAAAATATCCAAAGAGCGGGGTAAATTCAAAAGAAGTCGTAACAATAAGGGTTCTCCAGAACAAGATAGAAAGAAGCGGACTATAGAGACCGCTTCGGAGACCGTTTCGGAACTCCATACCAATGAGGCGAGGCCCACAATACCTAAATCTGATACATCGAATTCGGCCACCAATGAAACTATAATTCCATCTAACCCAGTAGGAAATAAAATGCCTGTAAATTCACCATCAGGATGTCCAAAATTTGGATCACAGACCCCTTTAAACCAAACATGGGGACTCTCTCCGTCCCAATCAAACAGGGGAGTGGGGAATCTGGACTCGTATGTCATGCGGATCCAACAGAATCCCTCAGTGTAATTAACTTATCATCACACCCTTTATCCCCAGCCGAAGCTAATGTATTGTCACGTGGGCTTACTTTTTGTCCACAAGGGAACTTCGATAAATTCGAAGTTGTAACCGATTTGCAATTATTTGCACGTCGGCTACTTTTGAAGAGTCTTCATGCAAAAAACGATACTGATATGGATATGACCCAAGGGGACACCTTCAGCATAAAGGAGCTAAAAGCTCTACGCGATTTGACCCTCTTGTTTCAAGAGAACAATACCATAGACCTTATAGACCAAATCGATCTGGAAACCCTCCTCGAAGGTGCGAATGAACCCACTCTGAATCCGCTAACCAATTTCAAAAAACCATCTGGAAAATTTCCGTCACTTAGTCTGAATCCTAGTATAGAGATCTTTGTCAAACAAACACTTAGGGACATTGCCAAACTTTCACATCAAAATAATTAAAAAAACACTACCTCAAAATCTCACAATAGAGGAATCGATGGCTATCGACTCTCTGTGTAACAATGTTGAGATTACAATAAAACCATCTGATAAAGGAGGTAACGTGGTCCTGATGGACAATCAGGACTACGTACGCATGTGTCTAGATATTCTGGACAATGGTGAATGGTATAAAATTATCCCAACTAAAATCATACAAAAATCCTATACCCAGTTTTATGATCTAATTTTGTCTGCTCTTGATAAAGGAGCTATCACAAGAGACCAATACGAATTTATCCGAGTAAAACACCCACGTATGGCCACTTTTTATAGTTTGCCCAAAATCCATAAAAGTCGAACAAAACCCCCCGGACGACCAATTGTCTCCGGCAATGGGGGAATTTCAGAAAACCTCAGTAAAGTGATTGATTCGCTTTTGCAACCTTTCGTCATCTGTATGCCCTCATTTGTGAAGGACACAATGCATCTACTTCAACTCATTCAGGGAATATCACTTCCACCCAATTCCATCCTTGTGGCCATTGACGTCGAGGCCCTGTATAGCTCGATACCCCACTACAAGGGGATCGAGGCTATACGGGCACTCCTGTCCAGACATCTGAAATATGATGGGGCAGTTAACGAGTTCATTATCAACGGACTCGAGTACATCCTCAATCACAATTTTTTCGTCTTTGACAACTCCCACTACCTCCAGGTGCAGGGCGTGGCCATGGGCACTTGTTGTGCCCCGGCCTACGCCAATCTGTACCTGGGGGAGTGGGAGAAAATGCTCGATGATGGGGAGGACATTGCCAGGTATAGGAGCCACATATATATGTGGCGACGGTACATTGATGATGTCCTCCTCATCTGGGACGGCCCTGAAGAGCTACTACTAAAGTTTTTTGACCAAATCAATGAAAACGAATTTAATCTAAAATTTACCATGTCCTATGATCGTGATCAGATTGCATTCTTGGATGTACAGCTGAGACGTACCTCTGAGGATACAATCTCTAGTACACTTTTTCGAAAAAGCACCGCAGGAAATACCATCCTTCACGCGGATAGCTTTCATCCTACTCGTCTAAAAAACTCGATCCCATATGGACAGTATCTACGTGTCCGTAGGAATTGCTCCGACGAGGTATCTTTCAAACAAGAAGCACAAAAACTACAAACGAGGCTCTTAGCGCGAGGCTACAGCCGCTCATGCCTACGCAAGGCATACAATAGAGTGGTCACACAGCCAAGACATACACTGCTATTCAAAGAGAGAGTGAGACACGACCAGGACATGGCCACCACCAGGGTGATTTTACGCTTCTCGAAACAGCACAACGAGATAAATAACGTCATCCGAAAACACTGGTCTATACTTTTAGATGACCCGAAAGTCAGTAGGTTCATTTCAAATACCCCCTCTATTACTTACAGACGAGCTACTTCGCTGAAAGACAAGCTGGTTCAGAGTGAGTTCAAAAACGCACAAAAAAGACGGAAACACTGTTCTGTTCTGGGATCTTTTCCCTGTGGGCACTGTTCGTATTGCCAATATATTAGACGTGAAAAGGTCTTTCATCTTCCAAATGGGTCAATTTTTAAACCCAGGCATTTTACCAATTGCCAAACAAGAGGGGTGGTATACCTTATGTCCTGCGAGTGTGGAGCGCATTATGTGGGCAAGACCAAGCAAGAATTCCATCAGCGGATATCAAAACACATCTACCATATGCAAATTAGTAATCCATACTTACCCCTTGGACGCCATGTAATGGAAATCCACAACTCTATAATGCCGAAGGTATCCTTCGCCGCACTCGATCGGGTTCATATACCCGTTCGAGGCGGCGATTGGAACAAAACTTTGCTGCAACACGAACAGAGGTGGATCTTTATGCTCAATTCCACCTCGTTCCCAGGACTTAATGAGGCTATCTCATTTGCCCCCTTTTTAAAGGGTTTCGTTTCTGGAAAAACACAATAGTTAGTTTCCAATGAAACCATATATAGCTTACAAAAAATTGGTGACAATAACTATATATAGCTTACAAAAATTGGTGACAATAAGCCCTACCCTTTATCGTTCTGCTTTATTTTAGTTTATTTCATTTTATTTTATTCTATCTTACTTTTACTTCACTCTGATTGGTTCTTTTTTCTTATGTTTCCTATTCCCCGGTTATTTCTCTTAATAATTGGATATTTTATTATAGTAGTATGTGTTATGAATTCATATACCCTACTAATTCATTATCACTTTTTCCCTTATCGGGATGCTATGCAGATGCCAACATATGCATTTGAAGTTTTCTTCCTGTACTGATGCTCCTTACGTATAGATATACACGCCAATGTTAGTATGAATGACATTGTTTTGAATCAATAGATATATGTTATGTACAATGTTTCAATCGTTTTTTGTATACTCTTTTCCACTTGGAACTGCCCCCCCCCTCCCCTCCTGATTGAGGGAGTCCTGCGGTGCTGTCTCCGCCCCCATCTCAGGATCGGGGGTGATCCGCGATCTGGCTTCCCGGCAAGGTGGGGGGGGGAACGAGCCGGCCCATATAGGTGGCTCCTCCCCCCCATGTTTCCCCATTGGATGCCCGGATGGCCACCGGGCGTTACATTGGGGATCACTTCCTCCTTGCCGGCGGCATTCCGGAACACTCTCGGATGCCGTTCGCCACTGCGCATGCGCGGGGCCCCGCGCGTGCGGCGTGACGTCATCGGCATCGCGAGATTTCGACGAGAGTGACGCCGAGTCGGAGCTATGCTCTTCCGGAACGCCGGGGAAGCCACGCTCGACTGCCTATTTGGCGGCCACGCCGCCCACCGCAGAGCAATCAGGGACGGCGCACACACCTGGATTGATCATAAGTGAGTACACACCCCCAACAGGCAGTATATAAGAGGTATACTCGCAACACACCCTCAGTCTCTTTTCCTTCCTGGTGAACAGCAGGCACTTTTTCAATTTATACCAAGTAAGTATCACTTCTATCACTTTGTATTTGGTCCTTGTCTAGGCACTACTTTTTGTCCTATACAATGGGGGCTCATGCGAACATTATTTGATTCTGCATTGACCCCCGTTTATTCATAGTGGCCTTGTTGTACAATGACCTGGCCACCATTCGTTCTCTACAATTTACACTTTGATGTTTACCTATTTTTCAGACTGGTGGACCCAGCGTGGGATACCAATCCACCGAGTCCGTTATATCCTATGACCAATCCCGGGTTTGGTTAACAGGCACCAGTCTTATATATGGGGCAACACAGTGCCTAAACACGTGTCCTTTAGTACCCCTTGAGGTAATTAATTCATTTTTAACTTTCTGTGCAATCCTTTTCCTTCTTTTTTTTTCTTCCTCTTCCACCCTATAAACCCCCCCCCCTTCCCCTCCTTCCTCTCCCTTCCCTTTTTCCCCCCCCTCCCCTTCCCCTCCCTCTTTTCCTCCCTCCCCTCCCCAATTTCTCTCCTCTTTTCTCCTCTCCTTTTCCATATCTTTTCTCCCAGCAATTTCGGTGCATTCACTTCCTTTCACCATACTCCTACACTCAGTCCTCACTAGCCATTACCTATTTTTCATCTTTTCACTCCACTGTGGTTTTCTTATATATCACGTTTTTACATGGATCGTCATCACATTGAGCACATACTGAGGTACTGCCTATACCCTATACTGCCTCTGGAAAATATCATATATATATATATAATTTCTGTTTTCCTGTCCCTTCTTGGACATATAATCAGTACCATGTAAATGACTGAGTTTACTATGAGGAACTTTTTGATTACTCTCACAGGTGTAACCCTCTGTGCTCCCTGGTTGTTCTTGCTAGTCTGGTGGGTGGTACCTAAGAGTGTGACCTCTCGCAAGCCACGTCGCTGCTTTCACTACCCCGGCCTGAACCGTGGTGGCGGTAGGGGTGCCCAGTGTCCTTCTCCTGGGGGGGACAGGAGGATAGTCGTTCCAAGGGATCTCCATATGGGAGGCCTCGTTCTCCTCTTTGCCGAACATATATTATTGGGTAAATTATTACTATTGTATCCATATTTTACATGGTGAATGTAATTACCATTATACTAGTGTAATTTATTTACATGTATCAACTTCATCTATGTATATTTCTCAGCAGACCAATCCTCTGAAGAAGACCCCAAGTACAGGGGTTGAAACGCGTCAGGTTCAAATATTCATGCTACTGAATGTTGTTGTGAATATATGTCTGCCAATATATGTTCAGCCTATTAATATGCAATGTAATTTTATCTTTAATGCTCCCCACTGGAGCTCACTGTTTTAACTTTTATGGTATACTTTAATAAATTTGTCATATTTTTGATACTGAATTTGATTTTCTTTATCATTGTGCTGCCTAAAAACCCCATCTTTTGGGGGAACTTCTCTCTTGTTTATTACTATGACTTCATAACCAGTAATATGTAAAACTCAATAAAAATGTATTGAAAAAAAAAAAGACTGAGCAACATCATTGATGTTTTAGGCAAAATCTAAACGAAAAAAAAATTGTCATTATTGTTGTACGTGTTTTAAAAAGTATAAAGTAATTGCAAAGCCAAATTTTGAAGATGCACACTGTGTCATGTGCTATCTGCCATCATGGGATATCAATGTACGCATTTTGTGGGTGCAACTCTTTCCTCTAAACTAAAGTAGGTGAGAGGATGGGGTTGCACCCCGGAAACACGTCCATTGATCCCCCATGATGAGATCTAGCACATGTTGACACACTGTGGCTTTTTAAAGAAAAGCAAAACCACTTTGCACTACAAGTGCAAGTGCACTTGAAAGTGCACTTGTAGAGCAAAGTGGATTGTCCTTTCTGAAATAAGGCCCAGTGTGTCAACATGTGCTAGCTCCCATCATGGGGGATCAATGGATGTGATTCGGGGGTGCAACCCCTTCCTCTCACCTACTTTAGTTTGGAGGAAGGGGTTGCACCCACAAAGCGTGTACATTGATATCCCATGATGGCAGATAGCATATGTTGACACACTGTGTGTTTTGTGGCTTTAGCAAAATAGATGTAGGGAAAATACACACATTTTAGGTATGGGATAATGAGGGAAATTCAAATTTTGAGCAAACTTTGACTTTTACAGGGGTGAGATCACCCCATCTGATGAAGGCAAAATCAACACAGTATTGACATACTAATAGGGATGAGCTGAACACCCCCCCCCCGGTTCGGTTCGCATCCAGAACACGCAAACGGACCGAAAGTTTATGTGAACTTTCAAACACTATTAAACTCTATGGGACTCGAACGTGAGAAATCAAAAGTGCGAATTTTAAAGGCTAATATGCAAGTTAGTACCATTTAAAGTCATTTAAAACTGCTTGCAGCTGTAATGTAATGTCGGGTCCCGGCCATATGGATGAAAATTATTGAGAAAAACAGCATGGGTAACCCCCCAGCCCATTACCAGGCCCTTTGGGTTTTGTATGAATATTAAGGGGAACCCCGCACCCAAATTAAAAAAAAGAAAAGGCGTGGGGCCCCCAGGCCCTATGTACTCTGAACAGCAGTATACAGGCGGTCCCAAGAAAGACAGGGACTGTTGGTTTGTTCTTAAGTTGAATCTGTTTGTAATTTGTAACAGGTACATTTTGTAAGTGTAGCTCCAGCCAAAAAATCTATTTTTAAGCTTTTTGGAAAACATAGGGAAGGGTTATCATCACCCCTGTAACATTTGTTTTGCTGTCTGTGCCCCTTTTCAGAAGATTTAACCTCACTTTCTGTCCCAATGACAATTGGATTTAGAAAATTTGGGTTTTTTAGGGAAACAAGGATTGGTGATAAAGCATTAGTGGAGGAAACACCTTTTTCCCATATTACTAATTTCCCTTCCTGGAGGTAGATTTCCTCTCACTTCTTGTTGTCTCTCTCCATTTGTAAGTAGGAATCCTTTGTAAGTCAGATGTTTGAAAGTAGGGGCCTGCCCTATATACTCTGCAGAAATTTGGGCCTGGTGGTACCAGAACACTGTAAGCCCTCACAGTTACTCTTGGTGGGCGCTGGAATGGGCCCTGCTGTGAAATATTATATCAAGAAATGTAATTACATGCCCCGTTGAACGGGGTCAGAAAAATTGGGCATTTGATGGTGGTGTGATGGTGTTGCCACAACACTGTAAGCCCACACAGTTACTCTTGGTGGGCACAGGAACGGGCCCTGCTGTGTAATATTAGATCAAAAATTGTAATTACACACCCCTGTTGAACAGGGGCAGAAAAATTGAGCTTTAGGCACTGGTGGTGGTGCCTCAACACTGCAACCCCTCACAGATACTCTAGTTGAGTGCAGGAACAAGCCCTGCTGCAAAATATTACAGCAAAAATTGTAATTACACGCCCCTGTTGAACAGGGGAAGAAAAATTGGGCCTTAGCCACTGGTGGTGGTGCCCAGAACCAAGCTATTATTACAAGCTATCAACATGAACATTGAGGAGGAATAGGATAGTCACTAAGTATACCAGGATAGTCACTCAGCATCAGCATAGGCAGTCTTCAAGGGATCTCACATTCATTAAAAAATGAGTCGGTTACATCAGCATCAGGTACTTGGTAGCTGGTGATCCAAGACTGATTCGTCTTTATGAAGGTGAGCCGATCAACCGAGTCGGTGGACAGGCGCACTCTGATCGGTTACAAAGCCTCCAGCAGCACTGAATGTGCGTTCCGAAAGAACGCTGGATGCAGGACAGGCCAGTAGCTCAATTGCATACTGTGCAAGCTCTGATCAATGATCCATCCTCAAGACCCAGTAACCCAGAGGATTTTCGGTTGGAAAGGTCTCCAAGTCTGATCTTGCACCTAGGTATGCCTGCACCATGTAAATTAGACGCTGGCGATGGTTGCTGGAACCGATCAGACCTTGGGGCTGCAGACTAAAAAATTGTCTGAATGCATCTGTCAGACGGCCACCTTCTCCACCGCTCCTTCTGTGACTGACCAAATCCTCAGCAACACGTTGTCCAGGACCAGGAATTTGTAACCTCCCAGGCTCTGGAAACGTGTTGCACAAACCATTCTGCAAGGCCTCCCGAAGATGTTTCATCCTCTGCTCCCTCTGCGATGGCTGGATAAGTTCCGCAACCTTACCCTTGTAATGTGGATCAAGGAGGGTTTCCAGCCAGTAATGTTCCCTCTCCTTGATACCATGAATTTGAGGGTTCTTTTGCAGGATCAGGGTGGCCATGCAGCGTAGAATTGCTGAGGCATTCGGTCCGGAGTCCTCTGAATCACTAAGGGTGACCTGATCCGCAGCCACCTCCTCCCAGCCACATACAAGTCCATGGGTTTCTGGGGACTGTAAACGATCCCTTAAAGACTACTGCTGATGCTGAGTGCTAGGCTCCACCTCCATGCTGACACAATCCTCCTCCTCCTCCTCCTCTTCCTGTGCAATCAGTGGGCCCACAGGAACACTGTCTGGATAAAGGGGGCCTTGGGAGGTAAGGAAGTCCTCCTTTTCCTCCCTTTGTTCTGCCTCAAGTGCCCTGTCAATTATTCCATGCAGCGTGTGCTTCAACAGGTAGACAAGAGGGACAGTATCACTGATGCATGCACTGTCACTGCTCACCATCCTCGTGGCCACCTCAAATGGTGACAGGACAGTACATGCATCCTTGATAATGAGCCACTGGCGTGGCAAAAAAAATCCAAGCTCCCCTGACCCTGTCCTGGTGCCATAGTCACACAGGTACTCATTGATGGCCCTCTGCTGCATGTGCAGCTGCTGCAGCATGGCCAACGTTGAGTTCCATCTGGTGGGCATGTCACAGATTAGGCAGTTCTAGGGCAGGTTGTATTCCTTTTGGAGGTCAGCCAGCCGAGCACTGGCATTATATGACCGGCGAAAATGCACACAGACTTTCTTGGCCTGCCTCAGGAGATCCTGTAAGCCCAGGTACCTGCACAAGAACCGCTGCACCACCAAATTAAGGACGTGAGCCAAACAGGGAACATGGGTGAAGTGTCCCTGTTATAGGGCGGAGAGGAGGTTGGTGCCATTGTCGCAAACCACCATTCCTGCCTGAAGCTGGTGTGGCATGAACCACCTCTGAGCCTGTCCCTTTAGAGCTGACAGAATCTCTGCCCCAGCGTGGCTCTTGTCCCCTAAGCACACCAGCTCAAGCACCACATGGCATCTTTTTGCCTGAGTGCTTGCGTAGCCCTTTGAATGCCTACGGAGCACCGCTGGTTCTGAGGACAAATCTATAGAGGAAGAGGCCATGGAGGAAGAAGAAGAGGAGGGGGTGAAGGAGAGAGGTGTGTCAGAATCACCACTAGTAGCATTTTGGAGGTGTGGTGGTGGAGCAAGCTCCAACAATACTGCACCATGTCCTGCATCCTTCCCAGCTGCCAGCAGGGTCACCCAGCGTGCCGTGAAAGATAGGTAACGTCCCTGTCCATGCCTCCTGGACCATGAGTCAGTGGTAATATGCACCTTACTGTTGATGCCCTGTCAAGACATTGCCTTCCACATGCCGGTAGAGAGCCGCAATCGCCTTCCATGAAAAAAAGTGGCATTTGGGAACCTGCCACTGAGGTACCGCACATTCCACAAATTCACGAAAGGGGGCAGAGTCTACCAGCTGAAAAAGGCAGCAGTTGGAGTGCTAGAAATTTAGCCAAGCTAGCATTCAGCCGCTGGGCATGTGGATGGCTGGGACCGAATTTCTTTTGCCGGTTTAGCAACTGGGGTAGGGAAATTTGCCTGCTACAATCGGACGTTGGTGTAGCGATAGCAGATTGCCCTCAAGTACTTGGCACACCTAATTCTACACCTTCATTCCTCTCATTGCAGGCTTCTGAGAGAACTGAAGGTATATTGGGGTTGGAGATCCCAGCTGATGAGGAGCAAGGAGAAGTCCGCCTTGTTCTTTGGTGTGGGTCTTTTTTAGTACGCTTGTCAACGGACTGCATGGGGGTTCGACATATGTCTGGTCAAGCATGTGGTACCCAAGTGGCTGCTGTTTTGGCCACACTTGATACGCTTCAGACATATGTTGCAAACAGCAACAGTGCGATCTTCTGCACACGTCTCAAAAAAGGCCCACACCAAAGAACTTTTGGAAAAATGCGTGGAGTCAGTAGCGCCCTGCACATGCGGAGCTCTGCGGTGTGATGCAGTCAGTGTGCTGCCCTTAAGCTGGCCCCTGGAGAGCATCCTGCCTTGTTGGAGATGTGCCTCCTCCTCCTCTCTCCTATCAGGCACCCATGTAGAGTCAGTGACCTCATCATCTCCTCCCTCCTCGTCACTGGAGCAAACCTGACAGTATGCTGCAGCTGGGGGAACATGACTGCCAGTTTGTTGTCCTTCTTGGGCACCCCCTCTGGGCTCAAATTACTGCCTTCCACAATCTGGGTACCATCATCAGAGCCTTCAAAACACTGCGCATCCTCCTGCAGCATGTACCCAACACTGTGGTCGAACAGTTTGGGGGACTCCTCAGGGCATGATGGCGTGGCTAGGGAAGGAGTGACTGATGACATTGAGCCAATGGAAGAGGCTGCTTTGGCAGCTGCATTGGCAGCCAAAGTCCCTCTGAGCCTGGGTGACAGAGGATGAGGAGGATAAGGACGGCTTGGTCATCCACTCTACCAACTCTTCTGTATGTTGTGGCTCAACACAGCCAGCTGCCGAAAAAAAGGACAAGCGTGCCCCATGGCCATACTGTATTTGATGTATTTGTAATGTATTTGAATAGGTACAACAGGAATGGCCTGCAGTGAGATGTAGTTGCACAAAGCTGGGGTGTATATATATACTGAATATGCTGCAGCTAACTGAATCAACTGCCTGCCTGTAGTATATTAGTAACAGAACAACAGGAACGGTCTGCAGCAAGATCTAGCTGCACAGGATACAGTACTGAATATACTGCAGCTAACTGAATGAACTGCTTGTCTGTAGTATATTAGAAAAAGAACAACAGGAAAGGTCTGCAGTGAGATCCAGCTGCACAAGATACAGTACTGAATATAGTGCAGCTAACTGAATGAACTGCCTGCCTGTAGTATATTAGGAACAGAACAGAAACGGTCTGCAGCGAGATCTAGCTGCACAGGATACAGTACTGAATATACTGCAGCTAACTGAATGAACTGCCTGCCTGTAGTATATTAGGAACAGAACAACAGGAATGGTCTGCAACGAGATCTAGCTGCACAGGATACAGTACTGAAAATACTGCAGCTAACTGAATGAACTGCCTGGCTGTAGTATATTAGAAATAGAACAGGAACGGTCTGCCACGAGATCTAGCTGCACAAGATACAGTACTGAATATACTGCAGCTAACTGAATGAACTGCCTACCTGTAGTATATTAGGAACAGAACAACAGGAACGGTCTGCAGCAAAATCTAGCTGCACGGGATACAGTACTGAATATACTGCAGCTAACTGAATGAACTGCCTGCCTGTAGTATATTAGTAACAACAACAGGAACAGTCTGCAGCGAGATCTAGCTGCACAGGATACAGTACTGAATATACTGCCGCTAACTGAATGAACTGCCTGCCTGTAGTATATTAGGAATAGAACAGGAACGGTCTGCAGCAAGATCTAGCTGCACAGGAAACAGTAATGAATATACTGCAGCTAACTGAATGAACTGCCTGCCTGTAGTATATTAGGAACAGAACAACAGGAACGGTCTGCAGTAAGATCTAGCTGCACGGGATACAGTACTGAATATACTGCAGCTAACTGAATGAACTGCCTGCCTGTAGTATATTAGTAACAGAACAACAGGAACGGTCTGCAGCAAGATCCAGCTGCACAGGATACAGTACTGAATATACTGCAGCTAACTGAATAAACTGCCTGCCTGTAGTATATTAGGAACAGAACACTAACGGTCTGCAGCAAGATCTAGCTGCACAGGAAACAGTAATGAATATACTGCAGCTAACTGAATGAACTGCCTACCTGTAGTATATTAGAAACAGAACAACAGGAACGGTCTGCAGTGAGATCTAGCTGCACAGGATACAGTACTGAATATACTGCAGCTAACTGAATGAACTGCCTGCCTGTAGTATATTAGGAACAGAACAACAGGAACGGTCTGCAGCGAGATCCAGCTGCACAGGATACAGTACTAAATATACTGCAGCTAACTGAATGAACTGCCTGCCTGTAGTATATTAGGAACAGAAACGGTCTGCAGCGAGATCTTGCTGCACAGGAAACAGTAATGAATATACTGCAGCTAACTGAATGAACTGCCTGCCTGTAGTATATTAGGAACAGAACAACAGGAACGGTCTGCAGTAAGATCTAGCTGCACGGGATACAGTACTGAATATACTGCAGCTAACTGAATGAACTGCCTGCCTGTAGTATATTAGTAACAAAACAACAGGAACGGTCTGCAGCAAGATCCAGCTGCACACAATGCAGTACTGAATATACTGCAGCTAACTAAATGAACTACCTGCCTGTAGTATTTTAGGAAGAGAACAACAGGAATGGTCTGCAGCGAGACCTAGCTAAACTGGATACAGTATATACTGTACTTTATATATATATATATATATATATGTATATATACACAAAGCCTGGAAAGTATATATACTGTATACTAAATATACTGGAGCTAACTGAATCAACTGTCTGCTCAATCTTTCTCTCTCTCTCTCTCTGAATGCCGGAACACACTACACACGGCCGACATGCAGGCCAATTATGGCTCTGTTCGCTTACGTCGCTGTGATTGGTCAAAGCATGCGGGTCATAGTGCATGCTTGGCCAATCATCAGCCAGCAAACCACTGTGATGATGCAGTGCATTATGGGCTGTGATGTGCCGCTCGAATTTGGCGCGAATGGCCCATAATGTTCGATCTTCGGTAGACGATCGAACAGCCGATGTTCGAGTCGAACTCATGTTCGACTCAAACTTGAAGCTCATCCCTACATATTAATGTCTCATATGGCCTTCACTTTAGCAAAGTTGAACTTTGTAAGTTCCTGAGTTGGGGATGTGTATGTTATGGTTTATAACATGCCTGTTTAGCCATAAGAAAAGACAACTTTATGTCAAATATACATGTTATACACCAAGATGTTGGTTTGTTAAAAAATGTTTATAACGCACACCTGAATGTGCTTGGAGTAAAATGTTTTATACCCACTTCCCGCCCGCCTATAGCGGATTGACGTCCGGGAAGTGGTTCCGTTATCCTGACTGGGCGTCATATGATGTACAGTGGGATAACATGCCGCCGCGCGCCCCCCGGGGGCGCGCATCGAGGCGATCAGTGGAGAGGTGTGTCAGCCTGACACACCGCTACACCGATCTTGGTAAAGAGCCTCCGGCGGATCGGAAGAGCCAATGGGAAGAGCCGTCGATCTGCTTTTCCTCACTCGCGTCTGACAGACGCGAGTAGAGGAGAGCCGATCGGCGGTTCTCCTGACAGGGGGGTCTGCGCAGCCCCCCCTCAGATCACCACACTGGACCACCAGGGATCGCCACTAGGACCACCAGGGAAGGGGCAACATGTGGATGGCCAGGTATGTACCCCATGGCCATCCACATGTGCTCAATGTGCCCAATCTGTGCCAATCAGTGCCCACAAATGGGCACTGATTGGCACCATTATGTTCCAGATCTGCCCAGCAATGTTTTATCAATGCCACCTGTCATTGCCCATCGGTGCCACCCGTCAGTGCCCATCTGTGCCCATCAGTGCCCACCTATCAGTGTCCATCAGTGCCACACATCAGTGCCACCCATAAGTACCCATCAGTGTCACCCATATGTACCAATCAATGCCACCTACGAGTGCCCATCAGTGCCGCCTATGAGTGCCCATCGGTGCCACCTATGAGTGCCCATCAGTGCCGCATACCAGTGCCACCTATCAGTGCCCATCAGTGCCACCTATCAGTGACCATCAGTGCTGCCTATCAGTGCCCGTCAGTGCCACCTCATCAGTGCCACCTCATTGGTGCCACCTCATCGGTGCCCATCAGTGCCACTGTATCAGTGCCCATCAGTGCAGCCATATCAGTGTCCATCATTGAAGGTGAAAACATACTTATTTACAAAAAAATTTAACAGAAACAAAGAAAAAGTTTTTTTATTTGTTGCGCAAAAAATAAAAACCGCAGAGGTGATCAAATACCACCAAAAGAAAGCTCTATTTGTGGGAACAAAATGATAAAAAATTTGTTTGGGTACAGTGTAGCATGACCGGGCAATTGTCATTCAAATTGCGACAGCTCTGAAAGCTGAAAATTGGCCTGGGCGGGAAGGTGTCTAAGTGCCTGGTATTGAAGTGGATACTCAACAATGTGTGGCTTCTTCTTTCAATGCTCAAAACCAGTTTCTTTTTTAAGTTGGTGTAGTTACAGTGACAATGGGGGTTATTTACTAAAGGCAAATCCACTTGCAGTGCACTTGTAATGCAAAGTGGATTTGCCTTTAGTAAATAAACCCCACTGTGCTGTAAAATTTGCCAAAATCAGGCCATTTTAGGGACTACAAGCAATTAATTAATGGAGTTGAAAAGGATGATTATTTTTATCATTTGTGCATTACATACATTAACAACAAAAACATTGTGTGTGTGTAGCAGACCCACTGCAAAACATAATAGTTAGCTGAAGAGGAGATTGTCACCTCATGTATCAAATAAGTTACGTTTGCACTATTGAAGAAAATGGTCAAAAATAAAAGGCCATTTGAGAACCTAGGAGACAGATAAGAAACACAAACAGTAATTCAAATGAAATATGAGTTTAATTTTTCAAAAAAAAATATTTTACACAGCTTCCAGATTAAATCAATTGCCCCCTACCCACAAAGTACTCCACATAGTTTTGCCATACTTCGCGGGCGCTTTGGGGGGGCAAGCCAGGACGGCCACTTTCAAGCACCGTCATTTTTTGTTGAGGTGAAAAGTCAGCCTCAGTCGCAACTGAGGCCAGATAGTTGGCTGCATTCTTCCGCAAGAAATTGTGAAGAATGCAGCAGCTCAAGATGATGTGATTCAGTTTGTATTTGGCCATGTTGATGGAATGGAACTTCATGGCAATTAAACACTTCTTAACCAGAAATGAGACATCTCACGCATGGACAAGACCCCCTACAATCCTAGAAAGCCTTTGCACAAAATAAATCCACAGAGTAGAGCGAATAAGAGTGGTAGAGAGCAGAGGAGAGTGAAGGAGACCACTTCCTGTCAGGAGAGTAAATATAAAGATACGTATTTCTGCTTTTTCATTACCTCCTAGACTAAATGATTATGGGGGGCATAACATGGTAGAATTGGCACTTCCAGAAGTGACGTCAGTGTTTGACATCACATGCTGACACATTTCTTCGTCATCAACTTTGTCAAAGGATGCAATGCCTGACTAAAGCACCCATTATATAACCTACTTCCACCACACTTCTCACAGCCTATGCCATTTTAATTAAGGGAAAGCAAGCTTTAGTACAAATGCTACTAATACTAAACAGGATTGCAAATATACTTTAAAAAACACCTAATAATAGAATGCTCTCTACCAGATACAAATAAATATCCACAACCCACAGACCAAATCAATCTAAGGTCTTAAAACAATGTGTCTCCCTCTAGTGGCTCGAGACACCCCAGTGTTGAATGTAAAAACGCTTGCGTGAATAAATTATAACATTTAGGTAATCACATTTCTCCAATGAAATCAATAAACTCCCTCTTTCTCCTCTCTTTTTCTTTCATTCTTTCTCTCTCTTTCCCTTTCTCTCTCATTCTCTCTTTCATTTTATCTTTCTATCTCTTTCAGCCTCTCTTGTGCTATCTCTCTCTTTCTCTCTCTCTCTCATTCTCTTTCCTTCTTGCTTTCTACTCCTTCTCTCTTGCTGTTCCTGTCTCTTAATTTCTTTCTTTCTCTCCCCTATCTCTCTTTTTTTTCTCTTTCCATTTCTTTCTCTTCCCTTCTCTACTTTTTCTTTTTCTCCCTGTCTCTCATTTACTTTTCCCCTCTTTTTTTCATCCTCATTTAATCTCACTCCATTATTTCATGGTTTCTCTATGTTTTCATCTGTCTCTTTTGTCTTTATGAAAAAATAAATAAAAGTTTGGCTTACTGCAAACTGAAGGAGATCTTTATTACACACATTCAAATAATATCATTCAAATAATTCCTTGTCTGTCCTACACTGAGCCACTGACACGGGGAGACTGTCTCTCAGCCTTTCCCAAAGAGCAGCAGCCCTATCCAGTTCTGTCTTTATCTTGCATCCTGTTCTAGATGTGACATCACAGAACGTGTGAGGAGGGGGCTGGGCAGAGGAATATAATAGATTTTATTAGAAGAGACTTACTGGCAGGATGACTAAAGAGTGGAAGTTAACTATTTTAGACAAGTAGAAGGAAAACAAAATGCCATGACACACATGGAATCTTTAAAAAGCAGGGGTTTATTTGTTTGAAGCTGCATGTTTCTGTAAGTATCTAGCCCAGGAAGCTGTAGCACCCCTGAGAACTCATGCACCCAGTTTGATAAAGACTACTTTAACCTAATATGACAGGAAGATCCCACAGGCACCCTAGAGCATGGTCTGGGTCACAATGGTGACCCATTTGGCTATGCCAGTGATCCCCTTGGCTGAATAGTCCTAACTAGTGGAAAGCTTTGTGGGCTGAGGCTAAAAAACTACAAAGTGATGTGGTGTAAATCCCAGAGACCCATTTTCATGCTTTAAATCCATTTAAATGTTCTAATAAGTTACAATCGCATATATTTATGGCAAGTGCTGAAGCTAGGAAAACTTTTTCACTTCTTTTTCTTATGGTGCTGTAGGTGGATTGGGATTGGGTGGATTGGGTCATTTTTGAGTTTTTTGGCACTAAGGGTACTTTCACAGTGAGGCACTTTTCAGGCATTTTAGCGCTAAAAATAGCACCTGTAAAGCACCTGAAAGCACCTCTCATGCCTCCCCAGTGTGAAAGCCCGAGTGCTTTTTACACTGGGGCGATGTGCTTGTGGGATGGGAAAAATAGTGCAAGCAGCATCTTTGGGGTGGTTTGGGAGCAGAGTATACAGTATACTGCTCTCAAAATGCCCTGCCTGTTGAAATGAATGGGCAGTGCCACAACACCGACGCTTTTAACCCTTTCTTTGGCCGCTAGCAGGGGTTAAAAGCGTCCTGCTAGTGCCAAAAAAGTGCCGCTAAAACAACGATAAAGTGCCCCTAAAACTAGTGGCACTTTACCGTCAACGCACCCCCGCTCCAGTATGAAAGTACCCCACAGTAAGTGCAACATTTTTTTTCTTTCTATTTTTCATGAAAATTACTTGAAGAGGCAAAAAGCTACTTACTATTTACAGGGCAATAAGGTAAATTCCTGGCTAACCAGCTCATTCTGAAGACATTGCAAACATTCTTTAATGGAATGTTACAGGCTATTATCGTGACCTTGCCTGAACAAGGGAAGGAGCCTAATTTACCCTCAAATTTTTGTCCAATATTTCTCCTCAATATGAATTTGGGGATGTACACTAAAATTTTAACAAATCATTTGGCCAAAGTCACTCCATCTCTTATTAAAATGGATCAGGTTGGCTTCGTCAAGGGCAGAGAAGCCCCAGGTGGCGCTAAGAGAATCCATAATTAAAAAAAAAATATGTATAAACTTGAATCCCCTCTGCATTTCGTACATTAGATAGTGAAAAGGTGTTTGATGAGGTGAATTGGGGTTATCTGTATGATACTACATTGGGGTTGCAAGGGTTAGTGTACTATATTTACTTGAGATATAACACTCTCTGCCCAAGTGTATACATAGTTACAGTTACATAGTCAGGTTGAAAAAAGACAAAAGTCCATACAGTTCAACCAAAAAAACAAAACAAAAACATACAATCCAATACCTCCAATTGAACTGTCAGTTAATTTTGATACTACAAATGGAAAGCTCCATGTTGTCTACTTTATCCATTATTATAAAAAACAAAATGAGTGTAGCGCTAATACAAACAACCGTAAATGTCTATCTTGAAGACAATGAAGTCCAAGGGCTAGTAAACCTCTGAATATAGATTAGACAAAAGTCCTCCTTAAACATGTAACTCGTATAAAATGATAGTCCATAGATAATGCGTGACTTCATGTGTGGGACATATCAATAAGTGCGTGACATCTGAAGTGAAGAGAACACCACCACCGATAATAAGGAGGCTTACCGGATCAATTGGACCCAAAAAGACATACGCTTAGTTGGGTCAAACAGGCTTAGGTGGTGAACAGCTGTGGGAGATCTGGAGGAGTTGAAAAGATGAAGGTCCTGGGATGAACCGTGGAACGGTGTATCCCTCAAGGTGATGTCAGAAAGCAGATGGTAGTAGCAATAGGTGGAGAGGAGAAAGGAAAGGCCACATAGTGTAAATCCATAAAAATATGTAGCAAATTTATTAAAAAACTCGGAAATACACTCACATGTAGGGCTGGGAAAAAAATCTATTTAAATCTTGAATCGAGTTGAGAGGTCAAATCGATTAAAAATGTAAGCAAATCGATTTTTTTAGATTTTTTTTTCACTGCGCTGCGGGCATGAGTTTTTAGGTGAGGCCGCGGCTTCGGCCTAGTCCGTGAGGCCAGACGCCACGGACTAGGCCGAAGCCGCGGCCTCGCCTAAAAGCTCATGCCCTCAGCGCCTCAGGACCGGCGCGGTTTCCAAAAAAAAAACTTGATTCGAATCGTGAATCAGGTTTTTTTTAAAGCGGGGGTTCACCCACACCGCCCAAAAAAAAAAATATTAAAAGCCAGCAGCTACAAATACTGCAGCTGCTGACTTTTAATACATGGCCACTTACCAGTCCAGCGATGTCGGCAGGGGACGCCGAGAACCTGCTCGGTTCTCAGCAGCTGCTGCCGCCATCCTAGGTGAGGGAATCAGGAAGTGAAGCGTTGCGGCTTCACTTCCCGGCTCCCTACTGCGCATGCGCGAGTCGCGCTGCACGTCCCTAGTGGTCCCCGCTCTCTCCTGGGAGCTGTGTGTTCCCAGCAGACAGCGCGATGGGGACGGGAAGAGGCATAGACTCCCATGGGAGTCTATGCCGGAAGTGGGTGCAAATACCTGTCTTAGACAGGTATCTGCACCCCCCTCCCCCCTGAAAGGTGCCAAATGTGACACCGGAGGGGGGAGGATTCTGAAAAGCGGAAGTTCCATTTTTGTGTGGAACTCCGCTTTAAGAGAATCGAAGATTTTTTTTTTAAGAAAATCTCCCAGCCCTACTCACATGTATATCTTTAAAATCAACGCTGTAAACGTACAAATGGCGGCAGTGGGGTCCTACCCAACGCGTTTCGTCTTCTTAGACATCGTCAGACTTCAGATGTCACGCACTTATTGATATGATATGATATGATATTGATATGATATTGATATATGGCAGGTGTCAGGTGTGTTAAATTTGGTGTTATCTCTCTCACTCTCTCACATTGGTCACTGGAAGTTCAACATGGCACCTCATGACAAAGAACTCTATGAGGATCTGAAAAAGAGAATTGTCACTCTACATAAATATGGCATAGGCTATAAGAATATTGCCAAGACCCTGAAATTGAGCTGCAGCACAGTGGCCAAGACCATACAGTGGTTTAACAGGACAGGTTCCACTCAGAACAGGCCTCGCCATGGTCGACCAAAGAAGTTGAGTGCACATGCTCAGCATCATATCTAGAGATTGTCTTTGGGAAATAGACCTATGAGTGCTGCCAGCATTGCTGCAGAGGTTGAAGGGGTGGGGGGGGTCAGCCATGCCCAGACCATATGCCGCACACTGCATCAAATTGGTCTGCATGGCTGTTGCCCCAGAAGGAAGCTTCTAGAGATGATGCACAAGAAAGCCCGCAAACAGTTTGCTGAAGACAAGCAGACTAAGGATATGGATTACTGGAACCATGTCCTGTGGTCTGATGAGACCATGATAAACTAATTTGGTTCAGATGGTGTAAAGCATGTGTGGCGGCAACCAGGTGAGGAGTACAAAGACAAGTGTGTCTTGCCTACAGCATGGTGGTGGGAATGTCATGGGCTACATGAGTGCTGCCGGCACTGGAGAGATACCAGCACTGGAGAGCTACAGTTCATTGAGGGAATCATGAATGCCAATATGTACTGTGAAATACTGAAGCAGAGCATGAGCCCCTCCCTTAGGAGACTGGTCCACAGGGCAGTATTCCAACATGATAACGTCCCCAAACACACCTCCAAGATGATCACTGCCTTCCTAAAGAAGCTGAGGGTAAAGGTTATGGACTGGCCAAACATGTCTGCAGACCTAAACCCTATTGAGCATCTTTGGGGCATCCTCAAACGGAAGGTGTAGGAGCGCAAGGTCTCTAACATCCACCAGCTCTATGATGTCGTCATGGAGGAGTGGAAGAGGACTCCAGTGGCAACCTGTGAAGCTCTGGTGAACTCCATGGCCAAGAGAATTAAGGCAGTGCTTGAAAATAATGGTGGCCACACAAAATGTTCACACTTTGGGCCCAATTTGGACATTTTCATTTAGGGGTGTACTCACTTTTGTTGCCAGTGGTTTAGACATTAATGGCTGTGTGTTGAGTTATTTTGAGGGGACAGCACATTTACTACTTTACATTGTAGCAAAGTTTCATTTCTTCAGCATTTTCACATGAAAAGAATAATAATAAAAAAATATGAAAATATTTACAAAAATGTGAGGGGTATATTCACTTTTGTGATATATTATTATATTAATATATATATTAGGGTTGTCCCGATACCACTTTTTTAGGACCAAGTACAAGTACCGATACTTTTTTTCAAGTACTCGCCGATACCGATTACCGATACTTTTTTTTAATGTCACGTGACAGTGGTTTTTTATTTTTATTTTTTTAACAATGCTTTTTTTTTTCATTTTGGGGGGGGGGGAGGGGGTGAACGGTGTCTGTGTGTTTTTTTTTAATTTACATTTTTATTATTTTTTACAATAATATTTTTTTTTATTATTTATTGCAATATGTGTGTTTTTTTTTAATTAGCCTTGTTAGGGGCTTTGGTGAGATATCAGGGGTCTTAACAGACCCCTGAAATCTCCCCCTTGAGACAGAAAAAGAGACAGAGGATAGAGATTCCCCAGTCCCTTTCTCTGCAGCCTCAGCTGCACTGAAAATTCATGGAGAGAAGACAGCGGCTCCTCTCCATTCATAAACTGAGACATCGTAATCACAGGAGGTTAGAATGTTTCAGCTATGTGAATGGACAGAGTCAGCTGACTGTGTCTATTCACAAAGGAGGACATGGAGAGAGAGACAGCACAACAGAGAGGGACAGAGGAAGAGAGAGGGACAGCAGACTGGAGAGGGACAGAGGAAGAGAGAGGGACAGCAGAACGGAGAGGGACAGAGGAAGAGAGGGGGACAGCGGAACGGCGGGGGACAGAGGAAGAGAGAGGGACAGCAGAACAGAGGGGGACAGAGGAAGAGAGAGGGACAGCAGAATGGAGGGGGACAGAGGAAGAGAGGGGGACAGCGGAACGGCGGGACAGGGGAACGGAGGGGGACAGAGTAAGAGAGGGGGACAGAGGAATGGAGGGGGACAGCAGAACAGAGGGGGCATGAAGGAGGATGCGGTGACAGTCAGCGGTAATGTTTCAGTTATGTGAATGAACAGAGTCAGCTGACTGTGTCTATTCACAAAGGAGGACATGGAGAGAGAGACAGCACAATGGAGAGGGACAGAGGAAGAGAGAGGGACAGCAGAACGGAGAGGGACAGAGGAAGAGAGAGGGACAGCAGAACGGAGAGGGACAGAGGAAGAGAGGGGGACAGCGGAACAGCGGGGGACAGAAGAAGAGAGAGGGACAGCAGAACGGAGGGGGACAGAGGAAGAGAGAGGGACAGCAGAAAGGAGGGGGACAGAGGAAGAGAGGGGGACAGCGGAACGACGGGACAGAGGAACAGAGGGGGGCAGAGGAAGAGAGGGTGACAGCGGAACGGCGGGACAGAGGAACAGAGGGGGACAGAGTAAGAGAGGGGGACAGAGGAACGGAGGGGGACAGCAGAGGGGGACAGCGGAACAGAGGGGGCATGAAGGAGGATGCGGTGACAGTCAGCGGTAATCGCGTGTGGGGGAGTTACAAGCACCGATCACGGCTGTATGTCACTAAGCAGCTGAAAGCCGTGGGTGGAGAAGCTTGTAACCCCCCCACGTGCCTATCACTGCTGACTATACAGGTATCAGCGGAAGCATCAGGAGCATTTGCCCGAGTACAAGTACTCAGGCAAATGCTCGGTATTGGTGCCGATACCGATACTAGTATCGGTATCGGGACAACCCTAATATATATATATATATATATATATATATATATATATATATATATATATATATATATATATATATACAGTGCAGTCAGTGTAAAGTATATAATAGTGTATTTAAGTGGTTAAGGGTAACCCTATGACAGAATTAAGAAAAAAGATGGCATGCCCCCCCCAGTCTATACCTGGCACTTTGGGTCTGGTATAGGTTTTAAGGGGAACTCCACGCCAAAATGTAAAAAAAACAGCGTGGGGGCCCCCCAAATCCATACCAGACCCTTATCCGAGCAAGCAGCCTGGCAGGCCAGGAAAGGGGGGGCAAGCGAGCGCCCCCCCTCTTGAACCATACTAGAAAGCTTGCCTTCAACATGGAAAGGGTGCTTTGGGGTCTCCCCTAAAGCACCTTGTCCCCATCTTGATGGGGAGAAGGGCCTCATCCCCACAACCCTTGCCTGGTGGTTGTCGGGGTCTTAGGGCAGGGGGCTTATCAGAATCTGGAAGCCCCCTTTAACAAGGGGGTCCCATATCACGACCTCCATTTTAATGGGTATGGGGTACATTTTATCCCTACCCATTCACCAAAAACCACTAAAAGTGTCAAAACGTAAAAACCACAATACACAGTTTTTGACAGTTCCTTTAAGAAAAAAAGTGTCCCGCGATGTCTATCCATCTTCAATTACACCGCTTGACAGACTCGAAAAAAAGAAAAGAAAAGAAGCTCCGCCTTGATGGGAGCAGCTGTTATATATGCAAGGGCAGGGCTACCCGGTGACGTAACTGAGTGACTCCGCCCCTTTTGACATCATGTGCCATCAGAGGGGTACGGGGTCATACGGTTACATCAGCGTGTGACCCCGCCCTTGCCTATATAAAAGCTCTCAGAGTGAAAAGACAATAGTCGCCGGAAGGCCTCCCATGGAGCCGGTGTCTTTTATGGTCTTTACTTTTTGACACTTTTCGGTGAATGGGTAGGGGTACAAAGGCTAGGGAGGAGCCGAACACCCCTACCCATTCACATAGGGATCTAGAGGCCCCCTTGTTAAAGGGGGCTTCCAGATTCTGATAAGCCCCCCGCCCACATTCCCCCACAACCAATGGCCAGGGTTGCGGGGACGCTGATTTTTTTATAGATTTTTATCTATATTGCTGGGAGCAGCAATATTGTTTCACTTTAAGCATTATTAATATCACTCCTGAAAAAACAGCCATTATAAAAAACTTTTTTTTTTAGTTGATATGTGTCCCCTGGGGCAGTACCCGGGTCCCCACACACTTTTTATGGAAATAACTTGCATATAAAAAATTTTCCAAGGATGAGGGCTGCTCTCCAAGACTTAGACTGGGAGGGAATATTGGCATTGATGAACACAGAACAAAAATGGGAATCCTTCAAAAGGACTGTATGCGAACACATTGCAAAGTATATTCCCATGAGCAATACATTTTAAAGGCTAAAATAAGAAGCTATGTGGGTCACAGTCAAAGGTAAAACAGCTATAAATAATAAGAAAAGAGTTTTTAAAATATAGAAAAATGAAGGAACACTGTTTCATTGTTTAAATGTTACGGAATATGTAGCGGAATATGTAAAAGGGAAATAAAGGCTGCATAGAACTCAAAACGAATGATAGATTGCAAAAGATAGCAGGACAAACCCCCAAAAATTCTTCAAATATATTATTAATACAAAGGTCAAGTCTGAGCATGTAGGCCCATTACAAAATAATCTAGAGTGGGTGACTGGGGACAAAGAAAGGCAAATTTATTAAATTCCTTCTTCAGCTCTGTGTATACAAAGGAGCATGGGGGAGCTCATGTCCATAATGGGGATGGTATTGTCACATCCCCAAATGATTATCAATGGCTCAAAGTTGATATTTAGACAGCTCGGATAAGGGTCTGGTATGGATTTTGGGGGGACCCCTACACAATATTTTTTTTAAATTTTGGCACAGGGTTCCCCTTAAAATCCATACCAGACCTGGAGGGCCTGGTATGGATTTTAGGGGGACCCCAAGCAATTTTTTTTTACATTTTGGTTTGGGGTTCCCCTTAATATTTATACCAGACCCAAAGGGCCTGGTAATGGACTGGGGGGTCCATGTTTTTTATTACCTTTAGAAATCTCATTTTGCTGTGGTACTGTTCTAAACACAGAAAAAATGCGCCATTTTACAGGCATACTATAGACACCGCCAGGCATGATGTTTAAAGGAATATTTCATTTTCAATGTTTCATTTTTAGCATTAAAAAAATCACTGCTCCCAAAAAAATGGACGTTTTTAAAGAATTTTTTTGCATTGATACATGTCCCCTGGGGCAGGACCCAGGTCCCCAAACACTTTTTATGAAAATAACTTGCATATAAGCTTTAAAATTAGCACTTTTAATTATTCATGTTCGTGTCCAATAGACTTTAACGGTGTTCGTGTGTTCTGACAAATTTTTTGCCTATTCGCATGTTCTGCTGTGAACTGAACTGGAGGGTGTTCGGCTCATTGCTAATAGAGACCACTTCCTAGTGCTTAAATGCACTCACCAATACTCAATGCCTCTCAAACTAAGGATCACAATATGCGCTTATTTGAACAGATCCAAGCTGTTGTCTAGCGTTTTAATCTCCTCTCCTCTGTCCTAGTAAGGGGTTCCACTGATTGCTCATGTTAAAGAAAACAACCTCCAATAGTGTACCATTGTAAAAGAAGATTGCATTTGTTCATACCTGAATTAGAATACTACTCACAAGCATAAATTAAACAGATTAAGCATCCTGAGACCATTCATGTGTGGGGTTGCTTCTCAGCCATGGTAGAAGAATGGTACAAAAACATCCTCTGAGAGCAACCATCCAAGAACAGTTTGGTGAAAAACAATGCCTTTTCCAGCATGATGAAGCACCTTGCCATAAGGCAAAAGTGATAAGTAAGGAGCTTGGGAAACAAAACATTGACATTTTGGGTCCATGGCCAGGAAATTCTCCAGACCCCTATCCCATTGAGAACATGTTGTCAATCCTCAAGAGGCAGGTGAACAAAAAAACACTAAACATTCTGGGGCGAATTGCAGAGGTCTTAAAAAAGAAGGGTCAACACTGCAAATATTGATTTTGCATAAACCTTATGTACAGTGCTCAGCATAAATGAGTACACCCCAACAGATTTGTCAGAAAAACTTCACTTTCCTTTCAAAATCAACATTTTCTGTGGGTCACTATATTACAAAATAATCCCACAAATGCGGGCCATTGATTGCCACCAAGATTTGTTAATTTGCACAATTCATTCAAGACCATGTTTAAAAAATGAATATACCACAATGAAAGTCTTATGGGGCGTACACACGGGTGGACTTTTCGACCGGACTGGTTCGACGGACTTTCCAACGGACTTTCAACAGACTTTTGACGGACTTCCGACTGACTTTTTAACGAACGGACTTGCCTACACACGATCACACCAAAGTCTGATGGATTCGTACGTGATGACGTACACCAGACTAAAATAAGGAAGTTGATAGCCAGGAGCCAATAGCTGCCCTAGCGTTGGTTTTTGTCCATCGGACTAGCATACACATGAGCGGATTTCTGAGTCCGGCGGAGTTACGACGTAAAGATTTGAAGCATGTTCCAAATCTAAAGTCCATCAGATTTCAACTGGAAAAGTCAGCTGAAGGTCCGATGAAGCCCACACACGATCGGATTGTGCGCCAGACTCGCTCGTTGAAAAGTCCGACCGTGTGTACGCCGCTTTAGGAGCAAAGCTAAATTTTAGACAACAAAATCCTAATTAACAAGAATTCAACTAAAGGTGAGTCTAAATATTCATTAAACAGGTGTCCAGCAGACAGCAATGACACCACATGGAAGAGAAAGAAAATACACAAGAAAAGTGAAGGCTAGAAGAAGATCAGCAAAGCTTTACTTATCAGTCAGAATACGGTAACAAAAGTGATATAAAAATGTAATGGAACTGCAACCATTACATAGAGATGTCCAGGCCATCCACAGACGTTAACACCTTGTCAGGAGCGTCTTCTGATGAGAAGGGTTGAAGAAAATCGCCATGCAAGTTCACTGAGGTTAGCTAAAGAAATAGAAAGCCAAACTGGGATGATTGTTTCCCGTGACACATTACGGCGTACACTACAGAAAAATGGTATGCATGGGTGTCGCCCATTAATAAAGCCTCTCCTGATGCACAAAAATCCTGCCTAGAATTTGCCAGGGCCCACGCTGAAAAAGAAGACTACTGGGACTCTGTACTTTGGAGTGATGAGACCACGATAAATGTTTTTGGAACTGATGTCTTCAAAAGATTATGGAGTCGCAAAGGTGAGGAGTACAAAGAAAAATGCATTGTGCCTACAGTGAAACGTGGTGGTGGCAGTGTCCTTCTGTGGGGCTGCATGAGTGCTGCTGGTGTCAGTGAGCTGCATTTTATTGATGGTATTACGAATTCACAAATGTACTGTTCTATATTGAAAGAGTAGATGCTACCATCACTCCGTGGCCACCGTTGCATTTCTAAAGAAGAACAGGGTGAAGAACAGGGTGAAAGTGATTCAGTGGCCAAGTATGTCTCGTGATCTGAATCGAACACCTATGGAATTCTGAAGAGATAAGTTGAGCATCAGTCTCCATCCAGTATCCAAGCTCTAAAAGAGGTCGTTCTTGAAGAATGGAAAAAGATGTTGCAATATGTCACCAACTTCTTCATTCCATGTTTAGAAGACTTGGTGCTGTCCTTACAAGTCATGGAGATCATAAATGTAGCACCCTGATTTTTAGGCAGGGTTGTTATTCAATTTATTTGCCAAGTGATAGTTGCCTTGGCCAATTGTTAGGAAATCAATTGATTTTGCTCTAATTCTGGAATTGCTGCACTTCTCTCTTCTGTCGCTAGGTGGCCGGGTATCTGGTGACATTAAATAAGAAAAGGGCATTGCAATGACAGATTAGGAATGAATGGGGCGTCTCAGTCAATAGGCCTGCTGGGAGAACCTATTTATTTTGGTGGAGTCAGGTGATCGGGTTCTGTGCCACCTGGATAGATGTCTGGGTGGAGGTGTGTTGTATTGCCCTGGGCTGCTAGGCTGTCTGAGGGCCTACCCAGAAGCAGGAGAAGCGGCATAGGGTTGGGACTGCGGGCTTGTAGTCCAACTAGAAGTAACGGTTCCGCCGGCCAGGGAACCAGTTGTGGTCAAGGTAGAAGGGAAGCTGTCACCATTAAGGGAACATCCACACTGCTACCGGAGATCACAGTGAGTGAGCTGAGGCCAGTACCAGAGCAGACATCTCGCCAGCCAGGGACAGTGAAGAAGTGGGAAAACTTCAGCAAGTGCCAAGTCAGGGACCCAGTGGGACAACAAAGCTGGTGCTTGTGGAGTGCCAAGCAAGGGACCTAACGTGTCAGCAGGGGTGAAGCTTGAAGAGTATCTGTGAGTGCCAAGCCAAGGACCCAGCAGGGAGGCAGGGGTGACGCTTGAGGAAGATACTGAGTGCTACAGTGAAAGATCAGGGAATCCAGTGGCTAGTGGATCTGAAGTCTAGTGAGAGAGACTGGGAGCTCTTTGAGTGAAGACCCACAGTGAGTGAGTGTGGGGTAAAGAGAACTGTTCGTGTTGCATAGTTGAATATCTTTACCATTAGTAACAGCTACAAGATTGTTGCCATAGGAGACAGCGGTCCTACCTATACAGAAGTGGTGTCCGGCTGGAGGCCTTCACCTGTATAGCTGTCTATCTATAGAAGTCTTGGAGTCTGCCAATTAATGTTGCATCTACCTAAGGGTGTCCTGCCCCTTACCCTCTCTTCCACAGTTCTCTTTAAGAAACAATAAATCTCTTTGCATTCAAAAAGTGTCTGGTGTCCACCTGTTCATTCTGCATTACACCCACCATGCCTTGTAACCCACTCTACACTGAAGGATGTCAACTCTCCCTAACTCTGGAGGTAACTATTAGGCCTAAAGAGGCCTGGAAACTTGCTACATACAAAATACTAGTAGTAGTAGTGCAGTAGTTTTTTGTATTCATTTTTGCATCAACTAATTTGAATAAAACTGAAGATTTTGTAATCTAAATTATATTATTAACCCTTCTTTCATGTAATAAGCTAAACAAATGTTCTATAAAACTCAGTTTTGTAAATTTTTTGGAAATTGCTCTTGTGTTCATTGAGATATTGATTAAAATCTTACTTTTCATAAGGGGTGTACTAATCTATGTTGAGCACTGTCATTGTCAATAAAAGCCTTTGACACTTATAAAATGCTTGTAAATATTCGTCAGTATACCATAGTAACATCTGACAAAAAGAGCTAAAAACACTGAAGCAGCAGACGTTGTGAAAATTAATATTTGTGTTATTCTCAAAACTTTTGGCCACGGCTGTATGTCATCTGGTGTAGGAATCTCTTTTCTATTACTAGTATTACAGGCAGTCCCTGGGTTACAAACATGATAGGGACTGTAGGTTTGTTCTTAAGTTGAATCTGTTTGTAAGTCGGAACAGGTACATTTTTTAAGTGTAGCTTCAGCCAAAAAATCTATTATTAAGCTTTTTGGATAACATAGGGAAGGGTTAACACCCCTGTAACATTTGTTTTGCTGTCTGTGCCCCTGTTTAGAAGATTTCACCTCACTTTCTGTCCCAATGACAATTGGATTTTGAAAATTTTGGGCTGTTAGGGAAACATGGACTGGTGATAAAGCATCACTGTAGACACCTTTTTCCCATATTAACTCTTACAGGAGTGAATTTCCCTTTCTAGGGGTAGATTTCCTCTCAATTCCTGTTGTCTCCCTCCATCTGTAAGTAGGAGTCGTTTGTAAGTCAGATGTTTGTAAGTAGGGGACCGCCTGTATTTGGTTTCGCTCGATAAGGCAGGAAGAGATATTGCTGCTTTATCTTTGATGCCTGAAATGACGAGCTTGTTGGTGGGAGAAACTGAGACTAATACTTCTCTCTCTCTCTCTTTACTTCAAATATATTAAAGAAGTGCCAAATTAATGACTATTTGGTCATCTAAAAAAGCATCCTGACAGCTTTCTTTGGATATCCCCAAGAAAACACTTTCACCAGATCTATTGTAGCCTAATGCCGCGTACACACGAGTGGACTTTACAGCAGACTTTGTCCTGCGGACTTTTTCGACGGACTTTACGATGGAATTTCCGAATGAACAGACTTGCCTACACACGATCAACCAAAGTCCGATGGATTCGTACGTGATGATGTACGACCGGACAAAAACAAGGAAGTCCATAGCCAGTAGCCAATAGCTGCCCTAGCGTCAGTTTTTGACCGTCGGACTAGCATACAGACGAGCAGACTTTTCGACCAGACTCGAGTCCGTCGAAAAGATTTGAAACATGTTTAATTTCTAGGTCCGTCATACTTTTGGGGAAAGAAAGTCTGCTGGAGCCCACAGACGATCGAATTGTCCTACGGACTCCGGTCCGCCGAACCAAGTATTCCGTAAAGTCCGGTCGTGTGTACGCGGCATAAGTCTTCTCTGAAAATCCTTTGTGACGTAACTCATTGTATTTTGGTATAATTGTAGATGACTGTTCATAGCTTTTCCAGCCATACTCTGATATACAGTAGATGTAAGATCTATAGTAAATGTAATATCTTACTTTGTTCAATACATTTTTACTGACGTTTACATTACAAAGTAGTTCCATGACTGTGGATAGATGATTACTGATAACATGCTGTTACTGTGCCAACAACCTATGATTTGGGGTATTTCTTTTTGGTAGTGGTATTGAATTCACAAGGCTGCTTATTGTCATTCACAAGTGGAAACATATGACAAGATTTGCAATGGTGGTGGAACCCCTTTACACATAACTACTTGTTTCATTTGTACATTTGCATATAGGTGGTGGACTTCCATCAGGATTTATGTTTATTGATTTATTATTTGATCATTTTCATTTTCTGTGTCACTTTGGAAGAGTGGTGTCACCCACTGAATTTACATTTTAATAAAAAGTAAAATAAATAAGAAAAAAATAATTCAAGTGACCTGTCCCTCGTGCGCAGAAGCGAACGTATACGTAAGTTACGCCTGCATATGTAAATGGTGTTCAAATCACACATGTGAGGTATCACCACAATCGTTAGAGCAAGAGAAATAATTCTAGCAAAAGACATCCTCTGTAACTCAAAACTGGTAACCTGTAGACATTTTTAAATGTCGCCTATGGAGATTTTTACGTGTCAAAGTTTGTTGACATTCCACGAGCGCGGATATATTTGAAGCATGACATGTTGGGTATCAATTTACTCGGCATAACATTATCTTTTACAATAAAAAAATTGGGCTACCTTCACTGTTTTCTTATTTTTTAACTCAAAAAAGTGTATTTTTTTTTTTTTAAATTGCGTTTGTAAGACCGCTGCGCAAATATGGTCTGACAAAGTATTGCAACGACTGCCATTTTATTTTTTAGGTTGTCTGAAAAAAAAAATTATATATATATATATATATATATATATATATATATATATATATATATATATATATATATATATATAAATCAACCCCTGTGTGTACAACTCTGGTATTGATAGACCATAAAATAAACATAGATTACAAAAACACAATATATAAAGATGTCAGCACAGGATCTGATGAGCTTCATCAGGAAAATTATTATATAGTGTGATGTGCCTACTCGAGGAGTCCCCTAGGGTTTTACTGACCACACACCTAAGATGATCACATTCAGGACCCAAAAAAGGGTAAGGAGAAGGATAGTGTGCTGGCTTAAGCAGAAATTACATAGAGAAGGTAGAACATGGGTTGGGGTATATGGGCACTTAACGTCACCTCAAAATATTCAAAGTGGATAAGGCTTGCCACAAAATTTCCTAGGACAATTGGCTGGATAACAGCTTCCACAAAACATGCTTCCACATCCAACAGCTTCAACCAAGGGTATATGTCCATGGCAAGTCATATTTAATTTTGGATATTTGGCGTGACACTAAGTGCCTGTTCAGCCTAATTCACATTCCACCTTCTCTATCTGCTGTAACATAATAAGCGGACACACTATCCTGTTCTCTTCATTCCCCCTTGCACCCCCTCCCCTCTTTTTAGGTCCTGACTGCGGTGATACGGTCGGTAAAGCTCTACGCCCCCCCCCCGAGTAGCACATCTCATTTTGACTATAAAATAATTGCTCTTGATGAAGCTCATCACTAAACATGTTTAGGAGTAATAGATTTTGTACTGACATCTTTATAGATAGGGAAGAGTCCAATGCCCGAGGGAGACCTGTGTGGTTGATTGCTTAGAGCTTTTCCTCTGGTGAGTGTACTGTGGGTTGGTGTACAGGATTCAAAGTGTCCTCTGCAATGTCAACATTGTTCTGCCTTGGAATACATTGCAAGATCTGCCTTCAAGCCTTCAAAATACACAGTACATTGACCTTTTTTTCCTCTGCAGTTTATTCTAAAACTTTTAGCTCAGCTGTGTCTACTACTTGGCCTCCAAAAATGCAACAAGGAAAGTACCTTTTCTTGTTAAGGGCAATAAAGCTATTTAATTCTTACAGAGAATCTTCTGTATTAATAATTGATAGAAGAGAAGAATATTTTTTCAGACTGTATCCTACAGCTTTCATAAGCTCTTTTTAGCATTGCAAGTGTGCTTCTTAGTTGCTTTGTGTCATTACATGTTCCATTGGCATTCCATTGCCAACACCAATTAGGTGTTGCACGGTCCTATTCCACAGATCACAAAACACAAACAGTTGAATTGAAAACCAATGCTATACTATAACTCTGTTGTAATAAATACAATGCAGCAGACTGTACTCTGATGACAGTGCTTAGTAAAAAAACAGGGAAAACTTCATAACCAGTGGAGCACAGAGTGACCTATATATGTAATGACACATCTCCTTAGACCCAATTTGTGTGGACAGTATGGCCAATTGCTGACAGAGTCCAGAGACAGTTTAACTCTTTACTAAGACACTGATGTTTTAAATGCTGACTGAAGTTCAGTTTGAATATATTAGTAAACAAGACAAATAAATAAAACGTTTGGTACCTAGAAGATCTTCAAACTAATTTTTGTCATTTAAAAAGGTGTAAATAATTTCACTTAATGCATCACATTTAAAACAGCTACATCTTTAAAAGAACTTAAAATTGCCATTCAAGAAGACCGTCTGCTAAAGTAACTGCCCATATTTTAAACATAGCATTTAAACTAAAAAATGTGTCATACTGACAGATGCAAAATTCTTGATACAGATATTAACAGCATCACACTTTATTCTCATCATTGTTCAATATTATGGCTTTTTAATATATTTCCTTTCCGACATGTTTTGTGGAAACAAGGTTTTCATTCTCATAGAAATCTTCTTATGGCTATTTTCTCTCTGTATTTTTAATTATACAGTCATTACTTTAAATGTTTGTAATATGTTCAAAAAACATAAAATGTAAATTAATGTAACACCGAACACAGTAACACATCCGCAATGAAGTTAATAAAACAAACATACACTATAATACCAAAAGTATTGGGATGCCTCCAATATGGAGTTGGCCCACCCCTTGCAGCTATAACAGCTTCAACTCTTCTGGGAAGGCTGTCCACAAGATTTAGGAATGTGTCTATGGGAATGTTTGACCATTCTTCCAGAAGCGCATTTGTGAGGTCAGGCATTGATGTTGGACGAGAAGCTCACAGTCACCGCTCCAATTCATCCCAGTGGTGTTTGGTATTGGGTTGAGGTCAGGACTCGGTGCAGGCCAGTCAAGTTCCCCAAACTCCCTCATCAATGTCTTTATGGCCCTTGTTTGTGCACTGGTGTGCAGTCATGTTGTAACAGAAAGGGGCCATCCCCAAACTGTTCCCACCAAGTTCGGGAGCATGAAATTGTCCAAAATGTCTTTGTATGCTGACGCCTTAAGAGTTCCCTTAACTGGAATTAAGGGGCCAAGCCCAACCCCTGAAAAACAACCCCACACTATAATCCCCCTCCACCAAATGGTTTGGACCATTGCACAAAGCAAGGTCCATAAAGATATGGATGAGCGAGTTTGGGGTGGAGGAATATGACTGGCCTGCATAGAGTTCTGACCTCAACCTGATAGAACATCTTTGGGATGAATTAGATGGGAGGCTGCGAGCCAGGCCTTCTTGTCCACATCAGTGACTTCACAAATGTGCTTCTGGAAGAATGGTCAAACATTCCCATAGACACACTCCTAAATCTTGTGGACAGCCTTCTCAGAGGAGTTGAAGCTGTTATAGTTGCAAAAGGTGGGCTAACCCAATATTGATCCCTATGGACTAAGACTGGAATTTCATTAAAGTTCATGTGCGTGTAAAGACAGGTGTCCCAATACTTTTGGTAATATAGTGTATTTGTTAAGGAAGAAAATACAATTAAAGTTCACCTTTGATAACATGTTACAAGTTACACCAGTATTTAGAGTGTAACATGTAACATGTTATTAAAGAGCACCTGCATTTAGTTATTTATGTATTTATTTATTTATTTATGTTAAAGTTGAACTTAGCCTTTAAATCATGGTTAGGTACCAGAAAAGCTCCATTTTGTTTTCTCAACTAAGTTCATGCCAAAAGTCTGCAGCAGGCACAAAAACAGTATTTCTTCAGTTTCCTATTCTACAGTGATTATATTGCAATGTAACTTTGTAGCAAGTTAAGGTGAAATGCGGCAGCAGGGACTGATCTACATCAGAAATTCCTACACAGCCAAGAACTGAACCGGCACCAAAATGTACATAATTGTGTCATGTCTGAGAAAGCATCCCAGTCTAGGCAGTATATTCTAACCTCAGATAATGACTGCAGATAGTGCTGTCTTTCTAAAGAAGTTAAAGGCAATGCCAGAGAGAGAGGTAATACATACTGTATGTATAAACATTACATTTACACATGGCCTAATATGCATGCAGATTACATGAAAACATACATTTGATGCTAAATCCACTTTAACAGATAATGGAAAACTTTTGGCATGTATAATCAGGTAGAAGAAAGTGGAATGACTGTATGCATGGGATATTCATCCATAGATATCATCTCTTCCATTACAGTTGTAGTGCCCCCCTACTGGGGGCAAGGAGGGTCCTCTAGAGGCAGGGGGTGAGCCAGCATTTACCCCAGGGGTGAGTTCATGGCTATAATGGGGAGTTTACAACAGAAATTGGGCGTTATTCACTTACTTACTTTTCACTAAATATTTTCAATGCTTTAATGTAGAACTTGAAAAGAGGTAGTAGGAGAGAGGGTTAGGGGTGTCAGATAAAGTGGTGGCTGGTGCTCAAAATTTTTAGGGGGTGCAAACAAACTGAAAAAAACCCCATCAATTGCAGCCTCACTGAACCATCAAACACAGCCACTGTGCCCATTGATTGCTGCCACTGTACCCATCAAACGCAGCCACTGTGCCATCAAATGCCTCCACTGTGCCCATCAAATGCAGCCACTGTGCCCATTAAACATTGCCACTGTGCCATCAAATGTTCCCACTGTGCCACACTGTTCCATCAAATGATCCCACTGTGCCCATCAAATGCTCCCACTGTGCCATCAAATGCTCCCACTGTGTCATCAAATGCTCCCACTGTGCCATTAAATGCTCCCACTGTGCAAATCAAATGCTGCCACTGTACCCCCCCACCTGCCGTCTGTCCAGCACTTACCCTGTCTCGGTGGGGCAGCGGGTGGTGGAGGTGAGTGGTTTCTTCCATGTCCTCGATGTCTTCTCCCGTCCACTCCTCCCGTCCTCTCCTATGATTGGACACCTGATAGGCACCCAATCACAGTGCCTGTCATTTCAGCCAATCAGGTGACGGGTAACAGACCTGAGCACCTGAATGGTGGAGAGGCAGTACAGTGTTAGGAAAGTGAATAGTCATTTGCTTTTTTAACACAGCATGGCGCTCGCTGTTTACCTTTTTTGACGCCTATTAGAGCCTGTGGCTCTAATCAGGTGCTGCAAAAAAATACCCCGCTGCTGTAATTTACACGCCTGGCACCCAAAAAGGGGCCGGGCATCTGAACAGAGGGTGGCAGTGGCAGCCATAGATTCATTCAATGTATTAATCTATCTATTGGTGATAGAGCGGTGGCTGGAGAGAGGGGGCGGCGCCATGCACCCTTATGGATGCACCACCACTGGTCAGATACCAGTTGCAGATCACTTACAGATTCCTTGGATCCAGAAAAAGAACAGCTTTCTCTCTTTGAGATCTTGAATACCTCGATAGGCCTCTCACACAGACCTAGCAGCCAGTAGGACTCCTGGATAGGCCTCTCAAACAGAACTAGCAGCCAGTAGGACTCCTGGATAGGCCTCTCACACAGACCTAGCAGCCAGTAGCTATCTAACATGGTTTTGATTGTAGGACAGCTTGACAGTACCAGAATCTTAAAGCTGACCCGACGATACTGCAAACAGGGTTAGATTTGTAGAACAAATTCCAGCTTCACAGTGTCAGAACCTTTAAGCCATCTGGCAACACTGTAAGCATAGTTTAGGTGTAGGTGCATTCTCCAAATAAGTCACCAGGCCCTCCTGGGAGATCAGCCTTCATCCTGGCTCTCTCCAGCAAGGGTCCTCCCCTGGATCTTCTCAGCTTGGCTTGGCTTCTTCCACACTGGGCAAGACAGCCTAAAGACCACCTCAGACTTCTGGGGCTACTTGCAGAGCTCCCAGCAGCACATCCTCAGGCCAGGAGGGCCCGGGGTAAGAGAGAGTGAGCACATAGTCCAGCCCAAATAAATACCATTTCCCAGAATGCACCAGCAGCTAAGAACCTCCTACTGAGCTTGGCTGCAAAAAGAATAATTATTCGTAGCTCAATCTTGTTCTACTTCTCATACTGACCTGTGGTACCAGTGACACCTACTGGCAACAGTGAGAAATGCACAACTCAATTGAAATTAGGAAAAGACCAGATGAACTGTACAATCAGTCTGAGCTGTTTTCAGCCAAAAACTAACTTTACACTATAGCCCCAGGTTAGGACCAGGGGGCTACACAGTAAAATGCTGATGTTTATATAAATCCTAACAGCAAACTTCTCTAATTAACTCCCTTTTGGATGTCAAATTAATATTTAAAATATTTTGTTACAGTATCTCTCCTTGTTATGTGCATAAGAAAAAAATATCTATTATCTTGTCTCAGAATATAATGAGCTTGTAACTTCCTGGACACTCTGCCTTTGTTGCACTGTTTTCAGTTAGCAGTATCATCAGCTATTCAGCTATGTACAATGTTCTATGTGGGATATAGATATATATATATATATATATATATCATCCATAATAAATAAAAGATATATGTACAAAACCACAATACATACAGAATGTAGAAAGCCACTATACATCACATAACTTGTGATATAGCAGAACCCCCCCACACTTTTCAGCATATTAAAACCTTCACACTTATCGCCCCAGGCTAAACCCTAAAAAACTGTCTCTGTAGTTTAAACCCCAAAACAAGACTCCCTCGTCACCTTCCTCAAACCATCCTAGCAGCCGTCAGAACATGGTGCAAATTTACTACCACCAACTGAAGCAATCAGGGCCGGATTTCCCACAAGGCCACCGAGGCCAGGCCTCGGGGCGGCAGTGGTACAGGGGCGGCCCGCACACTAACATCAGCATGCAGTGCACCTGGGCGCCAGAGAGGTGGGGGCTCTGAAGCGCTAGAGTGCTCCTCTCCCTCCTCCTCCTCTCTGTGTACAGACTGAGGCGGCTCCCTCCGTAGGTCACCGCCGCCACCGCTGTGTTTTTCGCTGCTCAAGCCCGTCCCCCCTCCCTCCTCCTGTCAGAGAAGGAGAGCAGCCGCCGAATATCGGAGTGGCTGGTCTCTGTGCGGCGGCTGCGTGGGGGGGGGCGAGTTCTCCTCTGTCTCTCACTCCCGCCCAAGCCTGTGCCTGTCTCCATCTGTTCTGTTGTACACACTTGGAGGGGAGGTTGTCCTGGTGGGGTCTGTACTAGTGAAGTGGGGGTTGTCCTGGGGGGTCTGTACTAGTGAAGGGGGGGTTGTCCTGGGGGGTCTGTACTAGTGAAGGGGGGGTTGTCCTGGGGGGTCTGTACTAGTGAAGGGGGGATTGTCCTGGGGGGTCTGTACTAGTGAAGGGGGGGTTTGTCCTGGGGGGGTTGTACTAATGGAGGGGGGGTTGTCCTGGGATGTCTGTACTAGTGAAGGGGGGGTTTGTCCTGAGGGGGTTGTACTAATGGAGGGGGGGTTGTCCTAGGATGTCTGTACTAGTGAAGGGGGGGTTTGTCCTGGGGGGGTTGTACTAATGGAGGGGGGGTTGTCCTGGGATGTCTGTACTAGTGAAGGGGGGGGGTTGTCCTGGGGGGTTTGTACTAATGGAGGGGGGTTGTCCTGGGATGTCTGTACTAGTGAAGGGGGGGTTTGTCCTGGTGGGGGTCTGTACTAATGGAGGGGGGGGTTGTCCTGGGATGTCTGTACTAGTGAAGGGGGGGTTTGTCCTGGTGGGGGTCTGTACTAATGGAGGGGGGTTGTCCTGGGATGTCTGTACTAGTGAAGGGGGGGGTGTCCGGGGAGGTTTGTACTAATGGAGGGGGTTTTTCCTGGGGGGTTTGTACTAATGGAGGGGGGTTGTCCTGGGGGGTTTATACTAATGAAGGGAGGGGCGGTTTGTCCTTGGGGGGGGTCTGTGCTAATGGTGGGGGTTGACCTGGGGGGGTTTGTACTAATGCAGAGGGGGTTTTCCTGGGGGGGTTTGTCCTGGGGGGGTCTGTACTAATGAAGGGAGGGGTGGTTTGTCCTGGGGGGGTCTGTACTAATGAAGGGAGGGGCGGTTTGTCCTTGGGGGGGTCTGTGCTAATGGAGGGGGTGGGGGTTGACCTAGGGGGGGTTTGTAGTAATGGAGGGGGGTTTGTCCTGGGGGGGTCTGTACTAATGAAGGGAGGGGCGGTTTGTCCTTGGGGGGTCTGTGCTAATGGAGGGGGTGGGGGTTGACCTGGGGGGGTTTGTAGTAATGGAGGGGGGTTTGTCCTGGGGGGGTCTGTACTAATGAAGGGAGGGGTGGTTTGTCCTGGGGGGGGTCTGTACTAATGAAGGGAGGGGTGGTTTGTCCTGGGGGGGTTTGTACTAATGGAGGGGGGTAGACCTGGGGGGGTTTGTACTAATGGAGGGGGGTTGTACTAATAGAGGGGGGTTTGTCCTGGGGGGGTCTGTACTAATGAAGGGAGGTGGGTTTGTCCTGGGGAGGTCTGTACTAAGGGAGGGGGGTGGGTTTGTCCTGGGGGGTTCTGTACTAAGGGAGGGGGTTTGTCCTGGGGGGTCTGTACTAAGAGAGGGGGGTGGGTTTGTCCTGGGGGGTCTGTACTAAGGGAGGCGGGTTTGTCCTGGGGGGTCTGTACTAATGAAGGGAGGGGGGTTTGTCCTAGGGGGTCTGTACTAATGGTGGGGGGTATGTCCTGGGGGGGAGGGTCTGTACTAATGGAAGGGGGTGGTTTGTCCTGGGGGGGTCTACACCCAGGAAAGTACACCCAGGGCTCCAGAGGGAGAGGGCAGTGCTGAGGGAACACCAACAGAGAGAGAACCCCGCTGCCCTGCACCACCAGAGGGAAAGCCACACAGCCTGGCTCCATCCCTGGCGGAGAAAGGAATGGAGTCATTGCAGGAATACAGATCTGGGTGCTACCCAGCGGAGTCGCCACAGGCAATTCGGAGTGAGCTGACTCCTGATCAGGGGAACCATTGCTGTATCGCTGGGTCAGGTGAGAGGGCCGATCGGCCATTATCTACTAATGTCCATAGGAACTGCAGTCTCTGACCATCTCCTGTATCATGTCTGCCGTCTCTGACTATCTCCTGTACTATGATTGCAGTCTCTGACCATCTCTTGTATCATGTCTGCAGTCTTTGACCGTATTATGTCTGGGGGCTCTTTCTGGTGGTGTGGGGGGGCGGCATTGAAGGGCCCGGCCTTGGGGCGGCAAAGGGAGTAAATCCGGGCCTGGAAGCAATACCCCTACCTCCCCTATTAAACTACCCTTACAAGCTCTCAAACTGGTCATCCCTGACCTTCCTATTCATAAATGGCCCAAACACGACACCCTGGTCTTGTCAGACTTAGTCCAAGATGGTCAAATCAAGCCTCTCCACCGCCTCAAAGCAGACTTGGAAACTGGCCAAGATGCCTAATTTCAGTATTTACTAATGGTTCACTGTCTTAAAAATAACCCACAACTTTGGGTTTCCATTCTTATTAAGGCTCTGTCCTATTACTCACCCAGCTCCCCAGGGTTTAAAGGTGTAGCGGTATGGTTACCACTTGGTTACTAGCAATCCACCAATCACCCTGCTGCCAGACCCCCATCTATCATTTAAGACAACGAGCAGTCATTTGCGTAGTTTTGTTGCGTTTATTGCGGGATACAACTTGGTTGGGATTAGGGAAGATATGGGATGCCCATGGTACTTAGTGTATTGTTATCACTTTGGTAATACATGAATCAGCAGCTTTAACCTTGAAAATGATGCACCTCTAACAGACTTCCTCTGTAGACTGTTGCTCCTTCTCCTCTGCACTGACTCCTGCATAATATTGCTCCTAATGAATTCCTTTCATTCTGTGCAAATCCTCTACTGCAAAACTGTTAGATTATGGTTACTTTACTTCCATATAATAATCCCATCTTGCAGACCATAAGGGTGTTGCTTCAGCAAATCAATAAGCCAGAGACATTCACAGCCTCTCCCCGATGGTAGCCACACAGTCTTTTGGAAGGTATTACCAATGTGCTTCACCAGGCCAGAGATACTTGGTACCTCCCCCGACAGCCTGACACATGGTAATAGGTGGACTACTGTTCCCAGCCAGTCCATTACTGTTATTGCTGCATTCCACAGCCACAGCATTCTGCACTACTCTCAATAGCTTCTCCTTTTGTTTTTTTCACACTGACCTTCTCCAAAGGGCAAGTTCTGTGTCCCCGGTCACAGAACACTGATCTACTCTCCTCCACTTTACTGTTACTTCTTCCGCACCGATCTTCACCTGTGTACAAGTCCTGTGGTCCCTGGACACAGCAGCTTGACATTCATTAAATGATGAAAATCTTGGGGGGCGTGTCTGGACGTCGACGTGACTGGACATTTTGCAGAGCAGCTCCGCTGGGCCCTCTGCAATCCACTGCCATCCAGTACACACAACACCAGCAGTTTTCTCTAAAATCTGCCCTGTAGTCGCCGGATGTTGGATGCATCATTCCTGGGGACAATTGTACAGTTTGGCCGGTGGATCGAGCTGTTCCTAGGCCGCGGCCGGCTCTATACTACAGACGCCGGCCGCCATTTTGCGGCCTACGAGACTTCCAGCATCCCCGGTCTCGAGTACCACGATCGGCAGCACGGACGACGATCGACCGGCCTGAAATAAAGGGTTCTGACCCAGGAGCAGACCAGATGGTGTGGAGACCCAGGAACCCGCGAAAAACCCCGCAGAAATAGGCCCTGGACATCCTCGGCCTAAAGCCATCCCGAGGCCTGTGAGGCCTCCAGCATCCCCAGACTCTAGTGCCGCGATCGGCGGTACGGGGGACAACAAATTCACCCTCAGCTGCAGCGGGCACCTCCTGGGCATAGCTGACTAGTACACAGCCTGCACAACCCCCTCACAGACATCAGAGGACCAGGAAAGGATTGTTTTGGGGACGCCCAGCGACGGCCGCCATCTTGCGGCCTAACGTACAGGACGGGACCACACATTCAGGTACTATGCCCTAGCTAAACTGTGCTTCCCCTCCGGGACCCCCGCTCGTACAGTAACTAAGCCCTGAACCCGCATTGATAGGGTGACACCACTGCTCCCAGGCCTGTCTTTCCTCCCCAGTCCCCCCCACCCTCATGGTAACTGGGTTCTGATGGAGAGTGACAGACCATGGATGGCTGAAGACACACACACCTGAGCTCCGTGCCATCCCGACAGCTACAGGCTATCTTCATAACACAGCACACCCGCGTCCTATATGGCGGCAGCTAGCTCACACTCCACAGAGCTTACTGACCCTCAACAAGCTACCATACAGAGGTATCTACTTCAAGCGGTGACGATTGACCCCCAGACCCCCAAGGACAATATAGAGCCCGGCCACAACACGGGGAAAACCAAACCTCCCTCTACCACTCCAGCAGCAGCCTGCACGATAGAGGACAACAATGAGAAACTCCAGGATTCCAGAGGAGAGCCATCAGCCTCCCCTATGAGGTCAGTCACATTGCATGACACAGGCAGTGGGGAACCCCAGACAGTCACACATTCCTTGTCAGGAGAGCCCATTAGAACAGAAGCTACAGCCCTCCTCTCTGCCTTCAGAATTGATTTCGAATCATGGGCAAGCAAAATGGAGGATTCCCTACACGTGAAGCTAAACGCTCTGAGACAAAAAGTCACAGCTAATGAGGAAGCAGTATCAGTATTAACCACTGCTCAAGATGACCATGAGGCACGTATAACAGCACTTGAATCCTCATCAGCGACGCATCTCCGTCGCCTACGCCACCAGAAACTCCGCATAGAAGACAGCGAAAATCGCAGTCGCAGAAACAACATTAGACTGCAAGGCATACCTGAAGCAACATCTGGTGTAGAGCTGAAACCCACTGTCATAACTATCCTCAATAAAGTACAAGGAAGAGAGGCAGCATCACCCATTGAATTGGATTGTGTTCACAGGGTGGGAGGGCCGGGGGGGGCCCGAGATGGTCGCCCCTGTGATGTTCTCTGTCGGGTCCACTATTACACCCTAAAAGAGGAGGTCATGCTAAAGGCATGGAGCCTGGGTTCAGTGGATTTCTTCGGAGCCCCTATTCAACTCTACCCCGACCTGTCTTGCAATACGCTGTATATGCGTTGAGTGGTGCACCCTTTACTTGACCTTATACGGCAAGCCGGAGCTTCCTATACGTGGGGGCACCCTTTCAGCATCAAGGTAACATGGGGCGACAGCAGGTTCACACTCTCAGATCCGGATCAACTGCCCTTATCCCAAAACCAGACAAAGACCTGACTATATGTGCTAATTACCGACCCATTTTGTTAATAGGAGTAGATCTGAAGGTGTATGCGAAGGTGCTAGCTAATAGATTACAACCATTGTTACCCCGCTTAATACACCTAGATCAGGTTGGCTTTGTGAGTGGAAGAGAGGCGCGAGATAACACCCTGAAAACACTTCTCATTGCGGATTATGCTCGGGCCCACAATATTCCAATGTGCCTTCTCACAGTCGACGCGGAGAAGGCCTTCGTCCGCGTCGACTGGCAATTGTTAGTGCCCCTTGTCCCCCATTCTCTATGTGCTTGTTATGGAACACCTGACCATCGCCCTTAGAAACAATACGGCTATTCATGGTATTAGTATAGGCCCTATACATACTAAAATTGCCTTATTTGCAGATGACTTACTCATATTTGTAACCCAACCGCAAGTTTCCCTATCCTCCATTATACAGGAGTTTCGGAGATAGGAGATGTTAATAACTTTAAAGTTAACCATAGTAAGTCAGAAATCCTCAACATTTCACTCCCAGAAGCGGCTCTCCAACAGCTCGCATCGTCCTTCCCTTTTAAGACAAGCTCCACATCTATTCGTTATCTAGGAATCCATATCCCAACAGTCGCATTTCAACTATTCTCCAGCAACTTTACCCCTCTACTTCTTAGAACGCAAGCGGATGTGGCCACATACGCATCTAAACAGCTCTCCTGGTTGGGTAGGGTGAATGTTTTGAAGATGGATGTTCCCCCTCGATTCCTATACCTTTTTCAGACCATTCCTATCCATATCCCCACCTCGTTTTTTAAAAGGCTTCGTCAGATCTTCTCTAAATTCATATGGCAGGGAAATCGCCCCAGGATAAAATACGACACAATGATTCTCCCGAAGGTCCAGGGGGGAGAGGGGGTCCCAGATGCCTCTACATACCACAAGGCAGCGGTACTCGTGCGTATAGTGGATTGGTTTCACCACTCTTCCTCCAAACTCTGGGTTCAATTGGAGAAATATCTCAATGAGGTTGATATTTGCGCCCTGCCGTGGAATCCTACGGCTCGGCGTAGGGATAGTACACTCTCTACTGCTCTTACTCGTCAAACTCTCCAGATATGGGACCGCCTGATTTCAACGAGTAAATTATCTAAACCCCAGGGCCCAATGACCCCTCTCTTTGGGACTCCGGCCTTCCCCCCAGCTGCAAGTAAGTGTAGATTTGGACCCTGGAATAGGGATAGTCATAGAGGTTTAGCACAGGTTTTATGCGCTGACCCATCTCTGAGAACAGACATACCCTCTCAGATGGACCTGAGGCCCCCAACGATGTGGTTACAAAGGGGTCAAATAATGTCATACATACGTACTTTCTCTTCCATCTCAGAGATCCTAGATGACCCATCAGACTTTGACGAGTTGCTCTTACAACCAGACCCACCAACACATGTAGTATCACTGTTATATTCCCTACTACTGAATGTATCTACCCCTGACCTTCCAAAATATACACAGAAATGGGAAACAGATCTGCAACACTCCATCTCCCCTACTGATTGGCAAAAAAGCTTCATCCTTACACATAGGATTTCTTTGGCAATTAAGACCCAAGAAAAAGGGTTTAAGTTATTAACGAGGTGGTACAGATGCCCAGTGACTATCCAACGGTTTACCCCTTCTTTGCCAGATACTTGTTGGAGATGCCTGTCCTCTAGAGGGACAATGCTTCACATCTGGTGGGCTTGCCCTCCAATTCGGAAACTCTGGCAAAAGGTCTTTGATCTCTACGGCAGGCTGATGGCAACCTCAATTAAGCCCACATCAGAGATAGCCCTACTATCTATGCTTCCGGGTCCCCTCAAGTCGATTAAAAAAGATATACTGCGCCACTTCCTGGCCGCAGTTAGGACAGTGATCCCCCGACATTGGAAAACAGCAGATGTGCCTTCCTTGGGAGATTGGGCTGTCGAAGTGAATCAGATAAGAGATCTGGAGCGCCTATTGGCGCAGGAAGCGGGGAAGGAGGAACAGTTTTCCACCACCTGGACCTCGTGGTCAATGTTTCGTTACTCTGATGAATTCTCTTTATGGGTCAGAGATGCCCCATCCTTATCCACCGATTAGCCATGCTGGGGTGCTTATCACCTCAGTTACCATCCCTTATTTCTCTACACGCTATCATTCTCATCTTTCTCTCTGCTTTCCTTTCACTATGTATTGAGCCAATCACTCAAGCATATACATAAAGATCATATACCCAGAATAGTTCAATGACTTGAATATTTATAATAGGTGAATAAATGATCCCTACAGCGTCCCAATCTGATTAGGAGGAGCCCTCAGATAACACTAACACGAGTAACCATAAGGATCATTACATATTGGTTCTCATACGCTTGTTATTCTTCTCTTATACCAAAGGCTGTTATATACAATGTGATATTCCAGTATTTCACCGAAGGCTTGATGTCAAAATGATTACTCCTGTATATGTATGGTAAAGGTTCACCTCAATATTCTATGTATAATATATGTGATATTATACTGTAAAGAACGTTATCTCTTTGTTATACTTTTATTTTGAAATAAACTAAGATTGAAAAGAAATGATGAAAATCTTCATCCAAGAATACTTCGTAGCAGCTCCTCCATCCCTCCTCCGCACCCGGCGTGCCCCCACGTGGGGGGGCCCTGCGGTAACTTCCTAATACTCCATGTTTCGTCCTGTACACCCAGACTCTTCCCTGGCAGTATGTGACCCCAGCTTATATGGAAGGCCTGCCCCCTGTCAATACCAAAAGGGTAATTGGTCAGAGCTGCTCACATGAGCTGCCTGCCACTCAAACCTGAGGTCCAACCTCTCTTCCAGAACAATCTTCCTGAAAGCAGGGGAGGCGCCTCTGAGTCAGAGAACAAGTGGTCACACCCACCACTAACCAAACACTCCCAGTCCCAAATAAAAAAAACAGGCCTAAAGCACAGGCCTAGCTAAATTGCACCTGCACCTAGACCCTGAACTTAGAAAAATCCTATTCTAGCACCTAGCTTCAGGTAGAGGGTGCTACAAAGGAATTTCCAGTTTCTATAATATACTTCAAGAAAAACACACTTCCAACATTCCCTAGATATTAACCAGTGGGAACATGACTTAGGTAAAACACACACAGATAGGAAATGGCATAGAGCTCTATAATCCACATATCAAGCTTCAAAATGCACCGCAATGTGAGAACGTACGCAAAACATTGTCCAAAAAAGATACCTAACCCCGGACAGAATAGCAAAATTTGACAAACGCACTTCTCCTAACTGCTGGAGGAATTGCGGTGAGAACGGTACATTATTTCACATCTTATGGGAATGACCACAACTTTCACATGTTACCGAGATCTACATATCACCCTCACTGGAACTTGCCCTGCTAAATTTAAAAATAGAATCCCTACCGAATACCTATAGAAAAGTAATAGCGCACATCGCCTAGCCCCCAGAAGTGCCCAAGGTCATTAAAATGACCCAGACCCATCACGCCTATGAGATCTTATTGACGAAAGACAATCACTTTTGCACCAAATTGGGAACAATTTGGAATCCATGGTCTAACTGGTATAAGAAATTTATTGTAAAGTGAATATATAGTTCTTCCATGCATGTACCGCTCTGCCTCTGCCTTCTTATATCATACCTCTTCCCCCCTCTTTCCCCCCCTCCAGTACCTACCCCCTTTTTTTGAAACATTATTTGTGCACTTTTCAACCCACACCTATTCACTAGAGAAACATTGTTACTGAGCTATTTCTATTACTGTTCTACACTATACACCATATTAATTTCTTACTTTGGATACTGTTAATGCCATATTTGTTCACGCATGTTTAACATCTTCAGCAAGCATTTTGCTTTCCACAACATTGTTTGTACCTTATCATTGCACAGTAAAAACATTAAAACATAAAACCTACACACGATCGCACATTCCGACAACAAAATCCATGTTTTTTTCCGACGGACGATGGCTGGAACTTGTCTTGCATACACACGGTCACACAAATCTTGTCGGAAATTCCGAACGTCAAGAATGCGGTGACGTATAACACGTACAATGGCACTATAAAAGGGAATTTCAATAGCCAGTGCACCACCCTTTGGGCTCCTTCTGCTAATCTCGTGTTAGTAGAAGTTTGGTGAGAGACGATTCGCGCTTTTCAGCCTCGTGCTTTTCAGACTGTTACTGCTCTTCAGTTTGTGCTTGTGGGTTCGTATCTGGTTTTCAGTGCGTGTAGTCAGTTCGCATTTGTTTTTCAGTGTGTATTATTATAGTACATATTTGATTTTTAGTGCGTTCTTGTCTGCTCGTTTCTGATTTTCAGCTCACTCTTCTCAGGTCTTTCTGATTTTTCAGTGCATTCTGTTAGTTCGTTCTGACCAGCCGACCGTTTTGAAGCCATGTTGCGGGTATGTACGTCGTAGAGTTCATGCTGTGCAGGGGCTTGGTGTTGGGGTTCTTACTTTGACCCAAGCCCAGTCCATGAACAGGGCGGAGGGAGTTCATGGATGAAGAATTGGTTACTCCAGAGTGACCAATTCTCTCATATGCCTTTGTTGTGGGAGATCCATGAGAAGAGTCCTGATGATTTCAAGAATTATCTCCGGATGACGGACCCAGTTTTTCACCGTTTGTTGGCTTTGCTGTCCCCTTACGTTAGCAGGCAGGACACCTGCATGCAGCAAGCCATCAGTCCCGAGCAGAGGCTAGTCAACACGTTGCGGTACTTGGTGACAGGATTCTTTTCAATCTGGAGATTCTAGGCAATGCACCCACTGACCTAACATACTGTATCCAGAACATATCAATCCTTTTATTCAGTTCCGCTTGATTAGCACTAACGTGAACCTATCCGGGTGCAGTTCGGATTGCCCGTTGCCCCTTCCTTTCCTTCCCTCTCCTATATGAGGGGCTGGTAGGCAAGATCCCTCGCAAGATACATTCGGCCCACCGCGCGCTTCGTCGGGAGTTGGTCTGACACGGGGGAGACAGGGGAGCAGAGGAGAAATCGTACCACCCCAAACAATCTACAATGTTAGAACTGAACGTAAAAATGTCAGAAATCCTGTAATAGTGGACAACCATCCTCTGAAGAAGACCCGGGAAGGGTCAAAACGCGTCAGGATTTACACATACACAACTTTCGTTGTTCCACATACACCGTATTGTATATTGTCCCTATTTATAGGCATTGTCTGTTGTTATATAATTTTAAGGATTCAACATTTGAGATAACTTTGGTTGCCCTTTAACACATTGTGCTTGGCATTGGTTTTAATTGTATGCTTTGTTTACTGCAATTGTATGCCATATCCAGTTCATGTCCTGACTCTAACAGTCAGTATTCATTTTCAGTGATTTTTATAATATGCTATTTATACTTTTTGTACCAAAAAGGAAGGGGTTAAACCCACAAAACGCATACATTGATATCCCGTGATGGCAGATAGCACATGTTGACACACTGTGTGCATCTTCAAAATTTGGCTTTCAATACACTTCCAAAAAGTTAAAAAAATATTCAAAATAACAACAAATTGCAGAACTTAGGTGTGTTTTAGATTCTGCCTAAAACATCAATGATGTTTTTGAGTCTTTTTTTAACATCATTGATGTCTTCCTTGATCCTCTGTAAATCCTTATTGCAAACCATGATCTCCCCGATGAGAATCTGTGCACTTACACATGTGAAATGAGTTTCTTCTTCCACAAAATCCACATCACCTAAAATTCAAAAACACAACATGTATTTTAAATATGCAGGCATCCATCTATTACCTGAAGCTGTGGTCTCAGACACTCACCTGTTGTGGTCACTATTTCACCCACTTCCTCATCATTTTCTGGTTGTGGTGTGGGGATTTGCTTTTCTTTAGGAGGTGGGGGTCCCTGGTGTCCTCATATGTCCCGAGTCTTTTCTCCCCTATGCTAATCAAAAAAAGGTATACATAGCACACAGATATTTGAGGTGAGAAATAGTAATATGAAACATTGCTTGGAAGTGTTGTACAATTGAGTTCCAAGCTAAAGACATTATTTATTTCCCTTTCCTTTTTTGTACCATTTTCACACATGGAGACACCCCTAGTATCCACTGGAGCATCTGTGTTGGACACCCTAAAAATGGTGTTCTGGTGTCCCACACTAGTGCTCCTGTGTCAAGATGTGTAAACAGCTGCTGAGTGTCCTCTCCTTAAACTGAATCAAGTTTGCATTTCATTCTAGTACAAACCTATCTAGACAACAATGTACTAAACTTCTTTTAATACAAATAGGCCTGAACAATTGTAGTTAACCTGGATCTGCCAAAAACATTGTATTAGTGGGTGAACGAACAATGTTTACTACGAACGATTACTGTGCCCATGAACCTGAAAGTTGCCATTTTAAACTATACAACAGTAAAGAAAAGCACATGGAGCAGCATGCAAGTAATAATAATAATAGGAACACAGGACAACTACTTACTTTTTTGAAGAACTCTCTTGATCTTTCTGTACTGATCATGCTCCCTCAATTTCAGGTCTGACCAGCGTTTCCTCAATCGATCCTTGGATCGTCGTACCCCAAAATTCCTGTGCAGACTTTTCACAACTTTAGTCATGATCTTGGCCTTTCTCACATTTGGGTTTGGGTAAGGTCCATGCTTCCCATCATAGTCGGCCCTCTTCAAGATGTCCACCATCTCCACCATCTCTATAAAGGACATATTTGAGGCTTTAAATCTCCTCCAGGATTGGGACATTTGTGGCGCTTTCATCATTGCTGCTGCTGTCTGCATGCACTTGCTCTTTCTCCGCCATGTGCTCTTCCACTGCACCAAAAGACAAGGGGCGGGGAATAGAGTAGAAAGAACATCAGGGGCGGGTGAAGTTTCACGCATGAGAAGTGTATATAAAGCATAACACACCTGCGTTGTACGTACGATCTGTGAACGGAGGAAGGAGCAGCAGAAGCGCCAAACGTAATAACGAAGGTACAATTTGAACTTGGTGCATCAGTGGCCTATACTGCTTCTAGATTGAGGCCTATATTGGGACAAGATTAGAAGAGTTTAGCCTGACATTAGGGTTTGTCTTGTGTTGTGTCTTGCAAAGAAAATTGATCCATTCAATGATAGGGATTTTCTAGCAATATTCATTGCCATGTTCAGGGAGCTGCCCTGTCTGTGGCAGGTGAACCATCCATTTTTTAAGAAGCTAAGAAAGAGGAAGGCAGTGCTGGAGAAACTGCTTGAATTTGTGAAGCCAATGATCCCCACAGCAGACAACACCTATTTGAAGGCCAAAATTGTTGGCATATGGAGTACTTATCTTAGGGAATGAAAGAAGGTCCAGAATTCCTAGAGATCAGGAGCAGAAGATGACATTTATGTACCCAGGCTGTGGTACTATGACAGACTGCATTTTCTGTCAGACCAGAGTGAACCCAGGCCAGCACTCTCCACTCTTCCTTCAAGGCTTCCTTCCACCACAGCTGAGGCTTCCGATGTCCAACCTGGGCCTTTCACCCAGGAAGATGTGGAGGAGCCCAGCTTGAGTCAGGTAGAGCATTGTTCAACATATTTCTTGTCGTAAAATTAATGATGGTAACTAGATGTTATTATAGATCACTAATTGCTGATTTAACAAAGTGGTTTACATATCAATAGACAGTAGTGGCCAAAAACATTGGGACAAGAATGAAAAATGCTGTGCTCAGAATGATAGTCTTTTCTATTTGTTTACATTCAATTTGCAGCAGTCATGAACTCAAAAGTGTAGGTGATTGATGACCAAAAAACTAAAACTATGTCCCTTTTTCATACACAGGACAGCTTAGCCAGGAGATGGTGGGGGTAACTGGCAGCCAGGAGGTCGGCCATCGTCCTCCACCTACTGCCACAACTCCAACACCAGAACCACAGCCTGGAAGGAAGTGTCTAAGGAAGAAAAGAGTGTGATGGCCTGGGTTCAGTCTGATCTGGCAAAAGATGCAGGCTGTTGTATGACCACAGCCTGGGGAGATGTATGTCATCTGCTGCTGTTCCTGATCTCTTGGACTCCTGGACTGGATTGTGCTCACTATTATATGGACTCCTCAGGCCAACAATTTTGCCTGTAAAATAGTTTTGATGTGCGCCCTGGGGTACAAAGCCTTCGCAAATGTCACCTGTTTATCCAGCGTTGGGTTCCTCTTTATCTTATGACCCATAATAAATGGCTATTTTTAAAAATAAAATGTGTTTTACTTCAAAAAGGACTGTTTATTTGTGAGTAGACAGGTACATTTCAAAAATACAATATCAAATTAACAAGGGACAACAACCAACCTCCTTGAGGTTAAAAAATACAAGATAATAATGGTGTTGTGGTAACTTGACACACAAAATGAAAAAAATCACTAGAAAAAAAGAAATAAAACAGGAGATCTTGATAAAAAAAATCACTATAAAAATAAATACAAAACGTTATTATGGAGATCTGATGAAAAAAAATAACTAATATTATTTGGGAGATCACGGGAAATAAAAAAGAAATCATTTTTTCAGAACTCTGTGTGAATATCAGCAGCAAAACAACTTCATTATTCTAGCATTCTAAAGAAGAAGAGAATGCGCTGCATTAAAAGATTAAAAAATTTGCAGTGTGACAAATGTGCTATCGCCATTACAGACTGATGCAACATCCCAAATAATGTTATGGTACAACTCTGCTCTGTGGGCTTTATCAAAGTAAATAAATATAGGAAATTTGTGTGTACGTCTAAAGTATTTAGAACATCTCCCCAATACATACACATTTCTTCATGTTTAAAAAACAATTGCATTTATCAATTCTGTCACACAGTAAGGCAATGCCAAAGAGAAGCAGTGAGACAGATTGTAAAGCAGATTTACTTCAAGGTTACAGTTTGAGTCATACATTCCTACCTTTGTTGCATTAAAGAATCACTGCTTTGGAACGAAACCTGACCATTACCACTTATTTATTGTGTGTCTGTGCACAATAAAATCGGTCTCACGTGCAGTGAAATATCTGTTGCAGACCTGTGCAAATCTATTGCAGTTGTATGTACAGCATTTCAGGTGCAGGTAATGCAAATACACAAATAAATTGTCACATAAAAGCATTGAAAAATGAGAGGTAGTCTGCTTTGCACTTGTAGTTTAGAAATACACCTGCTGATCTGTTGCACACCTGTTGGGTGTGCTCCTACCTTCCTATTTGACTTGGGTGTGCTCCTAGCTTCCTATTTGGATTGACAACACAGCGCCTTTGCTACCAATGAAATCCCAAGTAGTGTTGTCAGTTCTGCCTGCTGGACTACAGAACACCTATCCCTAGGATGACTATGTTTATAGAAATTGAGCTCCCACACTTGATGATGATGTCACAGGGAGCATTAAAAGTTGTTTCTAACTAGAGAACAAGGTAAACACAAATAAAATGGTTGGTAATGGTTGTGCATACACCAACGGTTGATGGGGATGTTAACTGAAATTGTTAGGACAGTACTTTTTTCTAAGGCCAGCAAACCACCTTTGCACATCAGAGGTTTTTAGATTGAAGTTAGAGTTTGATCATGTAATCATGTAAAACAAGAATTACTGTGCAGAATCTACCCTTGAATACAAAAATATGTAGAACTTTTTTTTTCTTTTTTCTTCAGCACATTTTTTTTCCCAATTCCTACTTTCAGCACTTACCATTCGTCTAAAAATGGATGTAACAGTGCTATCTTGGAAAGATTTATGTGAAATATGCAACTTTTTAATCATCCGGCAGGAGTGATATGTAAAATATAAGAAAACTTAAGCACAGCAGCTTGGCATGCACATCTTTCATAAACAAGATTTATGTACAGTATACGTAGAACAACCAGGTATTCAAAGCATTAAATAGAAGAGACAGAATGTCTTAAAACAGAACAAGGAAGATACAGCTTTGCAGATTCTTAAATGTAAACAATGATTGATAGATAGACAGACAGACAGACAGATAGATAGATAGATAGATAGATAGATAGATAGATAGATAGATAGATAGATAGATAGATAGATAGATAGATAGATAGATAGATAGATAATATAAATATTATTATTATTTCTCAACACACATTTTTTACATTTAAATTTATTAGACTTTCAAAATGTGAGGGGTCTAAAAATGAAATTTGGCATAACAAATGGATAGAGATGATGCCACTGCCTAACTATAATGGAAATACTGCCGTGGTCACTCTTTAAGTATAGTAGTAACTATGGAGCTGCTTTTCTCCCTAAATGTTGTAGTGTTAGAAACTAAAATTTAATGTGAATGCAAATTCCTGACTATAGTAGCATATATGCATATATAGTGGTACATACACAGGAAAGCCTCAGCCAGGAGGTGGCGGGGGTAAGTGGCAGCCAGGAGGTCTCCAACACCAGAGCCACAGCCTGGAAGGAAGCATCTACGGAAGCAGGGACTATTGTAAACATGGTAAACATGTGCCACTTTACAGGCATACTATAGACACCCCCCAGGTACGAAATTTAAAGGAATATTTCACTTTTATTGTTTCACTTTAAGCATTATTAAAATCACTGCTCCCAAAAAAATGGAAGTTTTAAAAACATTTTTTTGCATTGATACATATGCCCTGGGGCAGGACCCAGGTCCCCAAACACTTTTTATGACAATACCATGCACATACGCCTTTAAAATTAGAACTTTTTATTTCTCCCATAGACTTTTAAAGGGTGTTCCGCGGCTTTCAAATTGGCGCGAACACCCCAAATTGTTCGCTATTTGGTGAACAGGTGAACACCCGATGTTCAAGTGGTAAAAGACCACTGGACAAAAAATGATTTGATATCAGCTGACCATGTGTGCAGCCTTTTTTTCTTTTTACTCAAAGTGACCTGACACCTGCTTTTTATGTTCTATTTTGATATTTTGCAGACTTTGCATATGCTCATTGTTGGCGATTGTTGTATAGTGCTTGTGCTACCTATTCTAACACGATCCCAACTATTACAACACAACAACAGTGAATTAAAAAAATATTGGAATATTATAATTAGATTAGACTAAATGGAGAATTATGGTATTGTACACTAAATGACAAACTATTATTAACACAGGTGAGGCTGGGTCTCACCTGGGTCTACCTCTAGGTGCAATCAGCCTGTGCCTAAAGACAAAAGATAAGCATCGTGTTTGGACACACATTTTTCTATCATCATTAGAAATACATCTTATATTATCAGACAGTGTTATAATAGTCTAAACTAGGACAGGACCATTAAGAAAGAAGAAAATGTTGGATTCAAAAGGAGACAAGTATGCTTTCGACACCAAGGGTTGTTCGCCTACAGGTTCCAGAAATCATATTCTGCTCTGGTCACAATTGACAGCAAAGATTTCTCATTAAAGAAAGAAAAACCTCACACTTTATTAACACTTGATTTTTTTCAGAAAAACATTTTAGGCATTATTATTGCCTAAATGTTTAGCTTTGAATTTTAACACATGCTTTGTGTTAAAGCAGAGTTCCAGTCATTTGTGTGTTTATTAAAAGGCAGCAGATACAAAAACAGTAGTTGCTGACTAATATTAAACACACACTTACCTGTCCCATGGTCCAGCGTGGACTCACCCCAGCAGTTTTCTTCCTCTCTCCTCCTTCAGCGGTGCCAGCATCACTTTTATGGGCACTCGGCTTCACAGCATATTGAACAGTCTAGCTGCCTTTGGCAAATCAAATCAATGTGCAAAGTTCAGTTAACTGTAATAAACCAATATAATTTACCTTTTTTATTGATCAGCATGAACATACTAAACTGTATGTAGGTGGTATGAGTTATTGTACTTTAAATAGTAATTGAAGATGCTGTTACAAATAAGCCTGATAAGTGAAAGCATAATAGCAGAAGTTCTATACAGAATGAAAAATGCATAGAGGACCTGAAAGAACCAGAAAGTGGTTGCAGAAAAAAATAGATTTGCAGATAGCAATGGCCTGCTTGAACTGCTTGAATGAAATGTCTGTTTAATTTATCTTAATGGAATAACATTGAAAATGTTCAGCTCATCGTATGGAATAGCTATATAAAACAGAAAAGTACTCTTCACTCAACTTTTCAAAAGCCATAAAGAATCTCTGTTGAAATATAAAGCACAACACTAGGGATGAGCTTCGAGTTCGAGTCGAACTCATGTTCGACTCGAACATTGGCTGTTCGCAAGTTCGTCGAACAGCAAACAATTTGGGGTGTTCGCGGAAAATTTGAATGCCGCAGAACACCCTTTAAAAGTCTATGGGAGAAATCAAACGTGCTAATTTTAAAGGCTTATATGCAAGTTATTGTCATAAAAAGTGTTTGGGGACCCGGGTCCTGCCCCAGGGGACATGGATCAATGCAAAAAAAGTTTTAAAAACGGCCTTTTTCAGGAGCAGCGATTTTAATAATGCTTAAAGTCAAACAATAAAAGTGTAATATCCCTTTAAATTTCGTAGCTGGGGGGTGTCTATAGTATGCCTGTAAAGGGGCGCATGTTTCCCGTGTTTAGAACAGTCTGACAGCAAAATGACATTTCGAAGGAAAAAACCCATTTAAAACTACCCGCGGCTATTGCATTGCCGACAATACACATAGAAGTTCATTGATAAAAACGGCATGGGAATTCCCCACAGGGGAACCCCGAACCAAAATTTAAAAAAAAAATGACATGGGAGTCCCCCTAAATTCCATACCAGGCCCTTCAGGTCTGGTATGGATATTAAGGGGAACCCCGGCCAAAAAAAAATGGCATGGGGTCCCCCCAAAAATCCATGCCAGACCCTTATCCGAGCACGCAACCTGGCAGGCCACAGGAAAAGAGGGGGGGACGAGAGTGCGCCCCCCCTGAACCGTACCAGGCCACATGCCCTCAACATTGGGAGGGTGCTTTGGGGTAGCCCCCAAAAACACCTTGTCCCCATGTTGACGAGGACAAGGGCCTCATCCCCACAACCCTGGCCGGTGGTTGTGGGGGTCTGCGGGCGGGGGGCTTATCGGAATCTGGAAGCCCCCTTTAACAAGGGGACCCCCAGTCCCGCCCCCCCTTGTGAAATGGTAAGGGGGTACTTACCCCTACCATTTCACTAAAAAACTGTCAAAATGTTAAAAATGACAAGAGACAGTTTTCGACAATTCCTTTATTTAAATGCTTCTTCTTTTTTCTATCTTCCTTCATCTTCTTCTGGTTCTTCCTCCGGCGTTCTCGTCCAGCATCTCCTCCGCGGCATCTTCTATCTTCTTCTCCTCGGGCAGCTCTGCACCCATGGCATGGGGGGAGGCTCCCGCTCTTCTCTTCATCTTCTTCTTCATCTTCTTCTCTTCTTCCTTCTTCTCTTCTTCTCTTCTTCATTTTCTTCTCCGGGCCGCTCCGCATCCATGCTGGCATGGAGGGAGGCTCCCGCTGTGTGACGGCGTCTCCTCGTCTGACGGTTCTTAAATAATGGGGGGCGGGGCCACCCGGTGACTCCGCCCCCTCTGACGCACGGGACATGACGGGACTTCCCTGTGGCATTCCCCGTGATGTCACAGGGAAGTCCCGTCGAATCACCGTGCGTCAGACGGGGCGGGGTCACCGGGAGGCCCCGCCCCCCGTTATTTAAGAACCATCAGATGAGGAGATGCCGTCACACAGCGGGAGCCTCCCTTCATGCCAGCATGGGTGCGGAGCAGCCCGGAGAAGAAAATGAAGAAGAGAAGAAGAGAAGAAGAGAAGAAAAGAAGAAGAGAAGAGCGGGAGCCTCCCCCCATGCCATGGGTGCGGAGCAGCCCGAGGAGAAGAAGATAGAAGACGCCGCGGAGGAGATGCTGGACGAGAATGCCGGAGGAAGAACCAGAAGAGCCAGAAGAACCAGAAGAAGAAGATGAAGGAAGATAGAAGAAAGAAGAAGCATTTAAATAAAGGAATTGTCAAAAACTGTCTCTTGTCATTTTTAACATTTTTGACAGTTTTTTAGTGAAATGGTAGGGGTAAGTAACCCCTTACCATTTCACACAGGGGGGGCGGGATCTGGGAGTCCCCTTGTTAAAAACCCCTTGTTTTGGGGGGCTACCCCAAAGCACCCTCCCAATGTTGAGGGCATGTGGCCTGGTACGGTTCAGGAGGGGGGGCGCACTCTCGTCCCCCCTCTTTTCCTGCGTGCTCGGATAAGGGTCTGGTATGGATTTTTGGGGGGACCCCATGCCATTTTTTTTTTTTTGGCGCGGGCTCCCCTTAAAATCCATACCAGACCTGTAGGGTCTGGTATGGAATTTAGGGGGAACCCCACGTCATTTTTTTTTAAATTTTGGCCGGAGTTCCCTTTAATATCCATACCAGACCTGAAGGGCCTGGTATGGAATTTAGGGGGACTCCCACGTCATTTTTTTTTGGTTCGGGGTTCCCCTGTGGGGAATTCCCATGCCATTTTTATCAATGAACTTCTATGTGTATTGTCAGCAATGCAATAGCCGTGAGTAGTTTTAAATGGGTTTTTTCCTTCGAAATGTCATTTTGCTGTCAGACTGTTCTAAACACGGGAAACATGCACGCTTTTACAGGCATACTATAGACACCCCCCAGCTATGAAATTTAAAGGGATATTACACTTGTATTGTTTGACTTTAAGCATTATTAAAATCACTGCTCCTGAAAAAACTTCCATTTTTAAAACTTTTTTTTCCATGTCCCCTGGGGCAGGACCCGGGTCCCCAAACACTTTTTATGACAATAACTTGCCTATAAGCCTTTAAAATTAGCACTTTTGATTATTCATGTTCATGTCCCATAGACTTTAATGGTGTTTGGGTGTTCGAACAAATTTTTTTCCTGTTCGCATGTTCTGGTGCGAACCGAACAGGGGGGTGTTCTGCTCATCCCTACACAACACATTTGAAAAGAGACCTTCAAATTAATTTGCAGAAAGTTATTATTTTATTTGCTTACATAACATAGCTAGAATATGAAGGACATTCCACGGTCTAAAACAAACATCAGGATAAACAAAGACGGTAGATAAGTAGATAAATATCAATATCTAAAGGAGAAAATATAGTCTGACTAGGATTTTAATACAATGATTGATAACATTTGGAGGAAAACTGTAACAAGCTACTGTTTATTAACCACGATGCACAACTATCTTTTTTGTTTGCTTTGATGCAAACCTTTGTCAAAAAATTATTTAATTCTTTGGTCAATGACCATAATGATATTTGTATTTTCTTCCAATAAACTACTATTTATGTATAAGCTTTTTTTGGTATTTTAAGATATACTTTAATTTTTATGTTTTAAGCATGCCATTGTTGAGAATAATGCAAAACCACAATCACAAAAAGAAAACAGTTCTAATCAATCAAGTGTTGCCACAGAAAACAAAGTTGTAAAGAACTATTACAACGAGATGTAAAGACACAAAAAAAGCTAACCTTTTCCCATACTTCATCAAATGAATTAGATAAAAAGCAAAAAAGCAAATAGCAGTAGTATTTAGCAAAATATACCAACCAAACATAGCAGACTGATTTCTGATTTCTGTTTTCATGTGATTTACAACAGACAGCAGCCCTCTTAATGAATAATCAACATAGACACTCCACAGGCACTAACAACCCCCACACCAGTACCTGAAATCTCACATACGGAGGGAACCCCACCACCTATCCTACACGGTGTATTACACCATCAGGACCTGCAAAAGTCCTAGCAGCAACTACCCAGACTTGGGAAGTAACCCGACACACAGGGGCCATTACCTGACTACGAACAAACCACATATGAGCTAAACACTTTATGCATTCCATTTGCCCCCGTCTGCTCACAGATAGTTCCCTTTAGGGGTGAGTGGGTATTGGGGTGGCCTCTTAAGGTTTGTCCCTACATTACACGTACTGCCCCTTTGGTTCATAGAATACATGGTGTCCATAGCAGCTTTGGAGGTAATGGGTTTTTGCCCATTTACAGTCTTCTCCTTACACAACTACAGTTGTCCATCTGAACGCAAATACCTCCACTTATAGCATTTAAGTACCAAAGTTATGAGCTTGAATACTTGCACTGTAAACGTATTTTGTATTCTTGCATTGTTGTACAATCTTGATCCCTTTAATCTGTAACTCTCTAACCCTGTTATTCATGCCTCTGATATTGTGGAATATTCAATAAAATTTTTTGGGGGGAAAAAAAAGATGAAATAACGTACTTCAAATTTTTTCTATTAGAACAAAGTTTCACACAAGTGTTATAAGGAATTTGAAGAATGGAGAGTAGACACCTATATTTTTTGACCTTAATAGAATAATCATATCAACTGTTACTTTTTTTTTTTAAAGTCCTGTCTGTGAACAGATGTTACAGGATCACATTTTACAGGCAGACATACTCCTTGATTTAGCGATTTTGCCTAGCTTTGTGACTTAGCATAACTGGCTGCCATCTTGGTGCCCAGTTAGAGTGGTAAAAATTGTAGCAGTCTTATTGAAAGCTGGAATGGTACTTAGTAGGTCTAAGTCATCAATTCAGACCTTGCCCTACAGCATACAACTAAATCCAAGTGAGATACAGATTTTTTTTGGTAATAGCGGACATCTTATGGTGGCTCACTTTAAAGCAGTGTAGTCCACTATGTTAGATTGACTTGAAAGAGCTGGGTAAGTGGTATGTTTTGCTGGTGTGAAGGCGCCCATTAAGGGCTTTCAGGACTAAATCCATACAAGTCCGTTACCGATCTCTGATGTAAGTAGGTAGATTCTTGTGGAAATAGGGTCTAGTCTAAAGAGGTAGGGAGTTGTGGCTCTAGCTGGGGGGCATTGCTGAGACCCTTTACCTCAGTTAAGGAGTACCATAGATTAGAATAGGGGGTGGATCTAGCCATCAACCTAGATCTGATATTCAACAGCATCACATAATAGGTTACACAAAAAAAAACACAGATGTATAAGCTTATTTATCATCAATAAACCTGGGTATTGAAAGTTTTCCCCAGATTTTTTATATCTTGTTAGACATCAAAAGGTAGAGACAGAAAAATAAATACAACATATGAATGTAAAGACAGTCATCATACAAAGGGTCACTATCATTTTACACAAACTGGAAGGTGCACAGGTATGCAAAAGCTCTGGGCCAGGAACATACTGCCAAGTCCATTAAAGGTAACCCACCAGGAGACAATGGGAGATGCCATGAATGGCTTGTTTTTAAAGGTACAAGCTTCGTTTTTATGTTTTCTGTCTTTGCTTCACTTTATAGTGAATGACTAAGCTGGAACAATATGCAGGTAAGGAATTTGGAACTCCTGACTTGCAATGGCAGTCTCCAAATTTATGTTTTGACTACTTGGTGAAGCGATTGGTCATATGAAGAGGAAGTTGATAACAATTTGAAAGAAAATTACCTTCTAATATTTAAAATAGGCAAGTTATTAAAAACGAAAAAAATGTTTTATCTAGCTCATCTTCTTGTTCTAATTTGCTTACAATGACAGGCTTCAGATTTATATGTAAATTAGAACTACCAAACACCAACTTATTAATTTCATATTTAAGGTGGCCTTTAACTAAAAAAAAGTAGATTTGCTAAATAAAAAAAAAAATAGAAAAGTTAATTGAGCCAAAGCGGTACACTTAAAAACCTGAAAAAAAAAAAAAAAACAGCAGTTCACTTACTATTCCCAGGTATCATGTGCCCCGAGACTCATAGCTGTATATCTGTAGTGTAAGATTATACTGCTGACTTTGACATTACTGTCAGTTTATTGTTCGCTTGCTGAAAAGAAAGCTGTAGCTGAAGACTTGCAGTGCTAGGAAAACCCTGTTTCTGCTTTATACATTTTCTGGAACGGTTCTTTCTAAACCTCAGTTGCTATTTTCTAAATCATTTATCAGACCACCAGTCTGGGTCTGCAGCTCTAACACAAGGAAGCAAAGCCCTGCTTCTCTAATAAGATGACAACCTCAAGACAGATACACAATGTGGAATAAAGCATGGTTTATTAATAATCAGAAAAGAAAACCCTGCAGGGTGACCATAGGCTTTATTGGTTATTAGCACATCTTTCACTCAGAGCTACAGGAGCGTACGTAGACTGAGACATTCTGGGATGTAAGCCTGCTTAGCTGCTTGAGTTTTACCCTACACCCTCATGGGAGGAGTAGTGCTACAGCGATATGAGTTAATAAACTTTTTAAAGCAGGGATCTTGGTTGGTGCTTACAAAATCAAATACCAGTAGCCAGGATGCCTATACCTTTCAAGTAACTCTAGACACAACATTTATGCTGAGTTAGGAAGCTGACGCATCACTTTGGTTTGTAAATATAAATGTTAAACCAATATTAATCTCCAGCCAAAAAGTTTTGTTTTTAGTGTTGGAAAGAATGTGAAAGGATTACCATACCTATTGGATTTTACTGTTATCAAAGTATACATGAGAGAGATTTCCCATCGCTTACTGTCACAATGACAACTATTTCATAACACCATAAATTAAAGATAATCTGCAGTAGGGACACAAACCAAAAAAATCAAAAGTAAATAAAAATAAATAAATCAGAAAGAGGTTCTAGAATTGTCTATTCTATTTATTGGAGATTATTGGATTGCATTAGAGATCTTCGCTCACTGAAATAGTAAGCAAGAGGAAATCTCACTATTGGAGCCCTGGATATCAGCAAAAACTAGCAGATGTTCTAATTATTTCTCACTGAATACAAAACTAAAGAAATGTTTTGGCTGGATATAAATGTTATACTTTGAATGGATTAATGACAAGATACTAATGTATCTTTTAAAATGGTGGAGTGGTGAACATGTATTTCTGGAGTGCCATTTTAAAAGGGTGCTACAAAAAAAAACACTTGGGTGGCCAGTGCCCCCAATAATGGCCGTGATCTGCACTATCATTAGACAATTCACATTACAGGCACAATGTACAGAGCCAATTAGAGTATCTCTGTGACTTGTGACCAATCACAGACGTCGCAAGCATAAACACTATAGTGTTGACAAACATTAGGTCCATTCCCAAAGGCCCTTCTTTCCTTGTGAATGGGCTGAATGTTTGTAAATACAGCAGATCGGAGTATCATGGCAGCTCAATGAGGATGGTCAGGGGTCTTATACTGCAACTTAATCAAATCATTATGGGATTTTTTTTTTAAAGTGGGGAGTTAAAGTGCCACTAATTGCCAATAATTGTTTGATTTTTTTGGGGGGGATTAAAATTCTACTGATCACTGATAAAAGTATATATATTTTTTAAGGTGGGGGAGTATAAAGTGTTATTGACTACCAATGATTGTAGGATTCTTTGTAAAGGCATGGTTAAAATGCCACTGATTATGGGGGTGCATGTGTGGCACGAACCTGGACGGAAGCAAGAGATAAGAGCTCCGTGAGTGACGGAGATTAAAGCCAGTTCCCAGGGCTAATTAGCAGTGCTTTTTGCTCAAAACTACCCTGCACCCCTGACGGAACACTCAGCGCATGCCGGGCTCCAGGAATCACTGCAATAAACTGGCTCAACGATCCCTGACAACCTATTTACTCAGAGTAAAGGAGCAGAACAGGATGGCCCAAGATGGTGCCCAGCCAGGAAGTGCTCAAGCGTGCACACAGGCCGCAGACTTTTCACCAGCGCACTCCATGGGGGACAGTGAGTATTCAATGCAGCTCGCCAAAGCTGACTTAGATGAAAGCCTCACGACCATGTTTTACAAGATTGCTAAAAATTTCAATCTGAACTGCACAAATACACTGTCCCTGGAGACTCTGACCTCAGAAAAGAGCATGAGACTCTGAGTCAGTGCTGCAACTTCAAGCTCACCTGGAAGAGCTGGACAACAGGAATAGGCGTAAATACCTGAGAGTGCGGGGGATCACCAACGGTAATATCACCTCTCACCCCAACAAGGTTTTAAAAATGTTCTCCTCCTATTATCAAAAACTGCTTGCTGACCCACAGGCAACAGCTGCTTCCACACCCCAGACCTGGCTTGATACCCTCTCACTGCCTAAAATTACAGATGAACAATTACAATCCCTGAACGCACCCTGTACAGAAGAAGAAGTATCCTCTATTATCTCCTCTCTGAAACCCTCCAAAGCCCCGGGCCCTGATGGCTTCACAGCCCTGTACTACAAAAAATGTGCGGGATTGCTAATCTCCAAAATGACAAACCTATTGAACCATATCCATTCCCAGCAGATATGCTCATGGTGAATATGTCCCTGATGCCAAAACTGAGCAAAGATCATACCCTCCCTCAAAACTATCGCCCCATATTGTTTATTAATAAAGACTGGAAGATTTTTGGCTGAATCCTTGCAGACCGCATAGCATTAGTTATCGCAACATTAATTTCCCCAGACCAAACTGGCTTTATACCAACCAGACAAATTAATGATATCATACGACTGGCTTCGAACATCATTCAAGATGCAGATATTAAGTCCTGTAAGGTCTTGATTTTGAGCCTGGGCATTAATAAGGCCTTCAATAGCATCCTTTGGTCTTATCTTGACACTATTTTATCCATATTTGGATTTTCCAGAGAGTTTGTCAACAGTTTTAGAGCCCTGTATCACCAACCATGTACCCGTATTAAGCTCCCTGGTTGCACCTCAGATTATTTTTCCCTAGGTCTAGGCACAATACAGGGATGTCCCCTATCCCCCCTTCTATTCACACTGGCAATAGAACCTTTGGCCCGCTCTATCACCTGCAACCATAATATTAGGGGATATGTTTAAAATAACCAAGAATTTTAGTTAAGCCTATATGCAAACAATGTCCTTCCATTCCTGACTAATCCTTTAATCTGCCCAATTTACTCACCACCTTAGACACCTTCCACAACTTAGCAGGCTTAGGAGTGAACCCATCTAAATGCATTGCCATGCCGATTAATATTTTGCATCCTTTTTTGACTTCCATCAAGGGCAGGTTTGAATTCTCCTGGAGCTCGAGTACCCTACAATATTTGGGAATTCATTTGGCCCCATCTCTAAAACAGAAGTACACACACAATTACCCAAAGGCTTTCTACAACATTAAACATTTGCTTCCCCAATGGTCCTTATACCGAAAATCATTTCTGTGCCGTATACAAGTTGTGAAAATGTCTATCCTCCCAAAGTTGTCATTTTATTTTAGATCTCTGCCATTGTATGTACCCTATTCAACAATAGAAGCGATACAGACCGAACTGCTAAAATGTATTTGGTAGACTAAAAAGCCTTGTTTGAGCCGCTTGTTGATGTATAGGGCCCAGGCCAGGGGGGGCCTGGGTTGTCCGGACCTATGGAAATACTTCTTGGCAGCATGGCTAGTACAGTTAGCACAATAGCACACTTCCCCAGCTCACATATCATGGCTCCAACTCGAAAGGACTTCGATCACGCCATTTTACCTACCGGGCCTCCTTTGGTCAAGCTCAGTTTTTGGAATGGAATTGTGGGCCAGTCCCTCTACCTCTGGACCCTTTATCAGGAAATGTACAGGAAATGTTCAGGCTTTCTCTAGACCTTCCCGGATGGCCTCCTTTATGTATGTTAGCCATCCAACATTGGGAGTTTTTAACAGCATTGTCATGAGAAAATTTCATCATGCCATATACAAAAAGAAAATAACCTTGCCAAAAAGGGATACTCTTCAAAAAAAGTTCAGGCTGTTTGATCCTGTCTTCTCTGACCCTCCCATTCTTTTACTGTCCCCAATCTATCTGATAATAGCACAGAGCCTTGGAGGCACTATGCACATGCTCAGTTTGGTGTGTATTGGTAAAGAGTTTTTTTTTTTCTTGGGAGGGTGCTTGTGATCAGCACAGGGCCAATCAGAGAGAGGGTCTGGGGTCATGCAGCTGCAAAAGACAGTCAGAGGAGAATGAAAACTCCTCCTACAGGCTTTAACCAATGCTCGGCTGGACACTGATAGAAGTCATAAGACTGCTATATACTAGAAATCCGAAAGTCTCACAACTCATAGGAGTCTCCCACATTTGATGGCGTCCTCATGAACACCCGTGAATGCAGCACGATCTTCTGGCTGAGCCTGCACTGTCACTCAGCCACAGCAGTCCAAGCGGCTGCTGCGGCCTTACCATTCACTTGGCGGGCAGCGGATTCGATCAGATCATATCTCTGGCATCTGTCTGCCATGAGAGAGTTGCGGTGGGGTGTGCAGCCAGGTATGACAGAGAGAGTCAACTGTGTGCATGCTGGCAGACAGACTGTGCAACTGTCTGCAACTGCCAGCAGTGCAAACCCACCCAGCAGCTGATGAGCCATCCATGATGATTACAGATGTCCTCCCCTTGCCAGGAAGACCAGTCTGTGTGAGGAGGGAGGAGTCACACTGACTCTGGTATGCACAGGCTGGTCCTCCAGAGTGTGTGAGTTCTGTGCATCACTGTGTGTCACTCTCTCACCACATTTCTCAGCTCACTCATTACTCATCATCATGTGTCACTCAGAGCAGTGAGTCACAGCATGCCAAGTCTGAGCAGGAGCCATTTTAGGAGCAGGGGCCAGATTCTCTCCACAGGGACCATACTTATCAGGTGTCCACAGGTAACATTCAGCAACTTTTATTTGTTATTTTTTTATTTATATAAATTTGTTACAACAGCCTGGTGCCCAGACATCCCAAGTCTCCCACGAGTTGCAGGAGTCTCCCACATTTTGGCTGCTGCTCCTGGACACCCTTAAGTGCCGCATGATATCCCGGCTGTCAGCCACAGAAGCCCAAGCCACCCCCTCCTCTCAGCCAGGGGAGGCAGTGGCATTGCTATGGGGATCGATTGTACCAAAGCAGGTGCAGCACGGGACTTCCTATGTGTTCTAGACTGTTACTCCACCCTCCTCTTGTAACCCTCTAGCTCCCCCAATCACTAAGCACTCCGTCCTCCACCAGTCCAGCTTAGAGAGCATTAGTAAGCTGGGACAGCCAATGGGAGGTGAGCAGCAGCTGTGTGGAGGAAGCTTGTGTCGGATTCAAACAGAGGGAGGAGTGAGTCCAGGAGCAAGAGAGAGCTGGTGAGTTTGAGGATGGCATTCATTACTGTTATACACTGCAATGTCTTCTCTGGCAGCACTGTGTTCCTGGCTGGTTCTCTGTGTGCTTCCACACAAAGCCTGGTGACTGTGCAGGCAGCCCCTGAGTGGTGTACACACATGGTAGGAGCAAGGGAGCTTTTGCCTGGGAAACAGGTGAAATTATTTGGTGGGAAATCCTAACTGGTCAATTATTCTCCCAGGTGACCTTGTCTGGGGGCAGGGGGACACTGATCAAAGGGGGGTACAAATTTCAGGTGATTTCCCCATTTCTCTGTGTGCATCTAAATCACACTGATGCTCCCCAATGTCTGATGAGCCCATTTTTTGTGTTTCCGCTGCCCTAATGTAAATGTGAACTCTTCAGACTCTGATGGGGGGGTGTGGAGCGCAGCTTCACGCCACCTGCCTGAAATGGGTTTGCCACCGCCCTCAAATTAGTTTTTGCAGGTTGGGATGTCTGTATATACTGCTGTTGAGAAAAGGTATTTAGCAGTTTAAATAAATTGCATTTCCATGTTCTGTGTACTGTGGGAGACCAGATATAGTGAAGGCAGGTTCTGGGTTTAGTAACACTTTAAGTAGCTTCAGAAAAAAATGTAGGTTTTATGATAGGTACAACACTAAACACATTAGAAATTTACTGCTGCTCCTCTGTATGGTTTAGAATTGATCTCATTCTCTAATTTTACTATAAAAAGTTATTATGAATCTTATCATAAATATTGAATCCCACCTTCTATATAGTATTATTGCATTGCTTGTTATTTTTCCACAATTTATTTATGAATTTTAAAGAGCATTTTTTGGGCAACAAGTGAAATCAGTAAGCTGCTAAACATGGATGCCATTACTCACTTACATTTGAATAGACTACTTGCCTAGCTGTGTTTGCCAACATGCCTGATCTCTACCCTTATGTCAGTGGATCAAATAGTACTGAAGCATAAACATCATCAACACAGCCAAGATAGTACCATATTTAGAAGGAGATTTGAGTAATGACAACTAACATATTTTCACAGGTGTCAGAAAGTTCACTGACTTTACCTCTGTACTCATTGGCAGACACTATTACTCCTCATCAAAGGTCAGAGAATACATTTCCTGAAACACATGCTATGTAAGCCCTATTCTCTCTTTTCTTCCTGTAGCACAAACCAAATTAATATTTTCTAAGTGAAACTGACTAACTAACTAACTGAACCTGGTTGATGGTTGTGAGAAACTTCTTAACCACTTCAGCCCCGGAAGGATTTACCCCCTTCATGACCTGAGCGTTTTTGGCGATTCGGCACTGCGTCGCTTTAATTGACAATTGCGCGGTCGTGCGACGTGGCTCCAAAACAAAATTGACGTCCTTTTTTTCCCACAAATAGAGCTTTCTTTTGGTGGTATTTGATCATCTCTGCGATTTTTATTTTTTGCGCCATAAACAAAATAAGAGCGACAATTTTGAAAAAAAGAATTATTTTTTACATTTTGCTATAATAATTATCCCCCAAAAAAATATAAAAAAACATTTTTTTCCTCAGTTTAGTCCGATACATATTCTTCTATATATTTTTGGTAAGAAAAAAATCGCAATAAGCGTTTATTGATTTGTTTGCGAAAAAGTTATAGCGTTTACAAAATAGAGGATAGTTTTATGGCATTTTTATTAATTATTTTTTTTTACTAGTAATGGCGGCGATCAGCGATTTTTATTGTGACTGCGACATTATGGCGGACATGTCGGACATTTTTTACTCATTTTTGGGACCATTGTCATTTATACAGCAATCAGTGCTATAAAAATGCATTGATTCCTGTATAAATGACACTGGCAGTGAAGGGGTTAACCACTAGGGGGCGGGGTTAAGTGTGTCCTAGGGGAGTGATTACTAACTGTCAGGGGGATGGGCTGGTGTGTGACGTCACTGATCTCTGCTTCGATGACAGGGAACAGAGATCGAGTGACACTTGTCACTAGGCATAACGGGAAGATGCTGTTTACAACGGCATCTCCCCGTTCGCCCTCTCCGTGAGGCGATCGCGGGTATGCCCGCGGCGATCGAGTCCGTGGGACCCGTGACCGGACTCAAGGAAATCGCGGCAGGCGCGCGCACACGGCGGCAAATTCATAGTAATGTACGGGTACGTTACTTTGTGCAGCCGTGCCATTCTGCCGACGTAAAAGTACAGGAGCTGGTCGGGAACCGGTTAAAGTCTAACTCCAGGTTGTCCCCTTTAGTTTTAAGCTTTTTGTTACAGCAAGCTTTTTGTACATGGCACAGCAGAAACCTGCAATGAGTGCTTTGGGAATTCCTCTTCTACATAACAGGTAGGGGTACTTATATCAGCACATAACTATCCAGAAGGACTCGGGTGAACTATATTACTGCAATGCAGGTAAGTACTGACATGGAGGATTGTGTTTATCTCAAGGTTTAGTTTTTATCTTTGAGCAGAATCTAACTAATATACAGTAGCCTTTCTGAGATAAAAAGAAACATTCCCAGCCTTGTTTTTTTTATTTTAATAAGTAAATGACCACAAAGTTTATTTCCCATAAGTGTATCTTTTAGGGAATATTAATAATTTAACTCCAGAAAAATAGGCTAAGCTTTACTATGCTCAGAAAGCAATAAAAATTAAGTGGAAACATTATATCTCACTGTTGTTAAAAAAAAAGAAAACAGATTACATTGATGAACATATAGCAGATAAGGAATTCTGACAAATCTGAAATAATTTGGGGTTACTAGATAGATTCCAATTCAACAAAATAGAGATTGAGATATGGCATTAAATATTTAGGTATATGTATATATCATGTTACATAGTGGAACTGCATCTTTATAATTTTTCATGTTAATTTGGCAAGCTATAGGTTCACTTTAAGCAGATGGCTAGGAGCCTTTTCTTTGGTTGTTTTGTTTTTGTTTTTTTAATAGAAGAAAGAAAGTGCTGTGTTAGCCATGGAAACCAAATAATATTGACTGTTGTTTCATAGCTGCTCTACAAATAGACACAACTATTTTTGGTTAACTACTATAGGACAATTTTCTTTCCCCCAGTTTTAAAGGTCCCCTTATTATCTACTATAAATAACATTAGGTCTGTCTATAAATAAGTTTATATTCTTGCAAGTCCTGAAAGTAGCAAACATGCACACAGCTTGTTATAAGGGATGTAGTGTGATACTCTATGATACTGCCAATATTTTTTTATATTTTATTTCTGGAGCCAAATAACCACTTTATGGCTGACTCAGTCAGAATTTATAATAAACTTTATACAGAACTATGCTTATTGGGTCTCCTTCAGTTTCTAAATGGCACCTTAAAAGTCCAAATTACGCAAAGAAAGGAATGTGTTTTGTGCATGATTTTAGGAATGTGGCCCTGTAGTCATCCAACATTTTGGAGGGGTCTCTACTGGATCCTATAGCATAAGGCTGGCAAAGAATTTGATCAATTCTACGCTAAAAATCAAAGGTGATTTAGGCAAACATAGACAGACTACGATTCACCATCTAAAAAACAAACACAAGAGGGTGGCTCCATCTAGGTGAAGTGATTTAAATAAAAAGGCATAAAAAGCAATTAAAATGCACTCACTAGATACAAGTAGATCAAGGCTTGTGATAGACCCATATAGACCTTCATAGGTTCACTGTGAGGCTGCAGAGATCAGCAGGCATGTGGCTGGTTGAAGCAGAGTTCTTGAAGGAAGTGCAACTGTCAGGCTTCAGGCTGGAACGTCAATTCACCATCTACTGTATGTAAGCTAAGCACGTTGATCCATCTGATGCACAATCCAACTTTCTCATACCTGTGCCCAATATTTGCACTCAGGACAGGCAAGTGTAGCACTACCCCCGTATGGGCATACAATGTAAGATATATGCCCAGACATTAGTTTATGAGCCCTGGAAAAGGAGAAATTATCCTGAATTTGCCACATAATTTCAGAGGCAAGGTAATGAACCGCCGAACTGTATGCTGTGTACCTGGCACTCGGGTTCGGCACATCATGGATCTGGTGGACAGATTACTGGGAGGGGCTGGGGAAGACCCGGCTGTCATAGTGCACTCTGGCAACAATGACAAAGTCAGAGGCAGATGGAGTGTCCTAAAGAACGATTTTAGGGACTTGGGAGCTAAATTGAGGAAAAGGACCTCCATGGTAGTATTCTCAGGAATACTACCGGTACCTCAAAGCCACACCAGAAAGGCAGAGAGAGATTAGGGAAGTAAACAAGTGGCTGAGGAGCTGGTGTAGTAAGGAGGGATTTTGGTTCCTGGAGGACTGGACCGATTTTTCAGTCGGTCACCAGTACTATAAAAGGGACAGACTGCACCTAAATGAGGAGAGTGCAGATCTGCTGGGAGTAAATATGGCCAAAAACTTAGAGGGGATTTTAAACTAGGTGATGGGGAGGAGCATCCAGGTGTAGAGATAGTCAGCACGGAACATATTCCAGAGGGTAGTATTGGGGGCATTAGTGGTAGGTTGACTAAAGCACATAAACCCAAGGTAAGTATAGTAACAAGGCCTAGTTGCAATCTCAGAACACCCAATAAGAGGATAGTATGCGCCCGGTCTAAACTACGTGGCATGTTCACCAATGCCAGGAGCCTGGCGGACAAGATGGGTGAACTAGAGATACTGTTATATGAGGAGGATTTGGATTTTGTGGAAATTTCAGAGATTTTCAACAGCTCTCATGATTGGCTGGCAACCATTCAAGGGTATTCCCTTTATTGCAGGGATAGAGAGGATAAAAAAGCAAGGTATGTCTATATCTCAAGAATAATGTACAAGCGAATGTGAGAGATGACATCACTAAGGGAGCTAGGGAGGAGGTGGAATCCTTATGGGTAAAGTTCCAAAGGGATGAAGCTAAGAGGAAATAATACTGGGAGTATGCTATAGGCTCCCTAACCTGTGGGAGGATGTGGAAGTGGACCTCCTATCACAATTTGGATTAGCAGCAAGGATGGGAAGTGTCATCATAATGGGGGATTTTAATTATCCAGACATAGACTGGGCGCAGGGAACCACACATTCGTCTAAGGCTTGTCAGTCCCTAAATGTCTTGCAAGACAATTTCATGGGTCAGATGGTAGACGCACCAACTAGAAATAAAGCGTTACTAGATATACTGATTACCAAAAATACAGACCTGATCACGGATGTGGAAATACAGGGTAATTTAGGAAACAGCGATCACAGGTCAATTGACTTCAGTATAAATCACACAAATAGGAAACATAAGGGAAATACAAAGACACTGGATTTTAAAAGAGCCAACTCCCCTAAACTACAAACCTTGCTAGAAGGCATACATTGGGATAAAATCTTAGGAACAAAGAACATGGAGGAGAGATGGGTTTGCTTTAAGAGCATATTAAATAAGGGCATTAGCCAGTGAATCATATTGGGTAATAAATTTAAAAGAGCGAGCAAAAGTCCTGGATGGCTTAACTCCAATGTAAAAATGCATATAAAAGCAAAGGAGAAGGCCTTCAAAAAATACAAGGTTGAGGGTTCATCATCAGCTTTCAGACTTTATAAAGAATGCAACAAGAAATGTAAGGGTGCAATTAGGTTGGCTAAGAAAGAACACAAAAGACACATAGCGGAGGAGAGCAAAAAAAATCCCAAGAAATTCTCTAAATATGTAAACAGTAAAAAAGGGAGGACAGACCATATTGGCCCCATAAAGAATGAGGAAAGACATCTGGTTACAAAGGATGGGGAGATGGCAAAGGTACTGAATTGATTCTTCTCCCCAGTCTTCATGAGGGAATCGGGAGGCTTTAGTAACCAAAACTGCAGTGCTTATCCTCATGACACATCACAGGAAGCACCCTCATGGCTAACAGAGTACAGAATTAGAATTAGGCTTGGGAAACGTAACATTAATAAATCACTGGGACCGGATGGCTTACACCCGAGGGTACTTAGGGAACTCAGTCAAGTAATTGCCAGACCATTGTTCCTAATTTTTACTGACAGTCTACTGACTGGAATGGTATCAGCAGATTGGAGAAAAGCCAATGTAGCACCAATATTTAAAAAGGGCCCAAAATACATCCCTGGGAATTACAGACCAGTTAGCCTAACACCAATATTATGCAAGCTCTTGGAGGGGATGATAAGGGACTATATACAAGATTTTAGTAATGAAAATGGTATCATTAGAAGTAACCAGTAGACATGTGCACACTGAAATATTTCATTTCGGAATTTCGTTTTCGTCCGAAAAATAAATTTATTTAGTTACTCCTGAAATTCGTTTTTATTTAGTTTGTTTTTCGTTAAAAATTGCATTCGTCCGAAAATCCAAATTGAGGTTGAATCTGTCATTGAAGGCTTATGGTGTCTGTCGAATGTTCAAAGAAGATTCGACGGAGCAGCTAAACTGTACGATGCTGTCGAATCTTCTTAGAACTTTCAACAAATGAAAAAATGAAAATAAAGCATTTGTTTATATCAGATCTTTCGTTTTTCGGATTCTGCACTTTGGTTATTGTTTGTTAAAACGATAACGAAAATACCTGAAATTCGGACGAAAATGCATTCGGACGAAAACAAATGCACATGTCTAGTAACTAGCATGGATTCATGAAGAATCATTCTTTCCAAACCAATCTATTGACCTTCTATGAGAAAGTGAGTTGCCATCTAGATAAAGGAAGGCCCGTAGACGTGGTGTATCTGGATTTTGCAAAAGCATTTGACACCGTTCCCCATAAATGGATAGTAAATAAATAAATGTAGCGCTATGTGTAAAATTATAAATATAAAGTGCAAATCTCTAAAATAAATAAATCCTACATATAAATGAATAGTCCATAAAATGAAAAAAATGAAGAAATAAAACATGAAAAACTCTTCTTTGCTCTCACTTACTTTTCCCAATCAATGGTGGGTAATCCAAATGGCTCTTTTCTTAATGGTAACTCAGCTCATTAATATCCAAAGAAGTAGATCATCTCCCAGCTTGGCTCAAGATTCCATGAGTTCAGGACATGTAAATAATAAGTATAGAGACCATAGTGTTTTCCGTATACAAATTTATTCAAAGCCCACAAACAGACAAGTTGCACTTACAAGATAAAAACTTTTAAAATCACATAAAAACCTCCAGAGTAGCACCACCGTGTCCATATACACAGTGCCAGGCACTGTGTATGTGGACACGGTGGGCACTGTGTATGTGGACACGGTGGTGCTACTCTGGAGGTTTTTATGTGATTTTAAAAGTTTTTATCTTGTAAAGATCATGAAAAGAGTTTTTCATGTTTTATGTCTTCATTTTTTCATTTTATGGACTATTCATTTATATGTAGGATTTATTTATTTTAGAGATTTGCACTTTATATTTATAATTTTTCACATAGCGCTACATTTGTTTATTTACTATCCATTTTGAAACTAGTGTGGTGTACCACTTGGAATGTTTAGCAGCTGTGCACGTTTATTATTAGGTTATCTTATTTAAACATCACAACATTTTTTTTACTTGTGGCACTGATTGTTTCATCTTATAGTTCCCCATAAATGTTTACTGTGCAAAATAAGTCTGTTGGCATGGACCATAGGGTAAGTACATGGATTGAAACCTGGCTACAAGGGTGAGTACAGAGGGTGGTGATAAATGGGGAATACTCCGAATGGTTAGGGGTGGGCAGTGGGGTCCCACAGGGTTCTGTGTTGAGACCAATCCTGTTTAATGTGTTCATAAATGACCTGGAGGATGGGGTAAACAGTTCAATCTCTTTGCAGACGGTGCTAAGCTAAGCAGGGCATTAAGTTCTCCACAGGATGTGGAAACCTTGCAAGAAAATCTGAGCAAATTAATGGGGTGGGCAACTACATGGCAAATTAGGTTTAATGTAGAAAAATGTAAAATAATGCATTTGGGTGGCAAAAATATGAATGCAATCTATACACTAGGGGGAGAACCTCTGGGGGAATCTAGGATGGAAAAGGACCTGAATCCTAGTAGATGATAGGCTCAGCAATGGCATGCAATGTCAAGCTGCTGCTAACAAAGCACACAGAATATTGGCATGCATTAAAAAGGGATTAACTCCAGGGATAAATCGATAATTCTCCCACTCTACAAGACTCTGGCACCTAGAGTATGCTGTCCAGTTCTGGGCACCAGTCCTCAGGAAGGATGTACTGGAAATGGAGTGAGTACAAAGAAGGGCAACAAAGCTAAAAAAGAGTCTGGAGGCTATTAGTTATGAAGAAAGGTTGCGAGCACTGAACTTATTCTCTCTGGAGAAGAGGCGCTTGAGAGAGGATATGATTTCAGTTTACAAATACTGTACTGGTGACCCCACAATAGGGATAAAACTGGTGGAAGGGAGTTTAACAAGACACGTGGCCACTCATTAAAATTAGAAGAAAAGAGGTTTAACCATAAACTACATAGAGGGTTCTTTACTGTAAGTGCGGCCAGGATGTGGAATTCCCTTCCACAGGCAGTGGTCTCAGCAGGGGGGCATTGATAATTTCAAAAAACTATTAGATAAGCACCTGAACGACCACAACATACAGGGATATACAAGGTAATACTGACATAATCACACACATAGGTTGGACTTGATGGACTTGTGTCTCTTTTCAACCTCATCTACTATGTAATGATTAGGGCTTCATATTTGTGCACATTGATTTTGCAGTTGGATAGGTCTGTGTATGTGTGTAGCTCCTTTAGCAGATTGAGAATAGTTTTTTTTAGGGAAGGTCACAAAGAATAATAGGTCATTGGTAAACTTGTGGTGGGCATTCATGCTCTGGAGACCCCTAATATCCGGATTGGTTCTAATGCTGCACAAAAAAAGGTTCTAGCATTAAAACAAAGATAAGGGGGTTAGAGGGATCCCCTGCCTAGCCCGGTTGCTCAGGGTAAAGTTCATGAATATTGCTTCATTGGCCCTAACTGTGGTTGTTGGTCGGCAGACCTTGGAAAAACTATCTCCAGAGCGGAATGGCAGACTGAGTATCATTTTACACATAAGTCCTCCATCTCCTGTTAATCACAGGAGAAAAACTTTAAGATCATGTCCAGATGGTACAGGGACTACGCTACATAAAATCTTCCCATCTACCTCAACCTCCGGCTGGCGATGCAATGAAGCTATGGGCACTTATCTTCATATCTGGTGGGAGTGTGGATGGATTTGACCCTTCTGGAAGCAGGTATTTCAGGCTTACAATAATTTATATGAGGAATCTTTGCAACTAACCCCTGAGATAGCTCTCCTTTCTATGTTACTGGGATCTATAGCATCTCAGAAATGCTTCTACGCTTTTTTCTATCAGCAGCCTGACAACTGATCCCCTTTTCTGAAAAACAACCACCACCCCCCTTATCCCTTTGGCTCTCCACAGTAAATGGCATTATGAGAATGGAGGTAATGTTAGCACTCAACATCAATACTTTTGACAAATTTAAAGTTTTGTGGTCAGTCTCTTCCTCAGATACCCTGGCTGGCATGTTGCCTGTTCCTCCAAGCCCAGCCCCACCACCACCATGATGCTTTCTTTAATAGATGTAGGGATACCCTTCATTTACCAACCTACTGCCTTCCCCCCCAGGCTCTCCCAGCAGACCCCCCTCCTTCCGTTTCCTCCCTCTTTAACCCTTTCTGCCCTTATCTTTCTTTTCCCTCTTTCTGTTTCACCTGATCAACTAAATGCTAATGCTAAATGCTAAAAATGCTAATCGCCGCCATTACTAGTAAAAAAAAAAATTCCATGAACATATCCCATTGTTTGTAGACGCTATAACTTCTGTGCAAACTAATCACGCTTATTGGAATTTCTTTCACCAAAAATATGTAGCTGAATGCATATTGACCTAAGTTGATGAAGAAATTAGATTAAAAAAAAAATTATTGGATATGTTTTATAGCAAAAAGGAAAACATTGTTGTTGTTTTTTTCAAAATTGTTGCTCTTTTTATTTGGGTACAGCATCGCATGGCCGTGTAATTTTCAGTTAACCACTTCAGCCCCGGAAGGATTTGCCCTCTTTCTGATCAGGCCATTTTTTGCAATACGGTACTGCTTTGCTTTAATTGACAATTGCGCGGTCGTGCAACGTTGTACCCAAACAAAATGTGTCTAATTTTTTCCCCACAAATAGAGCTTACTATTGGTGGTAGTTGATCACCTCTACATTTTTTATTTTTTGCGCTATAAACAAAAAAAGAGCAACAATTTTGAAAAAAAAACACAATATTTCTTCATCAGTTAAGGCCGATATATATTCTTCTACATATTTTTGGTAGAAAAAAAAATCACAATAAACGTATGTTGGTTTGCGCAAAAGTTATAGCTACTACAAAATAGGGGATAGATTTATGTCATTTGTATTATTATTTTTTTTCACTAGTAATGGCAGCGATCTGTCATTTTTATCAGGACTGCGACATTGCGGTAGACAGATAGGACACTTTTGACACTATTTTGGGACCATTGACAAAAAAAATAGCCACTGATTACTGTAAAAATGTCACTGGCAGGAAAGGGGATAACACTAGGGGGCGATCAAGGGGTTAACTGTGTTCCCTAGGTGTGTTATAATTGCAGGGGGGATGGGACTCACTGGGGGAGGAGACCGATCGGTGTTCCTACTTAGTAGGAACACACGATCGGTCTCCTCTCCCCTGAGAGAACCGGGATTTGTGTGTTTACACACACATCCCCGTTCTCGTTCTGTCATGAGCGATTGCCGGTGCTGGGCAGACATCGCTCATCATTGTTAACCAGGTTTTATATGTTTCTATCATTATCATTATAATCTGAAAATTATTTAAAGTGTGAATATTTTCAAATCCTTTAGTAAATCAGTATCATTTTCTAGGCTTTTTCACCTGCCTATGTTAATGAAAGAAATTGTCAGCCTTTTGTCCCACACATTTGGGAATGTGTATAATGTGTATAATGTTCCACACGTGCAACAGAAAACACATGGGCAGAAGCAGTATGCACAGTATTTCATCCATAGGGAGCACTGGGTGATTTATTGATTAAATCAATGTTCTGCCCTCACCAAGCTGCAAATGTTAAAAAGAAGATTAGGTCAATCTGCTATAACATTAGTTATCCTATGAACTTTAAAAACCTTAAGCTTGTCAAAGAACAGGATGAAATTCAAAATGTAGAAGTATAAAATGGAGTCATTTGTGTCAATACCTGCATGTTAGCAAATTACGCATTAAAGAGAGCTATTTTCAGTGTCACACAGAAATATATAATTCAGGTTAATTTATGCACACACTGAAGTGAAACTTTTGATTTGCCTACAAGTTGTAAACTTTGCAACAGGCCATTATTACAGGAGATGTACAAAACACTTCTATTTATGATGGACCTAATTATGTGTCAGAAAATGATAATTTAAGATGCACCTACATTATGTGTCATATTGGTGAAGAGGAGAAACCGGAGCAAGAGTAGGGAACATCAAGGGCATTACATAGTGTATTGGTAAACATAAACATTGCCTGTAATACAGGGTGTTCTATCTGTAGCAGAGAGGGTGAAGGTCATTTTGGCATAGTCATTTTTTCTATGCTAACGCCAGCAACACATGCACAGCAAGCTTTTTCCTTCTTCTCTTTATCATGCTGTAAGTAAATTCCCCTTTCCAGACTACATTGCTTGCAACTGAAAAGGTCCCCAAAATATTGTAAGTTGCAAAGTGATGTTTTTCTACAGTAGATAAAGAAAATAAACCTTAGTTCAGTTTATATTTCTTCTATTGATTATGGTTGCAACTAAGAAATACAACTTAAAATGTTTTATTTCTTTTTAACAGGTACATTTGAAATGTTGAAACAAAGGCCATTTTTTTGCATATCTGCATAGATCAAGCTGTAAATTTAACACACAACTGAATGAACCACAGGAGTTTCTTCTTCCTCCTTTACATAGTTACATAGTAGGTGAAACTGAAAAAAGACACAAGTCCATCAAGTCCAACCTATGTGTGTGATTATATGTCAGTATTACATTGTATATCCCTGTATGTTGTGGTTGTTCAGGTGCTTATCTAATAGTTTTTTGAAACTATCGATGCTCCCCGCAGAAACCACCGCCTGTGGAAGGGAATTCTACATCCTTGCCGCTCTTACAGTAAAGAACCCTCTAGGCAGTTTAAGGTTAAACCTCTTCCCTTTAATGAGTGGTCATGTGTCTTATTAAACTCCCTTCCGCTGAAACATTTTATCCCTATTGTGGGGTCACCAGCATGGTATTTGTAAATTGAAATAATATCCCCTCTCAAGAGTCTCTTCTCCACAGGAAATAAGTTCAGTGCTCGCAACCTTTCTTCATAACTAATATTCTCCAGTCCCTTTATTAGCTTTGTTGCCCTTCTCTGTACTCACTCCATTTCCAGTACATCCTTCCTGAGGACTGGTGCCCAGAACTGGACAGCATACTCCAGGTGAGGCCGGACCAGAGTCTTGTAGAGTGCGAGAATTATTGCTTTATCCCTTGAGTTAATCCCCTTTTTAATGCATACCAATATTCTGTTTGCTTTGTTAGCAGCAGCTTGGCATTGCATGCCATTGCTGAGCCTGTCATCTACTAGGATCCCCAGGTCCTTTTCCATCCTTTTTTCCCCAGAGGTTCTCCCCCCAGTGAGTAGATTGCATTCATATTTTTGCCACCCAAATGCATTATTTTACATTTTTCTACATTAAACCTCATTTGCCATGTAATTGCCCACCCCATTAATTTGTTCTGATCTTCTTGCAAGGTTTCCACACCCTGCGGAGAACTTATTGCCCTGCTTAGCTTAGTATTGTCCGCAAATACAGAGATTGAACTGTTAACCCTATCCTCCAGGTCATTTATGAACAAATTAAATAGGATTGGTCCCAGCACAGAACCCTGGGGGACCCCACTTTCCACCCCTGATCATTCTGAGTACTCCATTTATCACCACCCTCTGAACTCGCCATTAAAGACAATTTTCAATCCATGTACCCACCCTATGGTCCATGCCAACGGACCTTACTTTGTACAGTAAACGTTTATGGGGAACTGTGTCAAAGTTCTGGATTTTGCTTTTGCAAAATCCAGATACATCACGACCATGGGCCTTCCTTTATCTAGATAGCATCTGACCTCCTCATAGAAGTTTAATAGATTGGTTTGGCAAGAACGATTCTTTATGAATCCATGCTAATTACAGCTAATGATACAATTTTCATTACTAAAATCCTGTATATAGTCCCTTATCATCCCCTCCAAGAGCTTGCATACTATTTGACCACTGCAGAAATAGAAGTATTAGGCCTGGGTTTAACTTTCTGCCCCGCTCAGGAAATAAACCAATATGAGACCATTAAGGATCTAAATGTGTTTGCCCGCAAGCTGACCTTAAAGTACCTGTTTGATCAAGAGGGAAAGAGAAGGGATAAAGATAAGAAGCTTAGAGATTAATGAAAAACCTTTTCAGTGAGGGATTTTTGAGCACTAAGAGATCTGACGGATCTCTTGGAAGAAAATTAAAGATTTGAGCAGCAATCACAGAATTTGCAAGTTTTGGAGCGGGATGTTGTTCCTGATGCTCCTACCAACCTTGTTACACAGGTCACAAAAGAAATTGAAAAGTTACAAATATAATACAATGTGGACAATCTGTCCCCTGTCCAGAAACAGAGGCCAATATTGTCCTCATGGACAGAGTTCAATATGTGGCCATATGTAACAAGATCCTGGATAATGAGAAATGGTATACAAAAATCTCTAAAGAACATGCTAGTAAAGTTCAGGATGAATTTCACCTACTTCTTTTGGACTCTTTTCATCAAGGAGTCACTACCAAAGATCTATACGAGGCTCTTCTCATTAAACACCCTGTCAAGCCCACTTTCTATTCTCTTCCCAAGACACAAAGATCCGGTGTCCCCCCCTGGGAAGGTGCATATACTGAACAGGCTAGTCAACTAATAATGTGTGGGGACAATAAAACTCGCATCTGCCTCACATCAATCCGCGCCTCAGAATTACTCCGTTGAAAGATACAATAGACCAAAGCTGCTGCCTTAAAAAAAATATAACATGTAATAAACAATAAATCTGCAAATCATAAATGCGTATCCAGTCCTTGATTTGTTAAACCTATTGAGGCGGCGCTAAGTGTCCGATGTTAAAACACTGTATATAGACATAACATTTAAAAGGCAGGAAAGTTCATAATTGAAGATGCAGACTGTGGATAAGGAGGTAAGTGTAGAAATCCTTTCACCAATAACGATCACCACGTGAGGGGGTCGCCCCCCGTGAGGATGCACTCACCACAATGTATATAACCACAGGCCTTTTGGAAAATGATCTTTGAATCCTTGCCGTCTCCTTAATTCAACCACCAGGTGGTGCAAGACCCTCTCGGTATGTGTAACATGGGGAGAAAATGAAATGCCCAATAGCGTGATATTGCTTCAGACTATTTTATTGAACAAATCATGCAAAACAGTTCCCCATTTTAAATATGCGTACCAAATATAAAAACAAAACGAGCATTGAAAAGTGCACTGTGCCTGTGTTAATGTTCCGCCGGAGGAACTCCTGGATGCGAGCTGTACACGGCTGAGCCGTTCGCTTCCTGGTTACCTTCCGTGGAGCGCAAACGTCACTTCCGGTTGATTACGACCCTGACGCGTTTCGTCACTTCCGGACGTCATCTGAGGGCGTCCGGAAGTGACGAAACGCGTCAGGGTCGTAATCAACCGGAAGTGACGTTTGCGCTCCACGGAAGGTAACCAGGAAGCGAACGGCTCAGCCGTGTACAGCTCGCATCCAGGAGTTCCTCCGGCGGAACATTAACACAGGCACAGTGCACTTTTCAATGCTCGTTTTGTTTTTATATTTGGTACGCATATTTAAAATGGGGAACTGTTTTGCATGATTTGTTCAATAAAATAGTCTGAAGCAATATCACGCTATTGGGCATTTCATTTTCTCCCCATGTTACACATACCGAGAGGGTCTTGCACCACCTGGTGGTTGAATTAAGGAGACGGCAAGGATTCAAAGATCATTTTCCAAAAGGCCTGTGGTTATATACATTGTGGTGAGTGCATCCTCACGGGGGGCGACCCCCTCACGTGGTGATCGTTATTGGTGAAAGGATTTCTACACTTACCTCCTTATCCACAGTCTGCATCTTCAATTATGAACTTTCCTGCCTTTTAAATATTATGTCTATATACAGTGTTTTAACATCGGACACTTAGCGCCGCCTCAATAGGTTTAACAAATCAAGGACTGGATACGCATTTATGATTTGCAGATTTATTGTTTATTACAGGCTAGTCAACTAGTTGACCCATACCTCCGCTGCCATATTGTCTCACTTCCTTCTTATGTCCAGGACACACCAGACCTTTTGCGACAGCTGGAAAGTATTCAACTATGAATACCTTCCTGGTGGCTATTGATATTGAAGCCTTGTACAGCAGTATTCCACATCCTTTGGCCTGTCAGTTACACAGGACTTTCTAAGTGAGAGAACTCGGGATTCATGGTCCTTTAGTAAATGTATCCTTTCCATTTTAGAGCACATTTTGACAGGCTATGTCTTTACCTTCAATGATTCCCACTACCTCCAGGTGCAGGGGCTTGTGATGGGGACTTCTTGTGCCCCATCGTATGCCAACCTGTACCTGGGTGGGAACATATGCTCTTCTCTGACGACAGATACGCCAAATATTGGGATTTCATCCTGATGTAGAATAGGTATATAGATGACGTTTTGATGCTGTGGACTGGTTCTACTACTGGTCGAATCAAAGATCATATATATTATATTAACAGTAATCAATTGCTGACACCAATAGGAGGACATGTAAATCAAATGCATGCTGGTGACAACACTGTAGTCAAATTTGCAGCATTAGAATACATTCCAATGCACTCTCAAGGTGGTAAGAAGATTCTAAAAAGGGAAATGAGATGGATCCACACCCTGGCTGCTACTACTGTCCCTGGCCTCAGTGATGCTATAAGCTATAAACCATTTCTGTAAAATATCCATATCCTTATTCTCAAAGGGAATGGGTTCATGCTTGTCCATACTGCTATTTGAAACAGTATACTTAAAATTAAATGACTCTGCTTTGGGGTGCAATGATAGCCTCTTTTCCTAACCGCAATGGTTTTGTCATGTATATATATATTTTTTTCTCACTTTGTGTGTCTATGTCCAACGTGTCATTGTGCTTGCCTGTATTGTTTCATCACTTGGCTAGAGATGCTTTTTTTTTAATGAGGTGGGCCTTCTTTTCCTTGCTGGTTTGTATGCCGTGATCTGATCTTGGCTTTTTTTTTGCTGACCTTGAGGGTGTAGTTTGAGATATGAGCGTGTGTAGTTGTTACGTCGCACTTTGATGTTGGCATGTCCCTGGATTGCATTCAAGCGTCATGTGGACGCGCTGATGCGGTGGGGTGCATGCGCAGTGGTCATGTGATGCGTTGTTGCCATGAGTGGCTGTATCTATTCGTCCATTTTTTGGGGGAGGAGTTCCTTGTGGAAGTGCATGTGTGGATGGGTGTGATTGCATCGCCCTGTACGCCTCCTCTCTTCCTGTTGATATTCGCCCTCCCGCCGGACATATACAATTTAAAGGCGTTGATGCGATCACATGACCACGATCACGTGACGATCTTATGTCACGTGACGTGGGTTTTTTCTGGTGCCAATATCACACCTTCTTGTTATCTCCATGCCCCTTCATAAGAGGTGGACGCACATGGTCACATGACCACGATCATGTGGCGATGTTTTACGTTACGTGATGGGGATTTTTGGCACCATATTCACACCACCACGCCCCCTCTTGTTACCTCCATGCTCCATGTCCAAATGTGAGGGGTGTACTCACTTTTGTGAGATACTGTATACATAAAAGTTTTAAGACTTTAACTGCACCTGTTTGCTCTGGTGCTCCACTATTATTCTGATTCCTAATGCAATTTATTTTTTACTTTATGATCAGCCTAACTGCCCAGTATAAAACACTAATACTGTCAGAGTTGCTACAGAGCCCCAGAATGTTATTTATTCATAAAGGAACGCTTTGATCTTCTTTTCCTTTATGACTGGCCTCTGTGCTCATTCCAAGATGCTGATGCTGCTGGTGTAGTGCAGTACATATAAAAAAGTTCTAAAACTACTCTATTTTTGTATCTTTCTTCGACAATGGCCTATCTGACCATTTAATGCTGCGGATGACATTTCACTGCCAGTGTTCAAAACAAAGGTTGTTTTCTTCTTCACAGAATAATGAACCTATATAAGGTTGAGGGCAGATATATGGGTGCATAACCTTTTTTTCTATATCACACTGGAATGCTTCATATACAGTATTTTAGTTGGTTTTTATTATTTATTTTTATTATTTATTATTTTTATTTTTTTTAGGTACGGTTCTTTTTTTTTTATTATTCTGATCTGGTTTTGCATTTTTTACAGATGTTGTGTTTTCTCTATAGACAGTACATAAGATTATTTAAAGCCCCCCCTGGTAAAGCACCTTGTCCCCATATCCCCCAAGGTAACCTCAATTTTAAGGTATGGGGCCGAATATGGTTCAAGAGGGGTGGGGTATGTTTGTCCCTGTCCCTTTTCTGACCATGCTCAGATATGGGTCTGGTATGGATAATAAGGAGCATCACATGCTTTTCAATTGTTTATTTGCATTGGATTCCCCCATAAAATGCATACTAGACTTTGATATTGAATTTGAGTGGGACCTCATACAGCTTTGTTTTGTCGCGTCCCTTGACAACACTATCCAGACCCTCAAAGATAATGGTCTAGTGCATATTTTAAGGGAGAACCCATCCCATATTTTTTTTAAATCCCTTTCCTAATAGCCTAGAAAATGCCTATTACTGTTTTTTTTCACATGCAGCGCCCATTGACTTCACTGGGGTTTGGATTTAGCACCAGAACTTTAGTAATGATTTCTGAACCCACATTGAACTAAACCCATTTCCATTTGGCTTATCACTAATTAAAACTAAGAAAGAACAAAGGTTCAGGCCAACCTCAGTTTCACCGGCTCCCCAGGAAATATGGTCTAATATGGCCATGTAGTTATATTAGGTCAATGATGTTACCAGCATTCTCTTCTCACTTATTACATCAACGGGCGGCACAGTGGTGCAGTGGTTAGCACTCTCACCTAGCAGTAAAAAAGGGTCGCTGGTTCGAATCCCAACCACGACACTACCTGCCTGGAGTTTGCATGTTCTCCCTGTGCCTGCGTGGGTTTCCTCCGGGTACTCCGGTTTCCTCCCACACTCCAAAGACATGCTGGTAGGTTAATTGGCTTCCGTCCAAAAATTGGCCCTAGTATATGAATGGGGACCTTGGATTGAGGGTAGGGGTTGATGTGAGTGTGCGATGTTCAGGGTTAGGGACAAGGGTCAGGGTTGTAGACCCACACTCACTCAGGTTGAACTGGATGGACTGGTGTCTTTATTCAACCTTACTAACTATGTAACTATGTAACTATGTAACTATGTACATGTGGCTATGGGGCAGGTAATTCAATGGCTGCTGCTGATTGGGCCTGCTATGATGTAGCAGTTTCCTACTGGTTCGAGACAGTTCACTCTAGCTCATCCCTAATTAAGGCTTAATTTTAGGTAAAAACATATTAGCAGCATGGATTATCTTTTGAAGACTCACCACTAAGTATTAGTTCACTTTCTAATTTGGATGTGGAGCTTGGAAGGAGCCTAACAATGCAATAGTTTTCTTTCCTTGGTTGTGATGAACTGAGATGGAGAGCAGATTTTCCCTAATGAACTGGGGATTTTAGCTCATTATATATTTTGTAAGATGTAAAATTGCATTTTAGCATGTATATAATGAGCCAAAAGTTATGCAAAAGAAAAGGAACAAAACACAATGTAATGTAATAAGAATATTCCTGCGCTACCCAATTGGAAAAAGAAAACAAAAACTCAGAAATATAAATAAATAGTAAAAACGCACGTATGCGACTGGACAGCTGCATGCACCGAAGCAAGGGTCAGACATAAGCCCAAAATCAAACTGAGGTATAGGGGGGGAGGTGCTGCACTAACCAGAAGAAAGCTGTAAATCTCTGTCTGTGGTCAATTAATAAAATGACATAAAATCGCATAATAACATAAATCGCATAAATAAGTGTTGACACTAAAAACATTCAAGTCTTAATGCTCAGCATCCTGTGTATGTGAAAAAAAGTGCATAAAAAATCCTTTTCAGTTGGTATATACTAAATGACAAAAAAAAAATCGCATGTAAAATCGCATAAATAAGTGTTGACACTAAAAACATATAAATCTAGATAATCATAGTAGTGTTTAAAGGGACATAAACACTACTTCATGTGAATAATTCTAAATAAAAATACATAGAATAAATCAGAAATAACCATCAAAAACATATCCTTATAAATGGTGCAAAACAGAAATAGTTGTTCTTGAGGCAGAAGTCTAAGCATTTCACTATGAACTTCCTTTTGACGCATGGTAGCTTGGTGTATGACTGAGCATTAAGACTTGAATGTTTTTAGTGTCAACACTTATTTATGCGATTTATGTTATTATGCAATTTTATGTCATTTTATTAATTGACCACAGACAGAGATTTACAGCTTTCTTCTGGTTAGCGCAGCACCTCCCCCCCTATACCTCAGTTTGATTTTGGGCTTATGTCTGACCCTTGCTTTGGTGCATGCAGCTGTCCAGTCGCATACGTGCGTTTTTACTATTTTTTCTGAGTTTTTGTTTTCTTTTTTCAATTGGGTAGCGCAGGAATATTCTTATTACATTTCACTTCATACATTCATACATTCCTGCAGCAACCATGGAAGTTTTCTCCTTTTTGGAAAAAAGAAAAATAAATTTGGAAGAAGTGTTTAGCACTACTAATGTAAGTAAGAATAAAACAGGTGATCTGGAAAGTCTTATGAGAAAACTGGGACATAACATGGAGAAAAAAGTAAGCCTATGGTGGGACATCAACACCTTTGAGACCTATCTAAAGGAAAGTATTGTCCCAAGGAGGCTAAGATGGGACGTCCCCCCAAATGATGGCCTAGTTGACCAGGAATCGAACGATGAATGGTTCAAATTTTTTAATGATAAAGGCCTAGAACTATTGAGGTTTTTACTGGATAGAAAACGGAGGAAGGCCGAAATAATAAATCAGAATATCGCTGAAATTAGAGAAGAACTGGAAGCTTTTAAAGAAACAACAGAGTTTAAAACGCTGACCACGCAGCTTAATAGGGATTTAACTAAGAAGGACAAGGAGGTACAACAAAGGAAAAGTAAAAAATATATTAGGGACATTAACGATTTTAAGAATGACCAAGCCTTCAAATGGCAAAGTCAATTAGGGAAAACAGAAGTGAGCTCCACCTATTCAACACCAGAGAAAATAGTGAGGATGTATAACCAGCAGACAAATGAACCACCTACACAAAGCCCACAGAGGAGGGGCTATTATGATCAAGGAAATGGAGGAACAACACCTAGACAATTATACCAAGATGATAGATACAAGAATGAATATCCATATACCCCACAAAGAGGGAATAGGAGACCCCAGCAAAATGATAGAACCCCGCAGAATGGTGGAAGAAGACCGTTCTACGGGAGAAACAATAGGAAACCATATAATGGGAATAATTGGTACAAACCCCCGTATGACCAGAGGGATTATAGAGGATATACACAAGACCATAGGGAACAGAGGAGGCCATATGATGACAGAGACAACAGAAGGCCAACATATGACTATCAAGGCCCAAGAGGAAGAAGCCCTGGTCAAGATTACGGATACGAAGAAAGAAGAGGACCACAACAGAGAGACCATCGACACCATGAACGTAGCCCGATACCTACATACAACTATTATGCTCCACTGACTGATCGTGGGGAGGAGAGAAATGGCCAATATAGGCAACATCCTGCACAGCACGAAACTTCCGACAACACTAGGCCTTTTTTAGACAGAGGCCGGGAGAACCCTCCCCCGAGACATATAGACGAAAACAGAAGCCACAGAAGAAGTCAAGAAAGAAGAGGGGAAAGCGATCTGGAAAGAGAAAGCAAAAGAAAAAGGGAGTGAAAAGAGAGGGTATCTTTAATCTGAGCGGCCAAACGTTGACACATGAGGAAATAGGGGTTCTAGATAAAGGATTAAAATATGCACCCTCCAAGAACTTGGACAAATTCCAAACCTATCTAGGGATTTAGAAATTCGTAAGGAAACTTAATATTGCCAAGTACATTGCAGGAAATCCACCAAGGCCTAGACATATAGAGTCTTGTGATGAGGAGATTGTGCATAGTACACTACGAAACAAATCTGTTTTTAATCCTTCAATAAAGAACAACAAGTATACTGAGGTTTTTAAAAAAGTAGTTTTAGATGATATTAAAGTTTTAAAAATCAAGAAAAGAGAAGAACCAAGCCACATAAAGAGTGGTATCAAGAAACTAACAAGAAGGAAAGACTTGGTTATACGACCAGCAGATAAGGGAGGAGGAATTGTGATTCTATCGAAAGAGCAATACCACAGCAGTATGACCAAGATGCTGGGAGATGAGACGACTTACAGCAGATTATTAAGTAACCCGATGTTCAAGTGCAGAAAAGCACTAGAAAAGGTGGTGTTCTTAGGAGTAAAGAGAAACATACTGAATAAAAAAGAAGCCAGATATCTGATACCTGATTCCTGTAGGACCCCGATCATATATTCATTGCCAAAAATTCATAAAGATAAAATTAACCCACCACCAAGACCGATTGTAAATGGGATAGACTCACTGACATCGAGAATCGGGCAATATATAGATTATTTCCTACAGCCAGCGGTCCAGAACACAGAGGCATACCTCAGAGACACCAAGCAGATGTTGCAAATACTAGAAGATGTCCCAAAAGAAACAGGTCCATGGATTATGGCTACCGCGGATGTTTCATCCCTATACACAGTGACACCTCACCATCAAGCATGCGAAGCCACAAAATGGGGCCTACGGTCATACACCAAGCTACCATGCGTCCAAAGGAAGTTCATAGTGAAATGCTTAGACTTCTGCCTCAAGAACAACTATTTCTGGTATGACAAGAATTACTACTATCAACAAACAGGAGTAGCGATGGGAGCTAAATTTGCCTCAAGCGTGGCAGGCCTCTTCATGGCCCAGTGGGAGGAACAGAATGTTTTTAGAGACAGGCCCACCGAACTAGCCATTTACAAGAGATATATTGATGATGTCTTTATACTCTGGAAAGGTGAACTGGATCAGCTCACCAGTTTTTTGGAAAACCTTAACATCAATGATAGAAATATTAAATTATCTTGGGAGGCCAGTGATGAAAACGTGACATTTTTAGATTTAGACATCATACAAGAAAACGGTATACTATGGTCACGCACGCACTTTAAAACGGTGGACAGGAACAGTTATCTCCCTATTGAAAGCTGCCACCACAGGAATTGGCTGTTTAATGTCCCTAAAGGTCAACTTATGAGGGTAAGACGGAACTGTACCCACCTTAATATTTATCTAGAACAAGCAGAACTGATTGCGCAGAGATTCGCCAAGAAAGGCTACGACCATCAATTCATAAAAGACAAAATACTGGAAGTCAAGGAAATGGACCGAAAAGAATTAATCAGAGATAAAACCAGAAATGAAGCGACATTAACGGTAGCACCGATAATCTTGGACTTCAACGCCCAACACAAGAGAATTGAGAAGATTATCAAGAGACACTGGCATATACTTCTGGCAGATAAGGAATTACAGGATAAGTTACCCCCCAATCCCAGGTTCATTTACAAGAAAGCACCTACCCTTAGAGACAAAATTGTGAAAAACATAATTGATCCACCAAAGAAAGTAATCTCCTTCTTTACCCGGAATGGTTTCTTCCCTTGCAAAAGGTGCTTTGCATGTTTGAGAACTAGGCGCCCCAATGAGAAGAAGTCCCACTTTACGTCGACTAGTACAGGGGAGACATATGAAATAAAAGAATTTATCTGTTGTAACACGGAAGGAGCGGTATACGCCCTAGAATGCAGTTGCGGCCTACAGTATATAGGCCGCACAAAAAGACCCCTTCGAGTTAGGATCAAAGAACACGTGAAGAATATTTTGAATGGGTATGACAAACATAGTGTTTCTAAACACTTCTTGCTGTGTCACAACAAAGACCCCACACAATTAAAATTATGGGGAATCGAACCATATGTCAGACACTGGCGGGGGGGACATAAGGTTAGGACCCTCAGCCAGCTCGAATCTAAGTGGATTTTCACCCTAGATACTTTTGCACCCAGAGGTTTGAACATAGAATTTGATTTGAACTGCTTTTTAAGCGATTTTTAATAGGAGTGTACATTACCAGCTCTCTTTTTTTCTCTCACCAGTATTTTATGTTTTAGCCCTTCCTCTCCCTCTTCTTATGCCCTTGGATATTGTTATTATTAGTACATGTTGTGATTTATCATTATAGATTTATTCGCTACCCCCCGCCCCCCCTCCTTCCATTACCTCCTTACGTCTCCCCCCTCCTTTTCCCCCTCTCTTCCCTGTCCCCCCTCTCTCTTTCCCCTCTTCCCTCCCCCCCCCGGTTTGCCTTCCCTCCCTTTCCTTATGATTGCACTGTAGTTGAGATTGTAGGTATTCCATGTGATATTTATACGAGTATACATGATATGAAATAGCCCATTCCATCATCCCTCCGCGGCTATTTTAATTTGAATTTTACTGGATATTCCAGCTATTTGCACCTTAACCCTGCATATATTTTAATCATATTTTATTAAATAATTTAATTTTAGCCTTTTTATTACCTTTCAATATATTTTACGAATTAAAATTTCCAAGTATGCACTTTTAGTGGTAGCCTCCGACCATTTGGCATTTTTTAGCTTCTAATACATCGGGATCTCTCTCCTTTTTTTTTTTTTTTTTTTTTTTTTAATATATGCCCACCTATGCATCCGTCTCTGGCCAATTAGCCCCTCTGTATATCATTAAGCCATATTTATGAGCAACGCAATATATCGGTACATAGACATACAGCCAATTCGATATCTATTTGCCTTGGTATGAGTATAAAGTCTTCTCTAACCTATAAAATGGCCGCGCCCATCAGACACCTAGTTATTAGCTTTGTTAAGATCAGGTAGTCGTTTCTAACCTACAAAATGGTCGCGCCCATGTGAGACCCATGTGTCATTTCTAACCTACAAAATGGCCGCGCCCATGTGAGACCCAGTAATGGCCGGCGTGGCTACGAGAAAATGGCCGCCCATTAATCACTATGGGAGAGACTATTTAAGACCACAATAAGCCTATTTTGCTCATCCCCTGAAGAAGTCACGTGATCGGTGATGACACGCGTAGGGACGGAATAGGCTGTTTCACATTGCTAGACACAGAACGAGTTCGCTGCTCGTAGGAGAGAGATTTGCTCTGCATTGTTTTTATGTGAGTACATCTACTTATAGATCTTTAATAAAGCATTACCTGGTTAAGACATACTTCACTATCAAGTACCTTTGTCCTGCATATTCCTGTACATACATACCTGAGATGTGGAGGCTGAGCTAGGATCTGCGCTGGTCCAGGACCCCTGATAGGACCATAGCCACTTGTAATCAGCTGCCATTAGGATAACCCAAGACCGGCAAGCGTGGATATAGGGACGCGATGGAGGCTCAGGACCTGGCGTTTTAGCTACAATTCATGCGGTTGACCTAGCACCGCTAGGTAAGGGGCCACTGCTTACATTAGTGTTTTATGCACGAAGAGGACACTGAGTGAATTGCATCCCAGACACCCCACTGTTGTTTTGTTGAATACACCAGAACTTGCTTTTGCAATGACTTTTACACTGGCACTTTAAGTTTGCTGTACTTACTGGCATGTCATTGGTCATTTGTTTCGCAGGCCAGCACAATATATTTTACATCACTATTATTGGGACATTTATTTAAATTATTTATTATCCATATTGCGTTGGATTGATGTGTTTTATTTGCGATATCTAGATCACTTTTAGGCACTGGCACTTTGTACGTTTTGCACCATTTATAAGGATATGTTTTTGATGGTTATTTCTGATTTATTCTATGTATTTTTATTCAGAATTATTCACATGAAGTAGTGTTTATGTCCCTTTGTGCACCTACACATGATTATCTAGATTTATATGTTTTTAGTGTCAACACTTATTTATGCGATTTTACATGCGATTTTTTTTTTGTCATTTAGTATATACCAACTGAAAAGGATTTTTTATGCACTTTTTTTCACATACACAGGATGCTGAGCATTAAGACTTGAATGTTTTTAGTGTCAACACTTATTTATGTGATTTATGTTATTATGCGATTTTATTTCATTTTATTAATTGACCACAGACAGAGATTTACAGCTTTCTTCTGGTTAGCGCAGCACCTCCCCCCCTATACCTCAAAACACAATGTACGTTTCTTCAATATGCATTGATAGGATTATGTTAACTGGGCATTGACTTGCTGAAATACTGACACAAGCAGGTAATCTCAGTTTAGCTATTTTAAATTAGGAAAAAATTAAAAGCTCATAAAAATAGATCATGCCTAGTATAACTGTAATTGAAGTCTATATTAGTGACCAATTTATTGTTATCCTGCAATTTTATTATGCCTCAGGGCTCTCACAATTGAGTCACCATTCCAGAATAGCTTGATGTTCACTTATCATAAACAGACGACATGGGGAAATGAGGACAGAGAGCTGCAACATTAATCCTTTTAAATACAGCAAAACCTGCAATTAATGGACTAAATAGGCGATGAGACTAATAGAATTATAACATGCAAGAAGAAGGATCACTCATATTCACTTGTAATAAAATATTTGACCAAATGTAGAACTTTATGGTCCATTCTGTTTTATGTGTATGTTTCTGTCCAGGCATGAAAGAATTATATTTTAAAGAATTGATAAAAATGTACAACTAATCCTGAACTGGAAGCAGGAACAGTACCGGTCTATGGAATTAACTGGTGGAATAAATTTTTAGTGCTATATTAAGGCAAATGCTCACATGATAAATTATCAGAGCCAGTCGATAGTAAAAAAAAGGAGGACAAAGTCTGGTACTCCAGCAAGAGGACCTGACCAAGTCCCCAAGAGATATAACATGCTAGTGAATAACGCCCACTTATAATCCAAACATAACTCAAAAAATTCTATAGTTTTTCTCTCAGCGATTATCATATGGAAAATGTTCTATCTTTGGATTTCATTATAACTGTAAATTCACTATACTGTGGGTAACCTTTAGTATTGAACAAAAAACACACCTTTTAAATTCATGACCAGAAACAAAAAGAAAACAGTGAAGTGCACCAGATAGCACAGATTAGACATGTTTTAATAATAAAACAAATAAAAGGAATCAAACTCACAAGCAATGTTTAATCAAATTATAGGACAGTGTCACAACCAGGTGCATAATCCTGGACAGTCAAGACACGCAGGATAAAAATTGAGTGTTGACTCCAAAATGTACTAAATACTCCAAATCCTTGCAGCTTTATGAATAGTACAACAGGGAAGAAAACAATTAAGCACACCAGACATAACTCTCTCATTATTAGTCAGCTCACGTAGATAAATAATCATAATCATAAATGAAGAGCAACCCAGGTGTAGATTTCAAGCTCCAAATGCTGCCCCAGAGGAAAAGGCGGAGCCTCTAAACATATAGTTGCTCTTTGGCCTTAAAAATGCAGGAGTCTTGTCATATCTGGTGCTCTTCATTATTGTTCTTCCCTGGTGTAGTATTAATTGAGCTGATAGGATGTGGATTATTTAGAACATTTTGTAATCAATACTTAATTTTTATCCTGCAGTGCCCTGTGTTTTTACCTATTTTACTTTATTTTTGTGTAAGGCCTTTAGCAAGCCAGTTGACCTCCTGGTGAAAAGCACTCTGCTTCATGTGCCTCTTTCATACCCAGAGGTATACTGAGCAAATTTATAAATGCAGCACGTTTGTGTTTGTTCCTATTTATCATGAGCTGAACTTAAAGAGCTACAACTTTTTCTATGTATACAAAGGGCCTATTTCTCTCAAATATTGTTCACAAATCTGTCTAAATCTGTGTTAGTGAGCACTTCTCCTTTGCTGAGATAATCCATCCATCTCACAGGTGTGGCGTATCCAGATGCTGATTAGACAGCATGATTATTGCACATGTGTACCTTAGGCTGGCCACAATAAAAGGCCACTCTAAAATGTGCAGTTTTACTGTATTGGGGGGTCTGGGGGGGTCCAAAAACCAGTCAGTATCTGGTGTGACCACCATTTGCCTCACGCAGTGCAGCACATCGCCTTCACATAGAGATTATTCAGGTTTTTGATTGTGGCCTGTGGAATGTTGATCCATTCCTCTTCAATGGCTGTGCAAAGTTGCTGGATATTGTCAGGAACTGGAACACGCTGTCGTAAATGCCGATCCAGAGCATCCCAAATACGTTCAATGGGTGACATGTCTGGTGAGTATTCTGCCCATGCAAGAACTGGGATATTTTCAGCTTCCAGGAAATGTGTACAGATCTTTGCAACATGGGGCAGTGCATTATCATGCTGCAACATGAGGTGATGGTCGTGGATGAATGGCACAACAATGGGCCTCAGGATCTCATCAGGGTATCCCTGTACATTCAAAATGCCATCAATAAAATGCACCTGTGTTCATTGTCCATAGCATAAGCCGGCCTATACCATAACCGCACTGCCACCATGGGCCACTCCATCCACAACGTTGACATCAGCAAACCACTCACTCACATGACGCCATACATGCTGTCTGCCATCTGCCCTGTACAGTGAAAACCAGGATTCAGCCGTGAAGAGAACACCTCTTCAAAGTGCCAGACGACATCAAATGTGAGCATTTGCCCACTCAAGTCGGTTACAACGACGAACTGCAGTCAAGTCAAGATCCCGATGAGGACGACGAGCATGCAGATGAGCTTCCCTGAGATGGTTTCTGACAGTTTGTGCAGAAATTCTTTGGTTATGCAAACCGATTGTTGCAGCAGCTGTCCGGGTGTCTGGTCTCAGACAATCTTGGGGGTGAAGATGCTGGATGTGGAGGTTATAGGCTGGTGTGGTTACACGTGGTCTGCGGTTGTGAGGGCGGTTGATGTACTGCCATATTCTCTGAAACGCCTTTGGAGACGATTTATGGTAGCGAAATGAACATTTAATTCAAGGGCAACAGTTCCGGTGGACATTCCTGCAGTCAGCATGCCAATCGCACGCTCCCTCAGAACTTACGACATCTGTGACATTGTGCTGTGTGATAAAACTGCACATTTTAGAGTGGCCTTTTATTGTGGCCAGCCCAAGGCAGACCTGTGCAATAATCATGCTGTCTTATGAGCATCTGGATATGCCACACCTGTAAGGTGGATGGATTATCTCAGCAAGGAAGAAGTGCTCACTAACACAGATTTAGACAGATTTGTGAATAATAATTGAGAGAAATAGGCCTTTTATGTACATAGATAAAGTCACAGATCTTTAAGTTAAGCTCACAATAAATAGGGGCAAACACAAAAGTGTTGCGTTTATAATTTTGCTCAGTATATATATATGTATATGTACTTAGGATACACAAGTTTTTATTTGGAGTATTGTTTTAACCAGATGCCGACCGCCTCACTCTGGGCACAATCACGCATCTATAGGTGATTCTGCACTTCCGGGTCTAGGGCGCGCACACACATGGGTGGCGACTTGCTCCTGCTGTGACTGAATACAGCGGGAGCCAATCAACGGGTCCAGCTGACACAATGTTTTTTTTTAGCACTGATCACTGTATTAATGTCTCTGGTCCCCAAAAAGTGTCAAAAGTTTCAGTCAGGTGTCTGATTTGGAGAAATGAGACAGATCGCTGCATCAGGTGAGTATAATATTCTACCAAAAAGGAAGGGCTGCTCCGGCTCGCAACCATGAACATGTAGACCAAGTGAGAAAAACTAGCTGCACACCAACATCTGTCCAGTAGGTTTATTGAAAGACTGCCACCAGGACAGTGACCCCTTGGTCCGTTGTTTTAGTCCTAGTGGCAGTCTTTCAATAAACCTGTTGGAAAGATGTTGGTGTGCAACTAATTTTTCTTACTTTGTCTACAAGTGTCTGACTTGTCCGCCGCAATATCGCAGTCCCACTATAAGTCGCTGATTGCCGCCATTAGTAAAAAAAACGATGTTTTTTAGCATGATCGTTTTACATGTAAAACACCGGATGTCTCTATCTACTAGACTTTGTTATCTTGTATCTATACTTGGAGTCATACATCTAAGTATTTCCTGTTTGCAGTTACGTTCCGCCTCTATAGGAGGCTTTTAATGACAACCATGTCGAGGCTTGGTATTCCTCCGCGCATGCCCAGTTGTGTGACGGGCTTACGCGGAAACGAGGCTTGGTTGTGTATTGTTTTTATAAAAGGTGATGGTTTATTGCGTCGCCCGTGCCCCGTAGAAGACGTCACGTATGACGAAACATGTAGGGCGTGGCCTCGCAGTGCTTGCCATCACGCATCCTATGTTTGCACGGGCGTTCAGCCTTTGTTTTATGTCGGCTTTTTAAATCAAACAATTTTTATACTTGTATTTTCGTACTAAGACCTATGGTCATTTAAGGCAATAAACTCATTATTATTACTACACCATTGGAGTTTTTTCCCTTTTTTTCTTATCCATGGATCCTCTGAATAATGAGTCTCCCTCCTGACGCTGAAGCAATAAGATCAGTTTTGAGTGGGTGGCGCTCACAAACAAGACCTGGACATCGATATCCATCTGTCCCTGCAGAGGGTAATATCTGCAAGCTCGCATGACCTCGCCATAGAGGAGGTCCAACAAGTGCGGTAAGGGTACATCCATTACTCCTCTCCCGCAACTATCGGTGGCTTGGAAGTGTTCCTACATCTTTCACCTTTCTACCCTGATATGACACACCTAAGGAACGTTTTATCCTCTTTATACAACTTGTCTTTCATGGACTGAATGTGGTATTTTTCAAGCTATTGGGGGTCCGATCGCATTTTTTGAACTTTCATTTTCTTGTTTTTTCACATTTTTTTCACATTTTTGTCACGGAGATGTGTTATAATTCATAACTGTTTGTATTATATTTTTATATTATATTTTATTTTATTTTATTGTGTTATTTCTCTGCACTGGAACTGAAATTTACTACAGCTCCGAGTAGTATTCCTAAGGAGCTTGTTAGTCGCAAATTTCATTACATGATATATTTATGCTAGCGCACAATTTTAGTTTATATGGTTTTTACACTTTATTTGATATTTGAAGTTTTTTGTTGTAGCTGCACTTTGCATTTCAAGCAATTTTTTTCATCTTGTCTTGCTCATTAGCGCAGGTTTTCCTACCAAAATGTTCCTTGGCCTTCATGATGCTGTTTGTTCTTTAAGGATCTCTAACAAACATCTGAGGGGTTCACAGAACAACTGTATTTATACTGAGATTAAATTACACACAGGTGGACTCTGTTTACCAATTAGGTGACTTTTGAATGCAATTGGTTCCATTAGATTTTAGTTAGTGGTATTAGAATAAAGGAGGCTGAAAACAAATGTACACCACACTTTTCACATATTTATTATTAATGTATTATTAAGTAAAAAAAGTTGAAAACCATTTATCATTATCACCTTCTACTTCACAATTATGTGCCACTTTGTGTTGATCTATCACATAAAATCCTAATAAAACGCATTTACAGTTTTGATTATAACATGACAAAATGGGGAACATTTCAAAGGGTATGAATACTTTTTCAAGGCACTGTATACTCCCACATGTTATATAAGTCTAATGCCCTGTACACACGATAGGTTTTTCCAATGGAAAATGTGTGATAGGACCTTGTTGTCAGAAATTCCGACCGTGTGTAGGCTCCATCACACATTTTCCATAGGAATTTCCGACACACAAAGTTTGAGAGCTTGCTATAAAATTTTCCGACAACAAAATCCGTTGTCGGAAATTCCGATCATGTGCACACAAATTCGACGCACAAAGTGCCACGCATGCTCAGAATAAATTAAGAGACAAAATCTATTGGCTACTGCCCCGTTTATAGTCCCGACATACGTGTTTTACGTCACCACGTTCAGAACGATCAGATTTTCCGACAACTTTGTGTGACCGTGTGTATGCAAGACAAGTTTGAGCCAACATCCGTCTGAAAAAATCCATGGATTTTGTTGTCGGAATCAATCAATGTCCGACCGTGTGTACAGGGCATTAGTGTACTTCACTCCACATATTTCTTAAGCCTTCTGGTTGGAATATATTTAGGAATCTGTCTTCTGTTATTCAATGTAAGTAAATATCTAATTTTTACAGACTTAAAAGGTAGTTTATATAAATAATAAAACCATTTGCATTACTTAAAGCATGACATATAAAATAATCTATATGCTGTTTAGCATACAATAGGATTATTACAATGGTATGACCATTATTATCATAACATAGCTAAACCCAAAAACAAAATTTGCATTGCAATTTATTACAAATTATTAGTCCTTAGATATTTTTGCTGTTTTAGTTTCTTTGTTTAAGGCAGTTCTTATTTTATTTTCGTCTGGTTTCTGCCAGTAACACCCTTCCTGTGTTCACAATGCTCACTCACTATACTGTGCCTATGGAGGTGCAGCATTGTCATCCTAGAATGCTTTCCTAACTTGAACTACAAATGTCTGCCCTGTCTTCTTAACTCCTTTACATAGGTAGGAGGGGTATTGTAGTTTACAGAAGATTAGCGAAAAAGCTCATAATGTTGTTTGATATTCAATTCAGTACACATTAGAAACTCGATTTTTAACAGGGTCAATAGAAAATATACTGAGCCTGGAAAAAAAAACAAAACAAAAAAAAAAAAATGAATGCAGTCACTAGATTTATGGAGTGGTAAGTACATTTTTGTTCTTCGGTTTAGACATATTTTAACTCTTCAATGTATATATTAGCTAATCTCAAAAATTACATTTTATATATTTAAACATCTTTTCAGATTTTCTTTTAATTAAAATTAATATATAGGGTGTTCCATGTTATCATTCCAAGTTCAAAATTATTATTTTTTGTTATATATCAACTGCATGGAAATTCAAAAGCATAATCTTGTACATTTAAATGTTATAAAGAAACATTTTATCTACATTATATTATGTTCTTAAATTGGTGATCACCCATTATATGATTAACTTTCATGTATTTTCCACATTAAACTGGTATCGAAATGCGGGCTTTCCTTATCTCACAGCAAATAATGAATTACATTTTTTTTTAATTAACAAAACTTTGTAGACAATTGTTGAAATCAAAATTTTCTAGGGATGCAGCCTTCAGCCACATGCTGTGGTGTATTAGTGTACAGTATTTAATTTTTTAATAGCTTATTAATGAGGTTTAATCACTTTTCTGTAGTAGACAGATGGATGTGGCAAGCAACCACATGCTGCAAAATATCCACTACATTTTTTTAAAAGGAAAATATTTCTAATTTACCATTCACACTCTATGTTCCAATCCTCTATGTTTTATAGCAATGTTTCCCAGACATGTATGCTGTAATACATCTCTTAGCTTGGAGCAAGTCCAAAACAAAAAGTTCATAGACTCAAACAAACTTGAATATTTAAATTAATAATTTAACTTCAGTGCAGTACAAGCACTCCATATACAATATTGAAATAGCTATGTTACCTTCTTTTCAAGCTATTGTTTGTAAACAAATTATCCACATGTAATGAAAATGAAGAGAGGATGACATGTTTGTAGTTGAAATCAGGAGTGCAGCCTAGAGCGACTGTCTGTCATACAGTGGAGGAGTAAGTGTAGCCATGCTAGTACAGAAGTGTGTTATTTGCAGGATTATCGGGTGAAAATATAGGATAAAAACCCTGGAAAAAACAACAAATGCAGCCACCACATCTAGTGAATGTTAAGCTGCAATATATTACATTTTAATTTAGGGTTTAAATAAGCCTGCTATAGGAACCTCACTTAAAAAAAAATTGTGTGAGGTACCCCCTTGAATGCCATATCAGACTAAAAAGGGTCAGGTATGTATTTTGGGGGGACTCTATACATTTTTTTTTCATTCTTGCTGTATGATGTGGTACAGCAAAAGTAACAGTCACAAAGAAAAAAGTGTTATTTACAAATTTAAAAAAAGCACGCAGACCCCTCCAAAGGTCCCCTAAAAGAAGACCCTTGGAGGGGTTTGAGTGCTGTTTTTTTTAATAACCTGGGATGAAATGTCATTTGTCAGGAATTTATAACATTTTTCTCTATTGTAAATGTCTGTGCTGCTGCAGCACTTTCTGTTCATCACAGAGATGCACCTCTTAACAGGCAGGATTAGGATACCCCCCCAGGTGTTTTATTTAATAACTTGATGACTGGAATGAAACACTGCATTGTAATCACAAGTATAACTTCTGGATGAGTGCAAATATTTTTATCGAAAAACAAACACAACAGCATTTACTTTCTATTACGTTATTTACCTCGGCATATGAGTTGTTCATAAAATGGTAGTACAAATTAAATTACACAACTAAAGTGTTTTATAGACAGATGTTCTCATCCAGCATCTTCCTCTGCGGCGCCTCCTTGTCTTCATCTTCTTTTCTTCATCTTCTTCTCGGGCCGCTACGCATCCACGATTGGATGGAAGGCTCCCACTGTGTGACGCTTCTCCTCTTCTGACGGTTCTTATATAACAGGGGGCGGGGCCACCCGGTGACCCCGCCCCCCTCTGACGGGGACTTCACTGTGGCATTCCCTGTGATCTCAGAGGGGGTGGGGTTACCCGTAACCTAATGGGTGACCCCCCTGACATCACGGGAAATGCCACAGGGAAGTCCCCGTGTGTCAGAGGGGGGCGGGGTCACCGGGTGGCCCCGCCCTCCATTATATAAGAACCATCAGAAGAGGAGAAGCGTCACACAGCGGGAGCCTTCCATCCAATCGTGGATGCGTAGCGGCCTGAGAAGAAGATGAAGAAAAGAAGATGAAGACAAGGAGGCGCCGCAGAGGAGGATGCTGGACGAGAACACCAGAAGGACCATAACAACCAGAAGAACCAGAAGAGGAAGAAGATGGAGGAAGAAACCGAAGCATGAAGGAAGAAAGAAGTTAGAAGAAAGAAGATAGAAGAAATAAAGGAATTGTCAAAAACTGTCTCTTTTTTTTTTGTGAAATGGTAGGGGTACTTTTGTACCCCCTTACCATTTCACACAGGGGGAGGGCCGGGATCTGGGGGTCCCCTTGTTAAAGGGGGCTTCCAGATTCCGATAAGCCCCCCGCCGGCAGACCCCCACAACCACCGGCCAGGGTTGTGGGGATGAGGCCCTTGTCCTCATCAACATGGGGACAAGGTGCTTTGGGGGGCTATGTTGAGGGCATGTGGCCTGGTACGGTTCAGGGGGTTCTCTCTCGTCCCCCCTCTTTTCCTGTGGCCTGCCAGGTTACATGCTCGGATAAGGGTCTGGTATGGATTTTTGGGGGACCCCACGCCAATTTTTTTTAAAACTTTGGCGTGGGGTTCCCCTTAAAATCCATACCAGACCTGCAGGGCGTGGTATTGAATTTAGGGGGACCCCCCCAAGTCATTTTTTTTTAAATTTTGGTTCGGGGTTCCCCTGTGTGGAATTCCCATGCTGATTTTATCAATGAACTTTTATGTGTTTTGTCGGAAGACTCGGGACCAACAATTCATTAATAGCCGTGAGTAGTTTTAAATTACTTTTTTTCCTTTGAGATGTTATTTAGCTGTCAGACTGTTCTATGAATGGGAAACATGCGCCCCTTTACAGGCATACTATAGACACCCCCCAGGTACGAAATTTAAAGGGATATTACACTTTTATTGTTTGACTTTAAGCATTATTAAAATCACTGCTCCCGAAAAAACATCAGTTTTTAAAACTTTTTTTGCATTGATCCATGTCCCCTGGGGCAGGACCCGGGTCCCCAAACACTTTTTATGACAATACCATGCATATTAGCCTTTAAAATTAGCACTTTTGATTTCTCCCATAGACTTTTAAAGGGTGTTCTGCGGCTTTCGAATTTGCCGCAAACATCCCAAATTGTTCGCTGTTCGGCGAACTGGCGAACAGCTGATGTTCGAGTCAAACATGAGTTCAACTCAAAGTCGAAGCTCGTCCCTAGTGGAGATACACTTTAAATAACAGGCTTCTTTCTTTGTATGTACTCCTTTTTCCCTCCCCTCGTCAACCAATCATTTTAATTCCTATTAGCACTCAAAGTGGGGTTCTTAAAGAGAACTCTCTTTGTTTCCCTGCAAAGGTAAAGCATAATGGGCTACTATGCATCGCATCGCATGTTTCACTTACCTGACACAGGAGCCTGCGATGTTACCGCTGTCCCCTCTGCTACGGAGCGTCCATCTTCTTCCTGGGTATCGTGGCTCCGGCGCTGTGATTGGCCGGAGCCACAATGACGTTACTCCCGCGCATGTGCACGGGAGCCACCACTAATGGCATATCGCCGTTAGCAGCGGCATGCTCAGTGCGCCTGCGCGCCGCTGTCTACGGCACATGTGCCATAGACAGCGGAGCCTGTCTTTTTGTAAATATCTCCTAAACCATGTAGGTTAACGAGGTATTTCTTGGACCTACAGGTAAGCCTTAATCTAGGCTTACCTGTAGGTCAAAGTGGTCTGTAAGGGTTTACAACCACTAAGAAGCTTGCTTTAGTTTTACTGATCCCCAACAGTCTAAAAACCTCCCATAATATGTATCTTTGTCTACAATAACAACGCAACTCCCGTTATCTGCAGGTCTTACTACAATATTATTCATTTTTTCTAATTCCTCAATGCCATTATGCACAGTATATAGAGGGAATTAGTTCTTATCAACAACAAATGTTTGAGAGCAGGTTCTCAAATTTTCTGACAAAAAACGTTGTCGGAAATTCTGAGTGTGTACACAATTCCGACACACAAAATTCCATGCATGCTCTGAATCAAGTACGAGACGGAAGCGCTCGGTCTTGTAAAACTAGCTTTTGTAATGGAGATAGCACATTCATCATGCTGCAAATTTTAAAATCTTTCAATGCAGCGCATTCTCTTCTTCTTTATAATGCTAGGATAATGATGTTGCTTTGCTGCTGATATTCGACACAGAGTTCTGACAAACTGATTTCTTATTATTTCTCGTGATCTCCTGAAAACTCTTTTTCGCTAGATCTCCAGAATATTTTTTTTATTTTTATAGTGATCTACTTTTTTTTTCTCAAGATCTCCCAAAATGTTTTCTTTTATAGTGATCTCCATAATATTTTTTGTCCTTTTGTGTGTCAAGTTACCACAACACCATTATTATCTTTTATTTGTTAACCTCAAAAGAGGTTGGTTGATGTTGGTGTCCCTTGTTAATTTGACATTGTATTTTTGAAATGTACCTGCCTACTCACAAACAAACTGTCCTTTTTGAAGTAAGACACATAGCCAATTATTTGTCAAAAAAAATAAAAAAAATGATTAGGGGTCATAACAAAATAAAGAGGAAGGCAACGCTGGATAAACTGTTGAAATTGGTGATTCTTTTGTACACCAGGGCAGACATCAATTATTTGACAGGCAAAATTGGTAGCCTGAGGAGTCCATTTAATAGGGAGCACAATCTGGTCCAGGACTGAGAGAGAACGGGAGCAGCAGCAGATGACATATATGTCCCGAGGCTGTGGTCTTACAACCACCTGCTTTTATTGGAGAGTTGGCCCCTCACCACCTTATTTAGGGCCTGAAATATGACCTCCTCACAGATAAGGTGTTGGCCCTCCTCCATTATTTGCATCTAACTGACCGTCATACACACAAAGGACTCCTGGACAGGGGTGGTTGTGCGTACTGCAGTAGCCTGGCGAATCAAATTAGTCACTGACTCCTCCAGGTTCTTCGCCTTCCTGGTCCTTTTTGTTGGAAGGCGGAGGGGAGGAACCTGGGATTTGGTCAGGCTACTGGGCACGGCCACCTCATGGCTGCCACTTTCCACAGCCACTCCCTGGCTGCCACTTTCCACGCCCTCCTCCTGACTGACACTTTCCTGTGTATGAAAATGGGACATAGTTTTAGTTTTTTGGTCATCAATCACACACAATTTTGAGCTCCCGACTGTTGCAAATTGAATGTTAACAAAAGACTATCACTCTAACCTAGCATTTGTCATTCTTGTCCCAATCCTTTTTGGCTACTACTATCTATTGATATGTAAACCACTTTGTTAAATCAGAAATTAGTGATCAATAACAACATCTAGTTAACATCATTACATTTTTGACAAGAAATATGTTGAACAATGCTATACCTGGCTCAAGCTGGGCTCCTCCACACCTTCCTGGGTGGAAGGCCCAGGTTGTATGTCGGAAGCCTCATCTGATGTGGAAGTAAGTGTGGAAGGAAGGGTTGAGAGTGAAGGCCTGGGTTCACTCTCAACCCTTTTGACAAAAACTGCAGTTTGTCATAGTACCAAAGCCTGGGGACACAAATGTCATCTGCTGCTGCTGCTCCTGGACCTTTTTGCGCTCCCTATTATATGTGCTCCCCAGGCCACCAATTTTGCACTTCAAATAGTTGATGTCTGCCGTGGGAATCAACGGCTTCACCAATTCCAACAGTTGATCCAGCACTGCCTTCCTCTTTATTTTGTTGTTATAAAATTGATGTTTCACTTGCCACAGACAGGGCAACTCCCTGTACTTATCAATGAAGTTAGGGAGGAAGTCATGGTCATTAAATGTATCCATTTTCTCTGCAAGACAACACAAGACAAACCCTAATGTCAGGCTAAACTCTCAAAATCTTATCCCAATATAGGCCACAATCTATAAGCAGTATAGGCCACTAACCACTGATGCCCCAAGTTAAAATGGTACCTTCGTTTGCATGATCGGCGCTTACGCTACTCCGTCCTTCGCTCATAGATCATACGTACGACGCACGCATGTTATGCTTTGGATACACTGCGCATGCGTGAAACTCCGCCCCTGACCTTCTTTCTAGTATAATCCCCACCCCTTCTCTTTTGGCGCAGTGGGAGAGCACATGGCGGAGAGATAACAGGTGCATGATAATATCAGCAACGAGGAGGACGAGGAAAGCCCCGAGCCATAAACGTCCCGAACCAGGAGGAGATATAAGGCCTCAAATATGTCCTTTGTAGAGATGGTGGAGATGGTGGACATCTTGAAAAGGGCTGACTATAATGGGAAGTATGGACCGTACAGAAACCCAAATGTGAGAAAGGCCAAGATCATGGCTAAAGTTGTGAGAAGTCTGCAGAAGAATTTTGGGGTACGATGATCAAAGGAGCAATTGAGGAAATGCTGGTCAGACCTCAAATTGAGGGAGCAGGATCAGTGCAGAAGGATCAAGAGAGTGCTGCAAAAAAGTACAGGCATACCCCACTTTTAAGTACACATTTGGGTTTATTTACTAAAGCTGGAAAGTGCAAAATCGGGTCACTACTGCATAGAAACCAATGAGCTTCCAGGTTATATTACCAAGGCATAATTGAACAAGCTGGGGTTAGAAGCTTATTGGTTTCTATGCAGAAGTGACCCTGATTTTGCACTTTCCAGCTTTAGTAAATAAACCCCATTGCGTACTTAAAAGTGGGGTATGCCTGTATTTTGTCATGTGATCCTATTTTATTATTACTTGCATGCTGCTCCATGTGCTTTTCTTTACTGTTGTACATTTTAAAATGGTGTGGGGACAGTAATCGTTCGTAGTAAACATTGTTCGTTCGACCACTAATACAATGTTTTTGGCAGATGCAGGTTAACTACATTTGTTCAGGCCTATTTGTATTAAAAGAAGTTTAGTACATTGTTGTCTAGATGGGTTTGTAACTAGAATGACATGCAAACTTGATTCAGTGTAAGTAGAGGACACTCAGCAGCAGTTTACACATCTGGATGCAGGAGCACTAGTGTGGGACACCAGAACACCCTTTTTAGGGTGTCCACGCAGTAGACACCCTAAATACTAGTGATCTCTCCATGTGTGAAACTTTACCAAAACATGTAAGTATTCCAGCTTTAAGAAAGGGAAAAAATCATGTATTCAGCTTGGAACTCTGCCAAAAACCAACAATTGTACGACACTTCCAAGCAATGTTTCATATTCCTATTTCTTGCCTCAAATATATGTGTGCTAAGTATACCTTTTTTTTTATTCACATAGGGGAGAAGAAACTCGGGACATCTGAGGACACCAAGGACCCGCGTTTTGTGGGTGCAACCCCTTCCTTGCAACTAAAGTAGATGAGAGGAAGGGGTTGCACCCTTGAAACACGTCCATTGATTACCCATGATGGGAGCTAGCACATGTTGTTGACATTAGGCATGGGATCAGGCGGGAAATCCACATTTTCACTCCCAATTTGTGTGCATCTTTAAAATTTGGCTTTTACAGGGGTGACATCACCCCATCTGATGAAGGGAAGATCAACACAGTTTGGGCATACTAATGTCTCATATGGCCTTCAATTTGTCAAAGGTGAACTTTGTAAGTTCCCGAGTTGTGTATGTTATGGTTTTAAAAATGCCTGTTTAACCAAAAAAAGGCTATTTCTACTGTCAAACATAAATGTTATAAAACAAAGATGTTGGTTTGTTAAAAAACCCTTTTATGAGGGGCGTGGTGTCCGAGCCCGAAGATGGCTGCTTAGCTTCCAAGCTCCGCAACACCACCGGGGGAATCCGCTTCCATTGGGGCGATCGAAAGTGCCATCCTCTTTCATCCGACCCATCGGAGTCTCATATACCACCAGGGATGCCGAGGAGACGAAAGGAACCTCCGCCACAGCTCAGCAAGCTGTCGAGGTACTTCTCCGCCTCAGCACGGCCTCACCAAAATGGTGCCCAGCCGAAGCGAAAGCAGAAGGAGGCTGCATCCATGAGCTGTCTGCCCGGCCTGAGCATCGCCGATCCACAGAACCAGCACAGTGGATCGTCCTCAGCGGCATCCACTCCCACTACCAGGAGCCCTGTTAAGTCCAGACAGAGGACATCTTCTCCACAGGGAAATCGGCCGCAGCAAGACATGGAGGTGAGCGCACACACTACCTCACATTCTCAGGCCTCAGCAACCTCAGACCCCATAGAGGGATTCCCCACCTCAGGACAACCTATTTCAGATACTGTACTCAAAGAGATGCTAATGTCCCTGAGGTCATCTCTACATCAAGATATGCTGATGACAGTACAAAAATGCCAGGCTGAAGTACATTCATTGGGAGGAAGGGTGGATCAAATTGAGAACACTCTAGACTCACATGCATCCTCTTTCAATAAAATGATGGATGCTCATACCATTCACTCAGATGACATTTCCTGGATCAAAGATAAATTATCTGACCTTGAAGACAGATCCAGAAGGAATAACCTCAAAATAAGAGGCATTCCTGAATCTGTCTCTACACTGCAACTACCGCAATATGTCCAAGAATTATTCACAGCGCTGCTCCCTGCAATGTCTGCACTGGAGCTCACGGTGGATAGGGTGCACAGAATACCAAAACCGTCCTTTTTGCCCAATGATGTACCCAGAGATGTTCTGCTGAGGCTCCACTTTTATAAAATGAAAGAAACCATTGTGGTTTCATTCCGCAACCCCGATCAGAGCCCACCTCAATATGCCTCTCTTCAGCTACTCCCTGATCTGTCTAGGCATACCCTCCAGAAACGCCGTAATTTAGCCACCATTACTAAAGCGTTACGTAACCATCGCATACTTCACAGGTGGAAGTATCCGGCTGCGCTCTCAATCACACATAACGGCACGATCACCACAGTCTCCACCATGGAAGAAGGTCTGCACATCCTCAGGCAATGGGGATTACTGCTGGAAGCATCTCCATCTCCTATACAAGTTGACTCTCCTCAATACATGCAGGCAGAATGGCAGGTGGTGAAAAGAAAGAAAAGTGACAAAAAACCTGTTCAAATGTCTGATTTTTTCTAATAGATTTACTCGATCCTTATGTCTACACTCCCCCGATGCAGGCACACTTGGAAATTTTTCCAATACCCCTCAACCTTATTGAACAGTGTTTATGGATCAAGAATCCCCCTGTGGATTCTCCTATCACCCTGTAACCTTTCCTTTTTTTCCCTCTAACTTGTTTTGTTCTTTGTTTTTTACTGTTTTATGGATCAACAACCATCTACAGAGCCATTCCCAACTACGCTATTATGGAAAGTAACCTACAACTTTTGTAATCCAAATGTCCGCTTCAAGGGATACTCTAGAGGCAAAGCCAACCTGGTACAAAAGTCATTCATCGAGCATGAGTACTATCAACCCTTGACATATAGCATACCCTCCAACATGCCTCATGCCAGTTAAAATATTATCCATCAACGCCCACAGTTTAAACCACCCAGCCAAGAGAGCATCTCTTTGGAAAGTAGTTGACTCTTCCCAATGCGATATTCTATGCGCTCAAGAGACACTTCCATCACGCAGCCTCACCAAAATGCTCTCATAGAAATTTCCAACACTACCTCTTCTCCAGTATGAATGCGAAAAAGAGAGGAGTTATGGTGGCTATTAAAGACTCTATATCGTTTCAACTTCACTCCGAAATATCCGACGAAGCGGGCCGGTACCTCATTCTAGTAAAACAGTTTGATGAAAAAGCTGAAAAGAATCCAACAAGGTTCCCTTGTAATTTGTGGGGACTTCAATATTACTCCTGACCCACACATGGACTCTACCTTGACCTATTCCAAAAAATCTCCTTCTCTAACTGCTTTCCTACGATCGCATGATTTATTAGACAGCTGGCGCTGGCGCTGCACGCATGCTAGTGAACGAGACTTCACATTTTATTCTCATAGACATTGTATTTATTTGAGGATCAATCTGGTCTTGATGGACAAGTGGTTGCTCCAAAAGGTAACTCAAATTAAAATAAATAACATCACGTGGTCCGACCACGCCTCTATCCTCCTGACACTTGGGGATAAATACCCTACCAATGGGGCATTCCTCTGGCGCGCAAGCCCTTAAGTAATACAAAGACCAGCCACTAAGAAATTGTTAGAAAACCACTTGTCTGATTACTTCCAGATCAATTCCTCTTCGAAAAATGATCCGTTTGTTTTATGGAATGCCCACAAGGCGTACATTAGAGGTATATTAATTCAATTTGCCACAAAACATAAGAAACAGAGACAGCAGCGCCTTGATACCCTTCTTGCAGATATCAAATTTCTAGAGGATCTAGATAAAAAAAACCCTACACACCAGGTTATTAAAAAACTGACAATTCTGCGACACAATCTCAGATTAGAATTACTTCACTCCTTTGAGCAAAAGGAACGACGACATAAAATGTCATTCTATTTGACCAGCAACAAAGCTGGGAAAGAATTGGCTCGCAAACTACAAGGTCAATGCTTCAAAACTAAAATACCTTACATCATAAGCCCTTCCTCCAAACAAAAAGTATTTGACCCTCAAAGTATTGCCAATGCATTTAGCGAATACTACGGTTCCCTCTACAACCTAAATCAAGACAATCTTATTGACCAACCGTCACAAAAAGCCATAAATGATTTCCTAAAAGATATTAATCTACCTAGTCTCTCCACTTCTCAAATCCAAGCCTTGAATTCCCCTTTCACACTATCTGAGTTACTGAAATTTATTGACACTCTCCCCACCAATAAGTCACCAGGACTGACAGGGGAATGTTATAGGAATTTTAAACACTATTTAGGACCATACCTCCTTAAAGTATTTGAAGCCGCTGCTGTCTAATCTTCTTTTCCTTCTGAGATGTTAGAAGCTTTAATAGTTACGCTGCCTAAACCAGGGAAGACACCGGATGTTCCTCAAAACTTTAGACCGATTTCATTATTGAATACTGACCTAAAGCTTTATGCTAAAATGATAGCGTTAAGGCTCATTGACATTCTCCCTACAATAATGGACCCAGACCAATGTGGATTCACTAAGGGCAGACAAACATCTGATGCTACTAGAAGATTAATAGATGTGATTCATATAGCTAAGAAACTCGGGATGCCTTCTCTGCTTCTTGCTCTGGATGCAGAGAAGGCGTTTGACAGAGTACATTGGACATATCTTGCAAGCACCTTGGAAAATTTTGGTTTTAAAGGCCACATACTGTCTGCCATACTATCTCTATATACTTCACCATCAGCCCGGGTATACACTTCAGGTATACTATCTAAACCTTTTAAGATCACAAATGGTACTCGCCAGGGATGTCCCCTTTCCCCACTCATTTTCAACCTCTTAATGGAACCACTAGCGTCCAGCATAAGGCAAAACCCTAATATAAAAGGCTTTTCAATTAATAACCGCAAACATGTCATAAGTCTCTTCGCAGACGATGTGAACCTCATGTTAACAAATCCGGTGTCATCCCTACAACATGTATCTCAATTACTGCACGAATATGGCTCAATATCATACTACAAAGTAAACAAAACCAAATCTTATATATTGGATCTTGGTGTAGCGGCAAACAATAAAACAATTCTGCAAAACAGATACCCGTATATATGGGACTCCAGTGAAATAACTTATTTAGGTATTAAACTAACATCCCAACCTGCACAATTATTTCATGCTACTTACCTTCCGTTGATACGTTCTTTAAATACGGGTCTACAGTCCATAAGCAAGCACACATTGTCTTGGTCAGGTAGACTGGCCGCCTTAAAAATGCAAATCTTGCCACAAATACTCTATATATTTCGTACAGTTCCCATTCCAGTCCCTCAACAGCACTTTAAAACTTTACAATCCACACTTTCTAGATACTTAAGGCAAAAAATCTAGAATTCCTCTAACCAACCTCCGTAAAACAAAAACAGCAGGAGGGGTTGACTTACCGATATTAGCTGACTACCATCTAGCTGCAATCCTAGCACAACTAAGAGGGTGGTTTCCCCACCACCAAACACCACTTTGGTGCACTATTTAACAATCTACAATACTAGGAGGCAACCTCTATGATTATTTGTTAGCTTTTATGCATCTTAAATCCAAACCTTCTGACCTCTCTCTCCCGATTCTAGCAACACTAAACTTATGGAAGACCAAATCTAGAGCACCCCCTACCAAATCTCTGTCAATCCCTCTATCAACATTGACTCTATTGATCCCAGACATACCCGTGACTAAATGGATAGCGAAAGGAATACAATGGGTTTCAGATGTATACTCTGGCATTAATACTAGATAGTTTGATGATCTACAAGCATCCTATGACCTACCTATTTCAGACAGATTTCAGCATTTCAGAATTGCCTCTTATCTCAAAACACATGACATCCATTACAAGTTATTTTGGCAGATTCATGTATACTTAAATGCCAGACTACCTTGCAAAGGAGGTATATCATTATTCTATACTTATCTCCATGATAAAAGCATATTTACCAAAACAAACTCCATGCTAGCGTGGGAAAGAGATCTCAATGACTCCTTTTCCCCACAACAATGGCACAAGGTTTTGCAACATATACATTCAGCTACCAAAAGCACCAACCTCTGGGAACTCTCATATAAGATCACACAACGATGGTATTTAACACCCTATAGATTAGCTAAATTTGACCGCTCCACACCTTACACTTGTTGGAGGAATTGTGGGCAACCGGGCACTATCTATCACATCCTATGGGAATGTAAACACCTGACCTCATATTGGTCCCACATCTTCAAAATCCTACATCAAACAACAGATCTCAATATAAATAACTCCTCTTCATTAGCCATCCTAAACATAGGCATGGAAAATATCCCGCCATTGTATAGACAATTTACTATTCACTTATTCCTAGCTGCCAAACTAGTAATATTAAGAAAATGGAGATCGTTAGATCCACCAGATATAGAAGAGACTGTAACTACGTTATCTTTGCGTTACACTTACGAGAGGATGTTAGCATCCATTAGTGGAAAGTACAACACATTTATCCCACGTTGGCAACACTGGATCAATTGGTACAACACCCATCGTAAACCAATATGATCTCACTTACTACCACTAGGGTGAATTATCTCAAACTTTTCTGCTCTTCAAGAACCTTATCCTTCCCTTTCCATATGGCTTCTGAATTGATCCTGTATAATTCATACATTAGTTACTTTTTTCTAGTTATGAGCTATATGCTTTTGTTATATAAATGCTAACAGAAATAAAATGATTAATACTGATGTTGACATATAAGCATGTGTAGGCTGTACCTCAGCTGTGCCACAGTTGGTTCCCAATGGGGTGACTGGTGGAGGTATATAGTCTCTCCTGCCTTGCTCTATTCCTCATAATTAACTGTATTGTACTGAACCTGCAAAGTTATATGTATCTGTTAGCCTCTATTGTTTTGTTTTGTTTTTTTATTCCAGTTTACGATACCTTCTGCTACATGTAAACATGATGTATATCTTTGTAAACTGACAAAATTCTGAATGAAAATGATTTAAAAAAAAAAAAAACCTTTTATAACGCACATGTGAATGTGCACGGAGTTAAATGTTTTATACTCAACGATGTGTGGCTTCTTCTTTCAATGCTCAATACCAGTTTTTAAGTTGTTGTAGTTAGTGACAATGGGGGTATTTACTAAAGGAAAATTCAGTTTCTGTGCACTTTCAAGTGCACTTGTAGTGCAAAGTCGATTTTTCTTTAGTAAATAACCCCTACTGTGCTGTAAAATTTGCTACAATCAGGCCATTTTAGGGACTCAAAGCAATTAATTCATGGAGCTGAAAAGGATGTTTTTTTTTCATTAATGCATTACATACATTAACAACAAAAACAATGTGTGTGTGTGTGTAGCAGACCCACAACATAATAGTTAGCTGAAGAAGAGATTGTCTCCTCATGTAATATATTACGTTTGCACTATTGAAAAAAAAGGCCAAAAAGAAAAGGCCATTGGAGAACCTAGGATACAGCTAAAAGAAACACAAGCAGTAAATAAAATGAAATATGAGTTCAGTTTATACCAAAAAAATGTATTTAAAAAATGTTTCACACATTGTCTGGCATATCAATGGCCCTCCTACCCGCTAAGTACTCTACGTACTTTTGTCTTACTTTGTGGGCACTTTGGGGGGGTCAAGCCAGGACAGCCAGCTTCAAGTGCCGTCAGGGTTGTTAGATCAGGAAAGCCGGCCTCAGTCCCAACTGAGGCCACATAGTTTGTTACATTTTCCCTAAATAATTATGGAGTATGCAGCATGCAAGGACAATATGATTCACTTTATATTCCGCCATGTGAGAACTGTGAGAAATAGGCGGAACCGGCTGCCCATTATTCCAAAGGCATTCTCCATCACTCTTCTATAGGAGAAGAACGACAAGGGCGCCACTCTAAGTGCAATATTTAAAAACAGATTTAATATATCTTAAAAGCAGGTACTCACAAGGGTACATGTAAACAGGCATGTGGATGGTATGCAGGTAGTGCCAGGTGTCCCAGGGATATAGTCCAGTCACATCATGTGGTATCGTTCCGCTTTATTAGACAGGCTGCGCTGATGGATTGTTGGCAGGTCCGGCCGCTGGAACGCACTGTGTGTGATCTGGGGGAATGAAAGATAGGCGACGCGTTTTGCGGAGCTACGCTCCTTCCTCAGGAAGATCAAAGACAGCAAGACATCATATAGCGGTAATCGTGAGGGGTCCACCCGATATGTTTCTGCTAAAGAGCCGTCATCAGATTACCGCTATATGATGTCTAGCTGTCTTTGATCTTCTGATATGTGAGTTTATTTTAATTTATTTTAATAAACCAGTTGTTTAAACGTTATCACGCTATGTGAGTTTTTTTACTCCTCGCATGGCATATGAATATCCGTTTGGCCTATGTCGGATTGTATATGGATGTGGAAGCTGTGCTGATATCCCCCTTCCCACTATATGCTGAGGATACCTGACAAGATATACTATTCAGACCGGTTGGTCAATAAGCCTTTTTGACTTGTAGGACGTATCTCTTTTCAAGTCATTAAGTTCCGGTAAGCCTCTTGATGTTTCCAGTGATGGCCCTGACACCAATCTAGACCCTCTGTTCACCTGTGGTTCCTTCATTGTCTACCTATCTGCCAGATTTGCTGAATTTTATCTATGTGTGAACTTGGGAGTTATATTTCTACCACCTCAGCGTGCAACCCCCATAGACTTTTGGTGGTGGTTTTTTTCTTTCACAATTTTTTCTACAAAATTATATTGTGGACTTTTTTCTTTGTGTAAATTAGGTGGCTGATTTGCCGAACCTTTACGTTTTTTCAAATTTAAGTTATTGCTTATAAATGCTAATTAAATTTACTATTTAATGTTTCACCTTAACTGTTTTGCTGATTAACACAGTGTTACTTTACTCTGCATTTCACATTTTTGGTCATATAAGGTGTGATAAGGTTCTACTTACTGTCTGTTAGGGATGAGCCGAACACCCCCCTGTTCGGTTCGCACCAGAACATGCGAACAGGAAAGAAGTTTGCTCGAACACGCGAACACCGTTAAAGTCTATGGGACACGAACATGAATAATCAAAAGTGATAATTTTAAAGGCTAATATGCAAGTTATTGTCATAAAAAGTGTTTGGGGACCTGGGTCCTGCCCCAGGGGACATGGATCAATGCAAAAAAAAGTTTTAAAAAAACGGCCGTTTTTTCAGGAGCAGTGATTTTAATAATGCTTAAAGTCAAACAATACTAGTGTAATATCCCTTTAAATTTCGCACCTGGGGGGTGTCTATAGTATGCCTGTAAAGGGGCGCATGTTTCCTGTGTTTAGAACAGTCTGACAGCAAAATGACATTTTGAAGGAAAAAACTCATTTAAAACTACCAGCGGCTATTGCATTACCGACAATACACATAGAAGTTCATTGATAAAAACGGCTTGGGAATTCCCCAAAGGGGAACCCCGAACCAAAAAAAAAAAAAAAAATGACGTGGGAGTCCTCCTAAATTCCATACCAGGCCCTTCAGGTCTGGTATGGATATTAAGGGGAACCCCGGCCAAAATTTAAAAAAAAAATGACGTGGGGTTCCCCCTAAATTCCATACCAGACCCTTCAGGTCTGGTATGGATTTTAAGGGGAACCCCGCGCCAAAAAAAAAGACCCTTATCCGAGCACGCAACCTGGCAGGCCGCAGGAAAAGAGGGGGGGACGAGAGTGCGCCCCCCCTCCTGAACCGTACCAGGCCACATGCCCTCAACATTGAGAGGGTGCTTTGGGGTAGCCCCCCAAAACACCTTGTCCCCATGTTGATGAGGACAAGGGCCTCATCCCCACAACCCTGGCCGGTGGTTGTGGGGGTCTGCGGGCGGGGGGCTTATCGGAATCTGGAAGCTCCCTTTAACAAGGGGACCCCCAGATCCCGGCCCCCCCCCCTGTGTGAAATGGTAAGGGGGTACTTACCCCTACCATTTCACTAAAAAACTGTCAAAAATGTTAAAAATGACAAGAGACAGTTTTTGACAATTCCTTTATTTAAATGCTTCTTCTTTCTTCTATCTTCCTTCATCTTCCTTCATCTTCTGGTTCTTCTGGCTCTTCTGGTTCTTCCTCCGGCATTCTCGTCCAGCATCTCCTCTGCGGCGTCTTCTATCTTCTTCTCCTCGGGCCGCTCCGCACCCATGGCATGGGGGGGAGGCTCCCGCTCTTCTCTTCTTCTCTTCTTCTCTTCTTCATTTTCTTCTCCGGGCCGCTCCGCAACCCATGCTGGCATGGAGGGAGGCTCCCGCTGTGTGACGGCGCTCCTCATCTGACAGTTCTTAAATAACGGGGGGCGGGGCCACCCGGTGACCCCGCCCCCCTCTGACGCACGGTGACTTGACGGGACTTCCCTGTGACGTCACGGGGAATGCCACAGGGAAGTCCCGTCATGTCCCATGCGTCAGAGGGGGGCGGGGTCACCGGGTGGCCCCGCCCCCCATTATTTAAGAACTGTCAGACGAGGAGCGTCGTCACACAGCGGGAGCCTCCCTCCATGCCAGCATGGGTTGCGGAGCGGCCCGGAGAAGAAAATGAAGAAGAGAAGAAGAGAAGAGTGGGAGCCTCCCCCCCATGCCATGGGTGCGGAGCGGCCCGAGGAGAAGAAGATAGAAGACGCCGCGGAGGAGATGCTGGTTGAGAACGCCGGAGGAAGCACCAGAAGAGCCAGAAGAGCCAGAAGAACCAGAAGATGAAGGAAGATAGAAGAAAGAATAAGCATTTAAATAAAGGAATTGTCAAAAACTGTCTCTTGTCATTTTTAACATTTTTGACAGTTTTTTAGTGAAATGGTAGGGGTAAGTACCCCCTTACCATTTCACACAGGGGGGGCGGGATCTGGGGGTCCCCTTGTTAAAGGGGGCTTTCAGATTCCGATAAGCCCCCCGCCCGCAGACCCCCACAACCACCGGCCAGGGTTGTGGGGATGAGGCCCTTGTCCTCATCAACATGGGGACAAGGTGTTTTGGGGGGCTACCCCAAAGCACCCTCCCAATGTTGAGGGCATGTGACCTGGTACGGTTCAGGAGGGGGGGGCCGCACTCTCGTCCCCCCCTCTTTTCCTGCGGCCTGCCAGGTTGCGTGCTCGGATAAGGGTCTGGTATGGATTTTTGGGGGGACCCCACGCCGTTTTTTTTTTTTTTTTTTGGTGCGGGGTTCCCCTTAATATCCATACCAGACCTGAAGGGCCTGGTATGGAATTTAGGAGGACTCCCACGTCATTTTTTTTTTTTTATTTTGGTTCGGGGTTCCCCTTTGGGGAATTCCCATGCCGTTTTTATCAATGAACTTCTATGTGTATTGTCGGCAATGCAATAGCCGCGGGTAGTTTTAAATGAGTTTTTTCCTTCAAAATGTAATTTTGCTGTTAGACTGTTCTAAACACAGGAAACATGCGCCCCTTTACAGGCATACTATAGACACCCCCCAGGTACGAAATTTAAAGGGATATTACACTTTTATTGTTTGACTTTAAGCATTATTAAAATCACTGCTCCTGAAAAAACGGCCGTTTTTAAAACTTTTTTTTGCGTTGATCCATGTCCCCTGGGGCAGGACCCAGGTCCCCAAACACTTTTTATGACAATAACTTGCATATTATCCTTTAAAATTAGCACTTTTGATTTCTCCCATAGACTTTTAAAGGGTGTTCCGCGGCATTCGAATTTTCCGCGAACACCCCAAATTGTTTGCTGTTCGGCGAACTTACGAACAGCCAATGTTCGAGTCGAACATGAGTTTGACTCGAACTCGAAGCTCATCCCTACTGTCTGTATACACTTATGGATTTTTTTGATTAATATGTCTGCACAATATATAGCGCTACACTTTTATTTTTGCTGTTATCCCCTACCTTGAGTCTTTAGGTGTGTTAGCTGCTATTTTAATGTTTTTTCTGATTTTAGAGCAGCGCTGTACTTATCTCCCTAGTGTTACGTTTTTACATTCTGCAATTACTTATCAAGATAATAGGAGAACAAACTTTAAACAGTACCATTTGAAAGTATTCAGGCAGGCCCTTGCACTACATGCTTTGGTGAATGCATCCATAAATATGACCACAAAAGAGGTAGGTATAGTGTGCATGGGTTTGGCAAAGTCAGCAGATAGAGTAATGGCATTGGTTGACTTAGCGGTTGGGGGAGAGAGGTTTCCAAATGAGTTTTGCCCCCCCCAAAAAAAATCCTCTTGCACTATGCCTACATTAAAGGACAAAAATAACATTTTTACACATTTTAGGGGGTGTTTAAGGTAAGCACTACAATGGAGCTGACAAAATACATTGTTAAGTGACTAGGCTAGGTGTGTATGGGCCCAGGATAGCATGCTGGGGAGGTTAGTGAAGGCAAATATGCATGAAGGACAAAAAAGGAACTTTAAAAGCTTCCAGCATGCATGAGGACATGCATGAGGACATGCATGAGGACAAAGAGGACATTCACAGCATATTACAATCGTGGTAATTGTGGAATGATGAAATAAATACATTAGCAAACATTAAATACATAGAATGTGATGTTAAAGGATAAAACTTACCTAATATAGTCCTTCTGCAGGACCTGAATAATGGCAGAACAGGTCTCTGGAATAATGATTCCCAGAGCCAGGGGGGAGATGCCAGTCGAGAACTTGATGTCCTGCAGACTTCTCCCCGTCGCCAAGTACCACAAGGTGGCGACGAGCCTCTGCTCGGGAGTGATAGCTTGCCACATGCAGGTGTCCTGCTTCGTAATATAAGAGGACAGCAAAGCCAACAGACGGCGAAAAACTGGGTCCGCCATCCGGAGATAATTCCTGAAATCATCAGGATTAGTATCCCGGATCTCCCACAGCAAAGGCATATGAGAGAATTGGTCACACTTTAGCAACCAAATCTTCGTCCATGAACTCCTCCTCACCCTGTCCATGGACTGGACTTGGGTCAAAGCAAGAACTCCAACACCAAGCCCTTGCACAGCACCAACTCTACGATGAGTACATACCCGCAACATGTCTAGAAAACGATCGGCTGGTCAGAACGAACTAACAGAACGCACTGAAAATCAGAAAGAACCTGAGAAGAGCGAGCTGAAAATCAGAAACGAGCAGACAAGAACGCACTGGAAAACAGATACAAACTAATAAATAGAACGCACTGAAAGACAGTAATGCACTGACTACACGCTCTGAAGAACAGATATGTACCCACAAGCACAAACTGAAGAGCAGTAACGAACTGAAAAGCACAAGGCTGAAAAGCGCAAATCGTCTCTCACCAAACTTCTACTAACACGAGATAAACACGAGATTAGCAAAAGGAGCCCAAAGGGTGGCGCACTGGCTACTGAACTTCCTTTTTATAGTCCCGTTGTACGTCACCGCGTTCTTGGCAATCGGAATTTCTGACATTTGTGTGACCGTGTGTATGCAAAACAAGTTTGAGCCCACATCCGTCGGAAAAAAATCCACGGTTTTGTTGTCGGAATGTCCGATCATGTGTATGCGGCATAAGTCTTTCAAAACATAGTTTTTAAACATCTTAACACAGTGATTCTTACTAATAGGGGGATTAAATGTATATTTATTTCTTAAGCCACTATTCACCCCTTCTCTTGCACTTGGATTCCCAAGAAAGTATTTTTGATATTAAGTTTCCTGATGTACTTGTGTACATCTAAAAAGAATTACCATTTACTAATCACATTGGGGCACTTTTTAATCCCACATTCAATATGTACATCTCCCTTTTATTAAGTTCAGCTTTACTGAGGTGAAATATCCCCTCATTTACCATTCTTGTCTTCTCTTTCTGCCTTTGTAATCTCCTCCCTGCTCTGCAGTTCTGGGGATTTCTTCCTTGCCATCCTGCAATTTGATACATTCTCCCTAGAAAAGGGCCTCCCAAGTGATTTCTAGGATTCTCTACTCATTCTCTAGGTGCTTCCTAATTCCCTCTGGTGTACAAGTGTACAAGTGTACAACTCATATCTATTATATGTGGTTAATTCAAAATTATTCAGACCATGCCCAAGACACCGAGGTGGCCTACCTGATCTAAGTACTTCTCTCTATCCAAAATTATTAGGTCAAAACCTATTACCCTATCTCTGCTAATTTCTGTTCCAACCAAATGAGGGTTTAAACCGCCTGATAGGTCCTTGTAGTCTCTCTTGTATACTGCCCCAGGAACATTCACAGGTGCTAGAAAATTAGCTCTCCCTTCTGCTGAACATGCAACTGAATTAATCATATTTAAACTGGGATTGTCATTTACAACTAAATGTTGCCAGAAATAAGCTAAATTATTTCTAAAATCCATCAGATTTTTATTTGTACCTCCTTATCAACCTTTGTCAGGCTTTTTTGAAAATGTTGATTAAATTATTTATATTCAGTGGAATAATAATAATAGGATAATAATAGGTTCCAATTTAGATGTTAACTCTTTAATCTTTACATCAAGTAAAGTCCAAGTAATTTTCTTATTTTTACATTTGAGAATGAGGTCTTGAAGTTCCTTCCCAACCCTGTTAAAACATTCAAGCCATTCATAATTAAACTACCCACTAACACCCCTGACTATTCCGATTACTCCCCATTTATCACCACCCTCTGAACTCGCCCTTGTAGCCAGTTTTCAATCCATGTACTCACCCTATGGTCCATGCCAACTGACTTTATTTTGTACAGTAAACATTTATGGGGAACTGTGTCAAATGCTTTTTCAAAATCCAGATACACCACGTCTATGGGCCTTCCTTTATCTAGATGGCAACTCACCTCCTCATAGAAGGTTAATAGATTGGTTTGGCCAGAACGATTCTTTATGAATCCATGCTGATTACTGTTAAGGATACCATTCTCATTACTAAAATCCTGTATATAGTCCCTTATCTTCTTAAAAATTGGTGCTACATTGGCTTTTCTCCAATCAGCTGGTAGCATTCCAGTTAGTAGACTGTCAGTAAAAAATAGGAACAATGGTCTAGCAATTACTTGAATGAGTTCCCTAAGTACTTAGGCTTAAAGATTCGATGTGTTGTGCATTTAGAGATTGTATTCTGCATACTTGTTGTAACAAGTGAGAGTTGCTGTTGCCTTTCTATCAGATCAAACCAGTCTGCCAATTCTCCTCTGACCTCTGACCTCAACAAGGCATTTTCACCCACACAACTGCCTCTCTCTGAATATTTTCTCTTTCTCTGCCCATTCTCTGCAAACCCTCTGTAAATCCCAGTAGATCAGCAGTTTTTGAAGTACTCAGAGTAGCCCGTCTGGCACCAACAACCATGTCATGTTCAAAGTCACTTAAATCCCCTTTCTTCCCCATTCTGATGCTTGAATTTAAGCAAATCATCTTCACCATGTCTAGATGTCTAAATGTATTGATTTGCTGCCATGTGATTGGCTGATTATCAATTTGTGTAACCAAGCAATTGAACAGGTGTACCTGTAAATAAAGTGGCTGGTGAGTGTACAGTATATACAGCAGGTATAATAAGTATTGAACACATCACCATTTTTCTAGGTAAATATATTTCTAAAGGTGATATTGACATTAAATTTTCACCACATCTCAATAACAACCCATGCAATCCATACAAAGAAACCAAAACAAATAAGTTCAGAAATTAAGTTATGTGTAATAAAACGGAATGACACAGGGAAAAAGTATTGAACAATCTAACTGAAATTTAATACTTAGTAGAAATGTATTTGTTGGTAATGACAGCTTTAAGATGCCTTCTGTATGGAGAAACTAGTCGCATGCATTGCTCAGGTGTGATTTTGGCCCATTCTTCCACACAGTTTTCAAATCTTGAAGGGTCTGTGGGCCTCTTCTATGAACTTGGATTCAAGTCAAGTGATTGGCTGGGCCATTCTAGCAACTTTATTTTCTTTCCTTGAAATCAATTGAGAGTTTCCTTGGCTTTATGTTTGGGCTCATTGTCTTGCTGAAACATCCACCCTCATTTCATCTTCATCATCCTGGTAGACAGCAGCAGATTTTTATCAAGAATGTGTTGGTACATTTTTCATTCATCCCTTCTTCAATGATATGAAGTTTGCAAGTATTGTATGCTGAAAAACAGCCCCACACCATGATGTTCCCACCTCCAAACTTCACTGTTGGTATTTTTGGGGTGATGTGCAGTGCCATTTGACCTCCAAACATATTATGGCATCCAAATAGTTACATTTTGGTCTCATCTGACCAGAATATATTCTCCCAGTATTTCAGAGGCTTGTCTATATGTTGTGCAGCAAACGTTAAACGAGCTTCAACATGCTTTTTCTTCTTGTGTGGTGAGCGTGCATACAGGCCATGGCGGTTGAGTGCGTTACTTATTGTTTTCTTTGAAACAATTTTACCTGCTAATTCCAGGTCTTTCTAAAGCACAAGTAGTTCTTGGCTCTTGGACAACTCTTCTGATTTTTTTTTTCACTTGTTGACTTGTCTATGTGTATAAATGCATATACCACAAGCATTTTAGTATTATTTACATATACACATCTAGATCTGAGAGTTCTTATCCATCCGCAATACACATTTATTGATAGGGTTACATAATATATACAAAGTATACACCAGACAGTACTTACAACACAATGTACAGTGTAAGTCCCCTGGCTTACATGAAATTTACAAATTACCCATAACAACTATATTTATAATACAATGTACAATGCAAGTATAGCGTTAGGTTATTATCACATCTACCCCAACGCAGTTGGTCAGACACTATAGCTGGCAACTGTGTTATTCACCTATAGCAGCCCCCTTTCCCATAAGGCAAGCAGGCCTACTGGTACTCGGTTGCCCCTTGGACTTATACACAATGCTATAGTGCCTGGTCACCATGCCAGGGCAGACGCGAACTGGTGGCAAAGCATTATATTTTCCCCTCTTTTCTGCACAGTGGCTAAAATAATTCCCCCTAATTGGTCACTGTACCTAGCAAATGTATATTGGGCACAGCCTGATTGGATGAGTCAAAAAATGCTGATGTTTACCACTCATGTGAGATCACTAAATGGCATAGAGATACACTCCCTTTAAAGCACTATGTACCAGCACAGAACCACAAAGACACCTGATTTCAGTCGTATACTCGCTACTGTTCAGTGGATGTGACCCTAAGGCAAACAAACTTAGCCAGCAATGGGAAAGGGAGCTTGCCATGGACTTACCCAAGGAAAAATGGGAGCGAATATACAACCACATCAACAAGGGATCCACTAACGTATCGGCATGAGAAAATGGTTTTAAAATCTATTCCAGATGGTATAAGACGCCCGATAGGATTCACAAGTATCACCCACAGGTCTCTCTGCTATGCTGGAGATGCGACTCAGCAACTGGCTCCTTGGTACATATTTGGTGGGATTGCACAATCTTACAACCCTTCTGGCAAGAAGTCCACCGCCTGACAGCCCAAATAAAGACCTGCACCCCAGACTTTACCCTGGCCCAATACCTACTCCACCACACATCCATACCCCACTCGGCCTACAAAAACTGCCTTACCCTTCACCCAATCAATGCAGCCAAACAATGTATACTCGTCCACTGGAAAAGCCCCAATCCCCCCACTATCACTGAATGGTTCCGCAGCATAGAGAGAATAGCGGAAATGGAGAACTTAATTCACCAAGCAAAAGAGAACTCAACCAAATACCAAAAAACCTGGGCCCGTTGGATCCACTTTAAGGAAACCATGGAATGTCAAAACGTATTCTGCAATACATAATCACCTGACCCCCAGAGATTGTCACGACGCAGTGTGCCTGCCTGTTCTTTTCAAACACAAGCAACTACCCCCCCTTTTTAGCCTCTCTTTTTTCCTTCTCCCTTCTCTTATCTCCATTAACACAGACTGTTAAGAAAAACAAACAACCATATCCAGTGCCCCCACCTATTCACAGTAAAGCTCTCGTTAGGGGTGTTTGGGTGCAAGGGAGGCACTGGCGTTCCACTTCTAATTCCCATATCAGACACTTCGAAAGTAGCACCACAATTCTCTATAGTTGAGTCACCTAGGAAATCACTTATGTGCACTCAACAGTAATATATTTCTTGGTTAGACTGCAGTGTATTGCTATCTTCATGCTGAAATGTACTACTTCCCAGTATGTATGCTTGTATTTGTTACACTGATAGTTTTCTGTTTGACCTTTGGTTTTTTTGAATTGATTGTAAACTTGAAAATGGTAATAAAAACATTGAAAAAAAAAATATGAAAGATGAGTTTGCATTGACTAAATCAATACCAAACATTCCAAGTGTTAAAATTGTGTGCGCCTGTGATATTGCAAAATACTATGTTACATAAAAATTTCCTAAGGTGACACTTGAAAAGCCTTTAGAACTCATCAGTTTAGCGTTAACCTGGAGCTCTTGTGCTAGAATTTTTGCTCTCATTCTGATGTTTATGGCAAGATGTCACACAAGTGGCGCGAGCACAGTTTACATACACATGTGCACCCTGGGTTGCATTTAGGCATGCGTGCAGTGCAACAAGGTTAGGGCAATTTAAAAAAAATGTGTGGAAAGGTTGTTTTTTTTTAAGATTTATTTATTTTTACATGACGTTTTTGTGTGCTATCATAGGGGTTAATAAAACCCCAGACACCAGATACACTTTTTGGAGACATTAGATGTCTCCCCTGCCCCTTACCCCATCTAACCAAGCACAGATATGCACAGGAAACTGTGGATTTGTTTACATGTTTACCACTGAGATTGAGGCATGGATATCCCTTGCTCTCACACCACTCTTCATCCTGAGGCAGGCAGTTGTGGTCCTGGGCTATGTAGACGCTATGTAGCCAGCTGAACAAGCAGAGCACATGCTGATGGCTACAGTAGCAACCACTAACTTGTGATTAACAGTTCACTGAATGGGTTAAAGTTGTTGTAAACCCTTACATATACCCAGTGAGGTGACTGGACTGGTGATACACAGAGATTAAACAAATCTTTCTACATATGTTGTACCTGTTTAAGTGCAGTCTTCTCTTTTCTACATCCGTCCAAAGTGCAGGATTTAAAAGCTTGTCTAGGCTGTCAGAAAAAAGGGGGTGGAGAACTGAAATCACACTCTGCAGAGCTCAGTGAGGAGAGCTCAGAGTTGTTCGGAGGAAAAGGACACCCCCTTCACACGACACATAGGAACAGAGCTGAGACCATCAATTAGCTAGAGCTCCCTCCCCTGTCACCTCTTTTTTATTGGTGTCAGGAAAACTTTTCAGAAGTTACATAGTTACATAGTAGGTGAGGTTGAAAAAAGACACAAGTCCATCAAGTCCAACCTATGTGTGATTATGTGTCAGTATTACATTGTATATCCCTTTCAGGTGCTTATCTAATAGTTTCTTAAAGCTATCGATGCTCCCCGCTGAGACCACCGCCTGTGGAAGGGAATTCCACATCCTTGCCGCTCTTACAGTAAAGAACCCTCTATGTAGTTTAAGGTTAAACCTCTTTTCTTCCAATTTTAATGAGTGGGCAAGAGTCTTGTTAAACTCTCTTTTGCGAAAAAGTTTTATTTCTATTGTAGGGTCACCAGTACGGTATTTGTATATTGAAATCATATCCCCTCTCAAGCGTCTTTTCTCCAGAGAGAATAAGTTCAGTGCTCGCAACCTTTCCTCATAACTAAGATCCTCCAGACCCTTTATTAGCTTTGTTGCCCTTCTTTGTACTCGCTTCATTTCCAGTACATCCTTCCTGAGGACTGGTGCCCAGAACTGGACAACATACTCTAGGTGCAGCCGGACCAGAGTCTTGTAGAGTGGGAGAATTATCATTTTATCTCTGGAGTTGATCCCCTTTTTAATGCATGCCAATATTCTGTTTACTTTGTTAGCAGCAGCTTGGCATTGCACGCCATTGCTGAGCCTATCATCTACTGGGATCCCCAGGTCCCTTTCCATCCTAGATTCCCCCAGAGGTTCTCCTCCCAGTGTATATTGCATTCATATTTTTGCCACCCAAATGCATTATTTTACATTTTTCTACATTGAACCTCATTTGCCATGTAGTTGCCCACCCCATTAATTTGTTCAGACCTATTTGCAAGGTTTCCACATTCTGCGGAGAAGTTATTGCCCTGCTTAGCTTAGTGTTGTCTGCAAATACAGAGATTGAACTGTTTATCCCATCCTCCAGGTCGTTTATGAACAAATTAAATAGGATTGGTCCCAGCACAGAACCCTGGGGAACCCCACTACCCACCCCTGACCATTTCGAGTACTCCCCATTTATCACCACCCTCTGAACTCGCCCTTGTAGCCAGTTTTCAATCCATGTACTCACCCTATGGTCCATGCCAACGGACCTTATTTTGTACAGTAAACGTTTATAGGGAACTGTGTCAAATGCTTTTGCAAAATCCAGATACACCACGTCTACGGGCCTTCCTTTATCTAGATAGCAACTCAGCTCCTCATAAAAGGTTAGTAGATTGGTTTGGCAAGAACGATTCTTCATGAATCCATGCTGATTACTGCTAATGATACCGTTCTCATTACTAAAATCTTGTATATAGTCCCTTATCATCCCCTCCAAGAGTTTACATACTATTGATGTTAGGCTAACTGGTCTGTAATTCCCAGGGATGTATTTTGGGCTCTTTTTAAATATTGGTGCCACATTGGCTTTTTTCCAATCAGCTGGTACCATTCCAGTCAGTAGACTGTCTGTAAAAATTAGGAACAACGGTCTGGCAATCACTTGACTGAGTTCCCCAAGTACCCTCGGATGCAAGCCATCTGGTCCCGGTGATTTATTAATGTTAAGTTTCTCAAGTCTAATTTTAATTCTGTCCTCTGTTAACCATGGAGGTGCTTCCTGTGTTGTGTCATGAGGATAAACACTGCGGTTTTGGTTACTGAAGCCCCCCGATTCACTTGTGAAGACTGGGGAGAAGAATAAATTCAATACCTTCGCCATCTCCCCATCCTTTGTAACCAGATGTCCTTCCCCATTCTTTATGGGGCCAATATGGTCTCTCCCTTTTTTGCTGTTTACATACTTAAAGAATTTCTTGGGATTTTTTTTGCTCTCCTCCGCTATGTGTCTTTCATGTTCTAGTTTCATGTTTCATGTTCATGTTTCATGTTTTGTTTACTCTTTTAAATGTATTACCCAATGGGATGCATTGGCTAATGCCCTTATTTAATATGCTCTTAAAGCAAACCCATCTCTCCTCCGTGTTCTTTGTTCCTAATATTTTATCCCAATTTATGCCTTTTAGCAAGGCTTGTAGTTTAGGGAAGTTGGCTCTTTTGAAATTCTGTGTCTTTGTATTCCCTTTATGTTTCCTATTTGTGTGATTTATACTGAAACTAATTGACCTGTGATCACTGTTACCTAAATTACCCCATATTTCTACATCCGTGATCAGGTCTGTATTGTTGGTAATCAGTAGTGATGTCATCTCTCACATTCACATGTACATTATTCTTGATATATAGACATACCCCTCCCCCTTTTTTACCCTCTCTATCCTTGCGGTAAAGGGTATAACCTTGAATGTTTGCCAGCCAATCATGAGAGCTTTTGAATCAGGTCTCTGAAATTCCCACAAAATCCAAATCCTCCTCGTACAACAGTATCTCTAGTTCACCCATCTTGTTCGCCATGCTCCTGGCATTGGTGAACTTGCCACATAGTTTAGACCGGTCACATATTGTCCTCGTATTGATTGTTTCAAGATTGCAACTAGGACTTGCTACTATACTTACCTTGTGTTTTTGTGCTTTGGTCAACCTACCACTAATGCCCCCAATACTACCCTCTGGAATATCTTCCGTGCTGACTATCTCTACCTCTGGACCCTCCCCCCCAGTGATTCATGCTGATAGCAGTGGAACAAAGCAGCAAACAGAAAGAACACTTAGTGCTCTTAATTGAGACAAGTACACACTTTAAAGGGATATGCTTGATTCATATTTCATGTCTGAGGTTTGCACCACTTTAACCACCTCCCGCCAGCCATAAAGTAAAATTACAGATGCAAGGTGGCTGTCCCGTTCTGGGACGACGTCATATGATGTCGTTCCACTCCCGCTGTACTTGCGCACCTCTCCGGGGGCACACAGAGCGGCGGTCAGTGGCACGCTGTGTCTCTGTGAGATGGTGCACCCCGATCTTGGTAAAGTATGACAAGGCTCTATACCCATAATAAACAGCATTTCCTTGTTTACATGTGATCAGCTGTGATTGGACACAGCTGATCACATGTAAACAAGGAAATGCAGGTTATTGGCTTTCCTCCCCTCACACTGACAGTGTTTGAGGAGAGGAGAGCCGCACAGGGAGGACCTACACAGATAATCAGGGCACTGATTATCTGTGTAGCCCCAACAGTGCCCAGCAGTGATGACAGCCTCTGCATAGGCTATCCCCTCTTCAGTCTATCATGAATGCTGCTGCCAGACTTATCCACCTTGCCAACCGCTCAGTGTCTGCCAACCCTCTCCTCTAATCCCTACACTGGCTCCCAATAACCCAGCGAATTAAATTCAAAATACTAACCACAACATACAAAGCCATTCACAACTCTGCTCCGAGCTACATCACCAATCTTGTCTCCAAATATCACCCAAATCGACCTGTCCGTTCTTCTCAAGACCTCCTGCTCTCAAGCGCTCTCATCTCCTCCTCCCATGCTCGTCTCCAGAATTTCTCCAGAGCCTCTCCCAGAGCCTGGTCTCATCCAAAAGGACCAGTGCTGCTTTGCCATTCTACACTTGGAAATCTCCTTCCTTGGCATCCATCGTGTGTTCCTTGGTGTTCCTGCTGCCGGAAGTTTATCCTGCCTGTTCCAACATTCTGGATTTCCTCTTCCAGCCCGATGGGGCTCATTGCCTGATTGACTCCATGTCGCTGACAGGGGAGTCCACCTCTTTCGGTAAGAGTACCCATCCCTCTTACTTATTTGATGTTTAATACCATCGATGCTAGTCCAGCTCTACGGATCTACACTGTACTCACCAGTGCCTTTGGTCTCTAACCATCTATTTCCATCCTGCCTCCAATGTATGGACATGAGTTAACACTCGATTCACTCACCATTCCTCTATTAAGGACTCATATATATTTTTCTTCACATTGTTCAACCAATACCCTACACATGGACTTATGTATGTTTTAGTTTCTCATAGTCACATCATTGTTTAGCGCTGCATTTTTTCAATTTTATCCTTAGTTGTTTGTCACAACGTATGCTGCTGCTTACCCCTTTTTTGTTTTTTATAGAGCGCAGTGCTCTTTATTTACTTTCTTTTTTATCAAGCCCCCTGCAGCCATACTACAGGCAGTGAAGGGTGACCATTCCCCTGACACTGGAGTGTGTCCATCTCCCCCGCTGGGCTCCTTGGGTAGTTGTAGTGATGTTTGTTTGGCTTGGTGTCCACTGGATGGCTTTCCACCTGGGGGAGGGTTTATCTGGGAGGGGACCGTACCTGTATAGCTCCCATGCACAGTCAGCCATTGACATACACAGTGTTGTCCATTCCTATTTTCTTTGAATAATTAATGTTTATATTTTTTTCTCTTTTTGTAGAAATACAACCATTTTATGTCATACCCTGTCCGCTGATGAAGCCAATGCCTTGGCGAAACTAATAGGGACATCCTGACCTACCTGTATCTACTATTGGTTGTACAGATATCTTTTTATACTCCTTCAATTTATGTATTCCCTATGAATTGTATTTTAATCAATTGTAATAAACGTAATTATTTTTATAACTTTGTATTGTTATATTCTTGGCACCGTAATAATCCCCTATGTTTGGCTCTCTATTGAAGTCATAAACTGTTTTTCCCTCTATGCTCACATGTTAAAACTGTTGACTCTCAACACTGTACAAAGTCTGCAGAGCATTGGCCCTCCCTCTACCAGTGAGAGTGCTGCTTCACAGCACACTACAGGAGTCTTGCATCAAGTATTTTTGTTAATTCTCTGTAAATACATACTTTTTTAATGAATGCTTAATTCTGTTGCACGTTCCAAAATTATCTGCCTAGAGTTTAGGTGTTAGATCCTTTTAACATTTTTCATATATCTCTTTTATCTTAATATTTTAAATCTTCTTTTATCTATTTAACCGTTTGCCGACCAGCCGTCACAGTTATACTGCTGCAAGTTGGCTCGGCTGCGCGAATCACAGTAGGTGTACGTCGGGCTCGTACATGGCTTGCTGTGGGAGGGCGTGTGCCGATTGGCCAGCGGGTGGGCCAATCAACAGGTCTGGCAGACTCGGTGTCCGCCCGCAATCATTCCCCGCAGAGACTGAAAGGGGACCTGCCAAAGTAAACAAGAGATCTCCGTTCAGTCAGGGGATGACACAGAGATCCTGTCTTTCTGCTATGCAGAAAGACAGATCTGTGTGTTGTCCTAGGCAGCCCACCCCCCATACAGTTAGTAAACACACCCAGGGAACACATTTAACCCCTTGATCACCCCTGATGTTAACCCCTTCCCTTCCATTGCCATTAGTACAATGTCAGTGCATATTTTTAGCACTGATCACTGTAATAATGTCACTGGTTCCCAAAAAAGTCTCAAAATGTCAGTTAGGTGTCTGATCTGTCTGCCACAATGTCGCAGTTCCACTAAAAATCCATTACTAGTAAAAAAAATAATAATAATAATAAAAATGGCATTAATCTATCCCCTATTTTGTAGAGGTTATAACTATTGCACAAACCAATCAACATACGCTTATTGAGGTTTTTTTACCAAAAATATGTAGCAGAAAACAAATTGGTATAAATTGATGAAGAAAATCGATTTTTTTTCTAAATTATTGGGTATGTTTTATAGAAGAAAATAAAAAATATTGGGTTTTTTTTCAAAATTGTCAGTCTTTTTTTGTTTATAGCGCAAAAAATAAAAACCACAGAGGTGATCAAATACCACCAAAAGAAAGCTCTATTTGTGGGAAAAAAGGACATAAATTTTATTTGGGTACAATGAGTCATATTAAACTTCATCTCATTACTGATGACATTGACTCCTGCAAAAATTTGGAGCCATGCAGTTCACCTTCATCAGGGTCCCATGCATCTTAGAATGTTGCATTGATATGTGAGGCGGGATGTCATCTTTTTAAAAAAATCCAAGATGAACTAGTCAACATTTCTTCTCTATCTGAGGGGGCAAGTACAGAAAATAGACAACTGCAACCTCCAAGGCCTTTGTGTAGACATTTTGATGTCAAAGAGCTAAATGGAGTATTGTAATACCTACACAATTACAATGTCTTTTCTCCCTAAAATCATTAAAAACTATGGTTTTATCTAAATGATATATAGCTTTCCACGGCAATATAAGCAGTTTTTTCAAATGTTTTAAAATCTTGAGGTGATTTGGATGGTGCAAAGTTATTTGTCCCTACATACATTTAACAGAGCTCACATTTATGCAGATCCCAAAGAGGGAGGCTGGTTATCCATGTTTTGCTTAGGTGAGTGAACAGGTTTGGATTCGATAAAAACATCTGGAGATGTAGTCCAGCTATTTTAACAAACTATCAGCTTAGAAAGACAATATACCTATGAACTTGGAATGTATTTCTTAGTTTGCTTGAATGTTACCCATATTGTGCTTCTGTTTATTTCTTTTTACCCTCCCCACACCCAAAAGAACAATATCAATCTTTCTGGTTTCATGCCTGTGTTCTCTCTGAATAAACCAATTGGCTGGTTTCTTTGTTTCCTTCAAAATTCAAGTTAAATGGAAACTGCCTTCTGTACATAGTTATTTCCATTTAATGAAAAACATTTCACATTTTTAAAAGAGAAGTATGTTTTTTTTGTTTTTCTCTAATCATACTTACCTCAGTGGATGGAGCATCAGACCGATGCTGAAGCTGTCCCCCGGCATCTCTGCACTGAGAACCGAGCCACCAAAAACTGTTGATGGTTCGGTTCTCACTCCTCCCCGAGCAGAGCAATGCTGACTGTCAGTCAGCATCGCTCCAGGTCCGCTTCTCCACACTCATTGGAGCGATGAGCTGTGGAGGGGCAGGAAGAGGCCGTCTCAGCATCTCAGCGGCTCGATGAGATGCTGAAACTGCCATCAATCAAGGCAACTGGCGGATCCAGACTTGGAAGTCGGGATGACGCACTGCCTCGACTGATGGCAGTGACATCAGCGGAGAGCGGACTTCAGAACGTTCTCTGCTAAAAATGGTTCACAGGAGTGCAAAATGAGTTGCACTCCTGTGACCCTTAGGAGAAGCCCAGCCTAAAAAGCTCAGGCTGGACTCATTTAAAGCAAGCAATACAAGTTCTTTCTTAGAACAGGTGGACCAGAATACTATGTTAATCAAAAAGTTAGTAGGCAGATCTACAGTAGGTAAAATTATAAAAATATTAATATTTAAATGGTCTACAAATGGATAAAAGTGTTATGGTTTTACTTTAAACAAGAATAGTGAAAATACATTTTAACAGAGATATCACACAGCTGACTGTACTAAACATACCATGGAATTAAAATGCAATAATACACATTTTCTCTTAAAATAGAAAATCTCTTGAACACTCAGAGCGGTTTGCATTTTATAATATGCAGATTTCCATAATGTAAATGAGTCTGCTTTTCTTTTCATAGATAATGAATTACTTCTTGATCAGATTCTTCTGTGTTCTTTTTAATTAGCGATCTTACTTTTTACCATATCTAAATCAGATCTATCAATTTTTAAAAGAATATATAATTGTATTTATTTACATGTATAATTAAAGGATCAAGAATCTTCTGATTTAGTTCAAGGGGAAGACTTTTGTGTACACTCTGCTGCTCTAATTAATTTCTTTAGGCATTCACCTAATATCTATTATACGTAAAATTGAGTTGGAAAAAACTCTTATAACATTTCCTAATATTGTACACAGGGTATACAAGAATAAAGACTATTTAGCTTAGCAAACTATATTTTCACTTTGGAAAGTGTATGACCATTTTGCAAGCTGAATGTTCACTTAAACTGGGTATACACTGTCAGTTTGTTTTCTACACAAATCTACACAAAAGATGGATGCAGGAATCCCCCCACACAGGCACACTGTATTCTGACAACAGAGAATCCCTGATGTCGGAATAAATTAATCAGTGCTGCAGCTGATTGGCTGCAAGTTGATGATTGTACAAGATTTTCCAGCATACCCATTCTACAGAAACTGACCTAACAATCAGCTTCTGTGGAACCTGGAGAACTACGCACAGGTCAATCTGTGTGTACCAATCTTTATCTTAGTAAATAAGGTGAGACTGTTTTTGTTTACTTTAATTTCACTATCACGTGCAAACAAATAATCCTGTTTTTTAATTTTATTTGCCATGTACAAAAATTGGGTATTTAAAGTAAACATGGCTTTACTTTGTTATTGTTTTTTTCCCAAAAAGAGATATGAAAAACATGTGACCAGATATTTCTGAGACCTATAAGTGTTGTACTGTAGCAAAGCAATCTCGACTAACTTGCATCTGTGCTTCAACTTTAAGTAATAATGTATTTAAATATTTTTATCAATCAATAAAAGAGCTTTACAACAAGTCCTCACTGACCTTTCTAGGTGCACGTGCTGTGAAGCAATTCATATTCAAAGATCAGGCTTTTAGGCTGCAATGTCTCTGCTGCCAGAGAAAATAAGGAGAGAGGAGCTGTAATTTCATTGCCTCTTGTGAAATTTGAAAATACAAAATGCCTATAGCTACAGAGGTGAATGAGGGCTTATTTTAAATTTCTTTTACTACTTTTCCACAATATTTAAATAATGTGCAGGTTCTCTTTAACTGTACTGAAGTAAAGTGTCCAAAATAATTTTAACTGTTTTAACAGATTGTAGATCAAAGATAAATTGTATTTTAAAAATTCACGTGTCTGTATGCATGAGGCTATAGTGGATACAATCTAGCAATTAGGCATGAAAGCTTGACACACACATCCTTTCTTCTTTATATTGTTTCACATATGTAAAGCAGGAAAATTATAGTGGCATATACAGTAGATATATGTAAATTTTAAAACACATGTTACTCTGTTCAAGGGCCAAGAACAAATTAAAGTTCACAGAAAGTAATAAATAATTCAATAAGGTATTTGTATCCACTACTTGGGACACTTTTGTGAACATGGAGATTATAGATTACACAGCTCATTTATCAAGAATACTGGGACATTTTCCAGGTTGTGTTGTCCTCTGTGGGTAAAGTAAATAGATTACATTTCAGCCTATGGAGGACTTAGTGAATTAGCACTGTAATGACAATTTAGGTAATGTGTAGAACTTTGGGCATACTTTGGCATACTTTGGGCATACTTATGATACTTATGAAGAAAAATACTTAAATTATATAACCTTAGTGTTCCTGGCCTACGTAGTTTCTTATGTTTTTTTAAAGTGATTCTTTTACTTTAAAAAAAAGAAAAAACCTCTGACTTTACAACCCCTTTAATACAAACATCAAACACAGAGGAAGGAGGAAGCGAAGGGGTAATGTACGAAGTCACATCCAGTGGCATCATGGAGATGAAGAGGTTAAAGTTTAGATGTGCAGGATAAAGGAGGTGAAAGGGCTATTATACAGGTTACATGAAATAGCATGGAGAAAGTCTATGCAGAAGAGGAGAGGGACATGAAAGGGTTACCAAAATCATTCCTGTGTCACTAAAACAGAATGAAAGAATAGGCAGCTGCTGATCAGGGGCGGACTGACCATTTGGGCACTCGGTTGCCAACTGAGGGGCCCCATGAACGGCTCAGTCAGCAGCGGAAAAAAGCCGCCCCCTGCACCGCACAAAACCCCCTTCCTCCCAGATTAATACAGCTCCCAGCGCTGCGGCCAGCCTGCTGGAGTGTGGCGTCGGTGTTCAGATTAGGCTGAGGGAGGCTCTGTCAGCAGGGAGGGGCGGGGCAGGGAGCTCCACTGATGCTCTGACCATGCCCCGCCCCTCTCCATGTAGTCTGAGTCTGTATGTAATTAGAGCGTCTCTCCTGCACTTCTGAGAGCTCCGCCCTGGACCACAAAAATCCCCGCCCCTACTGTTGAAAGCCCCCTCTACCGGCAAAAGCTTCACCCCCCAGACCTCTGAGAGCGGAAGGTGAGGTGAGCACGGCTGGTCAGGTAGGTCCTTCTGCCTACCGTATATACACGGCCTGTAGACCCCTTTTTTTTGCTAAATCATCCCTGGAAATGTTGTTTACCCCCTTGTATAGCTGTGCATTGCTGAAAGTTTAAATTTTAAAACTGGCTACCTGTAGTCGCATCCCCAGTCTCTGGTCATCTCCTGTATATGCATTTGCAGTCTCTGGTTATTTCCTGTAGTCGCATTCACAGTCTCTGGTTATTTCCTGTAGTCACATTCGCAGTCTCTGATTATTTCCTGTAGTCGCATCCGCAGTCTCTGGTTATTTCCTGTACTCGCATTCGCGGTCTATGGTTATCTCCTGTAGTCGCATCCGCAGTCTCTGGTCATCTCCTAAAGTCACATTTGCAGTCTCTGGTTATCTCCTGTAGTCGCATTGGCAGTCTCTGGTTATTTCCTGTAGTCGCATCTGCAGTCTCTGGTTATCTCCTTTAGTCGCATTCGCAATCTTTGATTATTTCCTGTAGTCGCATCCGCAGTCTCTGGTTATTTCCTGTACTCGCATTCGCGGTCTATGGTTATCTCCTGTAGTCGCATCCCCAGTCTCTGGTCATCTCCTGTAGTTGCATTTGCAGTCTCTGGTTATTTCCTGTAGTCACATTCGCAGTCTCTGGTTATTTCCTGTAGTCACATTCGCAGTTTCTGGTTATTTCCTGTAGTCGCATCCGCAGTCTCTGGTCATCTCCTGTAGTCGCATTCGCAGTCTCTGGTTATCTCCTGTAGTCGCATCCGCAGTCTCTGGTTATTTCCTGTACTCGCATTCGCGGTCTATGGTTATCTCCTGTAGTCGCATCCCCAGTCTCTGGTCATCTCCTGTAGTCGCATTTGCAGTCTCTGGTTATTTCCTGTAGTCGCATCCGCAGTCTCTGGTTATTTCCTGTATTCGCATCCTCAGTCTAGTCATCTCCTATAGTCACATCCCCAGTCTCTGGTCATCTCCTGTAGTCGCATCCGCAGACTCTGGTTATCTCTTATAGTCGCATCCGCAGTCTCTGGTTATTTCCTGTAGTCGCATTCGCAGTCTCTGGTTATTTCCTGTAGTCGCATCCGCAATCTCTGGTTATCTCCTGTAGTCGCATCCGCAGTCTCTGGTTATCTCCTGTAGTTGCATCCGCAGTCTCTGGTCATCTCCTGTAGTCGCATCCCCAGTCTCTGGTCACCTCCTGTAGTTGCATCTGCAGTCTCTGGTCATCTCGTATAGTCGCATCCGTAGTCTCTGGTTATTTCCTGTCGTTGCATCCGTACTCTCTGGTTATTTCCCGTAGTCGCATCCGCAGTCCCTGGTTATTTCCTGTAGTCGGATCCGCTGTCTACTTAAAAGTAGTTTCTGCTATTGCACTGCACAAATCACTCTATTACACTTTATTTATCATATCTATGGCTATGCATATTTATTTAATCCATATTGAGCACTATATTTGATTGGCTGTTTGCTTCTGCTTAGGCCTGGCACACATGCACAAATGCACATGATGATGACTTCATGTGCGATTGTGGGTGTGTGCCAAGCAGAAGCAGCTATATCAAATATAGTGCTCAATATGGATTAAATAGTGGAACGATTGTTCCTTACATTGGTGGTCAGTGGGAAGAATGTCCCTTACATTGGTGATCAGTGGGAAGAATGTTCCTTACATTGGTGATCAGTGGGAAGAATGTTCCTTACATTGGTGATCAGTGGGAAGAATGTCCCTTACATTGGAGGTCAGTGGGAAGGAGGAGGAGGACACACCCAAGGAGCTCTCTGAGAACCAGCCTTTTTTCAAGCCTGGGCCTTGCCTGTTAGCTTGGCCCAGGAATAATGCCTGATCCTGGGGGAGGCCCTGGGAGGGATCCCCCTGATGACACGGGACCTAGTGAGGAGGAGGTGGAGGATCTGACTGTGGGTCCAGGCCCTGGTATGGAAGCGAGTGTCTTCAGACAGAAGATTGTTGATCGCTTTAGGCAAATTGGAAGGGCTGAAGAGAAACTTCAAGTTTTGAAAACTGAACATAAGAACTTCAGAGCCAAATACTTCCAGGCCTGGAGTAGAAATCGCACAGCCATGAAGCCTGAGTTACAGGAATTAGAGGAAAAAGTAAAGCAGCAAACTTTATTGTTGGAGAAGTTAAAAGCCAGAAGTGGAGCTTTTAAAGAAAAGTTTGACAATGAGAAGAGATTTGCCAGCCAGTCGTCAGTAAGTCGCATGGATCAGCAGCCTCAGGTTATGGATGACCCGGGTCCATCTGCCTCTGCACCTCTCCCCCCATGTCAGGCCTTGGAATCGCCAGCGGCAACCAGCCAGGGGGTTGAGAGTGAGCATGGCACCCTGACCTTCATCCAGCAGATGGAGTCACCCCTGAGAGCAGACAAGTTTGCCATTTCTGATGATCCATCAGAAACCCCTGAGGATGAGAGGAAAAATAAACCAGGGAATGAAGATGGACCTGGACCAAATACCCTGAACATGGATGTTTCTACTCCTGCATTTGCTGAGACCAGTAGTTCCTCTACCAAGTTTGCTGCATGTGTTTCACACAGTATGGCTGACACCAGCAAAGAGATTGCCTCACCTGAGCCTCTCTGTGTTCCAGCAGAGCTGAATGATGCTGATGGGGGAGGGGATCAGCACATTGCACCATGTGCAGTGGAAGCCATGGAGGTGTCAGACCAGCCTGCTGAAAGTCCTGTCCTGATGGAAGAGAACAGGCCAGCTGAAGATTCCACCAGCACAGCAGTGGGAAAGGACACTGTTGGGAAGACTACAGGAACTGTGAATATACCAGCAAGTATTAAGAATGACAGTAATGATAAAACTATGAATGTGGTGGGGGGTGGTGAAGGGGTTAATACTGCTGGGAAAAATAAAAATGACATTGCTCTCCCTGCTCAGCAGAGGAAAGACTCATCGATTGTTCAGACCAAATCTGTACAATCGATATCTGCTAGGAATGTGTCAGACGGTTCAAAACTCACAAATGTTTCTTCTGCTGGGAGAAATGTGGGCAGTTATGCGTCTGTTCTGGGGAGTCGCACCAAGGAGGGTGGAGGGAATTTTGTAAATATTAGTGGTCACAATTTGGGGAGGCTTGGTGGTGGGATGGTTGGTGGGTACAGGAGGAGGAATGTGGTTCAATTGAAGTGGGAGGGGGAGGGGACCCCACCAGTAAGGGGGAGGGTGGCTGAGTTGGTTCTGGAAATGGGGTTTAAAGCCTTGGATATCTTAGCTTTGATTTGCCCAGTGGGGAGTTATGAATTTGATTTGTCCTTTTGTAAAGCCTGAGGGTTTGGATTTATTTTGGGAGCGATATAGGAGGTACAAGGGCCTTCCGCAGTGGAGTGGTTTGGTGGCAAAGGTGATTTCTAGGCAGCCTCTGATAAAGTCGGTGACGATCCTGGTGCGTAACGAATCCATACCAGAGGCTGATTTAATAGTATGGCTACACCGATATGGTGAGGTCCTCGCTCCACTGCGGAAGGTCCTTGATGAGCATGGGATATGGACAGGGGCCTGGACAGTGTCACTAAAATTGGGGGTGCTTGGAAATGTAGTTCAACACCTTCCCTGTTCAGCTTTTCTGGGGAGAGATAGGCTGACTATTTTTTACCAGGGTCAGCCTAAAGTCTGTAACAAATGTGGAGACAAAGGCCATTTTGCATCTACTTGTACCCGTAAGAAATGCTCACTATGCCAGGATCTGGACCATTTGGCTAAGGATTGTACTGAAATTCGGTGCAATTTGTGCCAAAAGCTCGGTCATCCTTATAGCCAGTGCCCGGAGGCATTACATAACTTGCCAGGATTGGAGGCTGAGTTGCAGAGACTTGATAAGGTGGATGAGGCCGCTAAAACTGTTATTGACCCTCCTGTTTCTGTTACATCTGTTCGGGATTCTGTTTCCCCTAGTGATGTGGTCCCTGAGTCTGTCCCTCCTGTGTCTGTTACATCTGTTGTTTCGGATTCTGTTTCACCTAGTAATGTGGTCCCTGAGTCTGTCCCTCCTGTGTCTGTTACATCTGTTGTTTCAGATTCTATTTCCCCCAGTAATGTGGTCCCTGAGTCTGTCCCCCATGTGGTGGTCCCTAATCCTGCTGTACGCAGATCCTCCAGGCTGGCAGAAGCTGCTGGGGGGGCAGGTTTGGCAGATCTTCCCTCTCGGCCTCCAGTCCCTGTCCCTCAGCGGCACAAACATGGTCAGGGGAATGTGGGAGTGCTGGATGGGAGTGGGGCTGATAGAAGGGTGTCCATATCCCATGTCTCACCCTCTGTTGAGGGGGATTTGGATGATGAGGGGTGGGAGAAGTTTAGGAGGAAGAAAAAGAAGAAGAGGAAGACAAGTAAAGTGGTCATTTCTTCCTCAGGGTCGGACCCAGGAGGGGTTCCTCTTGGTAATACCTTTTCAGTTTTGTCGGGTGATGAGATGTCTGATATATCTTTCTCTTTATCATCCATGAATGAGGGGGAGTCACGTAGTCTGAAGAGAGCTGTTTCTGGTGATGAGAGTGTGGCAAAGGTTAAGAAACGACTACCCCAATCATCCTGATGGCAGTTCCCACTCCGATAAAGGTGGCGACCATTAATGTCGCCAGCATTAAATCTGCAAGAGCTCGTGATATTGCCTTATTTTTGTTCAGCGAGTTTGATGCCGAGATTTTATTTTTGCAAGAGACCTGGCTCAATACTTTGGCCGATGTCCATCTAGCAAAAAGGGAGTGGAGATGCGGTCCCTCCTTTTGGTCTCTTGCGGCTGAGCCCTGCAGCGGAGTTGCGGTCCTTTTTAAAACCGATATGGTAACGTGCCGGCGGGTAATTGAGGTAGAAATGGGGAGATGCATGGTCTTGGACGTCTCTGTTAAGGGGCAGGACCTGCGCCTAATCAATATCTATGGACCGCAGTCAAAATGGGGCAGGAAATGCCTCCTCACAGAGATCAAGCCCTTCCTTTTTACGTCCCAGCAGGTTGTCTTTGGAGGTGATTTTAACACCATAATTAGGCCTGAAGACAGGAGAGGCTCCATAGATAGGCTGGGTTACGATAGCGTTTTTCATGGGATATGGTGAGACAAGCAGGCCTGGTAGATGTGCATATTAAGCACTGCCCTGGCAGCACGGGATTCACATTTCAGAGAGGGAATAGTCAGAGTAGGATAGATAGGTTTTTTTTAAAGGAGAACTCTGCTTTCTTGGCTCCTGAGTTGAGGGCGGTGGAGTTCTCTGACCACTGTATGCTGTCTGTGACTCTGAATGCCTCGGACACTCCACCTAGGGGAAGGGGTACCTGGAAACTGAATTCGACTCTCCTGGAAGATGTAGAGATAAGACAATCCTTTGAGGATTTTTTTCAGGCACAGGTTTCTATTCTGGACTTTTGCAGCAGTAAGTCAGAGTGGTGGGCGCTTGTGATACAAAGGGCAATTGGACTTTTCAAGGTCATAAGTAAGAAGAAGCAGCTTGGTATGTACATTGCCTACCAGCATTTGCGGAGGAAGCTTGATCGTCTTGTCTCATATAGAGGAGATCCAGGGGAGATCTCTGAGGTGAAGTTTCTTCTTAGGAAGTGTCAATATGACCGGCATGCCTCCTTGGTTCTGGAGAGGGATTATGGAAAATATCACTCGCCTGATCCTTACCAGAACTGTAAGCAAGGCATAGCAGTTAAGACGGTCATAGGCCTAAGGGATAGTACGGGTTCCCTGGTGAAGTCCAGATCAGGGATCCTGGAGATCTTCAGATCATATTACACAGACCTTCTGGGAAGAAAGGACCTTTGTCGGGACAGGATGGAAAGCTTTCTGGATTCTACTCCAGGATTGGGAAATGGTACGTTGCCTTTGATGGATTTGACAGAACCAATTTCAGTGGATGAGGTAGTTAATGCTATAGAGAAGCTGGCTACCAAAAAATCGCCTGGGCCAGATGGGTTGACAGCTGAATTCTACAAGTGTTTTAAGTCCATTCTTCTGTCAAAAGGTAAAGACCACTCAATGATTGAGAACTGGCGCCCCATCAGTCTTCTCAATGTTGATAGAAAGATCCTGGCGAAGATTCTTTTTTGACGCTTGTCGTCAGTAGCAGGCGATTTGTTGTCCAGTCATCAGCACTGCTCAGTCCAAGGTAGAAGTACCTTTTCAGCGGTTTTAGCTGTCCGGGAGGCTTTGGAACGATGCAGGGCTGCTGGATGGAGAAAGTACTTGCTGGCATTGGATCAGGCGAAGGCTTTTGATAGAGTCAATCACGAGTACCTGTATTTGCTACTTGGTAGATACGGCCTGCAGGGGAGGTTTATAGATTGGCTGAAGACATTATATAGAGGGGCTGAGAGCTTCCCACTGGTTAATGGTTGGGTTGGACGGCCTTTTGAGGTTGGCTCTGGTGTGCGCCAGGGATGTCCTCTGAGCCCCCTGTTATATGTATTCGCAATCGACCCCTTCATAAGAAGGCTAGAGAGTGGATCTTTGTGCAGGGTGCCTTTGGGCATTGCTGGTGTGCCGCCTCTGAAGGTCGTGGCCTATGCCGATGATGTGTCTGTTATTGTCTCTGGGACAGAGGAGGCGCAGGAGGTGGTCTCTATGATAGAGCAGTACACGGAGGCTTCTGGTTCTAAAGTCAACCATGAAAAGAGTGAAGTTTTCTGGATGGGTGAGGAGGGTGAAAGCTTCGAACTTCCGGATGCCTTCCCAGAGCCCCAGCAGGAAATTAAAGTGTTGGGCATCAAATTTGGTCCTGGTGACTATGGTCATCGAAATTGGGAAATCAGGTTGGTGTGTGCCAATGCCAAAGTAGCAAGCTGGAAGAAATGGAAGCTTTCCTTGAGGGAGAGGGTTAACTTGATCAAAACGTACCTGGTCCCAATCTTTTTATATGTCAGCTTCGTCTGTATCTTGCCAGCATCTCTCTATGCAAGGGTGTACAGCTGTTTCTTCCAACTGTTATGGGGAAGTAGGCTGAACCTGATCAAACGCAATGTAACTTACCTGTCTAGGCGGGAGGGTGGCCTAGGAATGGTCAACCCAATAGTTTTCTTTTCTCTGCTCTTTTTAAAGTACAATCTTGGTAACATGCTAGCAGAGAACCCGCCGGGATGGGTGGGCATTTTTCAATCTTGTTTTAGGCCTTTTCTGTGATGCTGGGAAGATGGCGGGCCAGTGAAAAGTCTGAGAGTCCGACATGGCAAGCTCCCGGCTTATGTTGCCCCGTGTCTGAAAATACTTCGGCAGTGGCAGGTGACAGTGGAGGATATCAAGTCCCTCCCCAGGAAGCTTCTGGAGAAGAGGATTTTGAGCTCTGCTTTCAGTGTGTCACTGGCCTTAAGGGATTGCCCAGGCTCTGTAATGAGGGAGGGGTTGCGTTTAATCAATTTAGAAAGAATTCCCTTGAAGTTTAGGGATCAAGCCTGGCTCGCTTTCCATGGAAGGCTCTATGTCAGAGGGAACTTGAAGCATCGCCCTGTGGATGATCGGGATTGTCCTAGAGCGGAGTGTGTTGGTAAAGTGGAGTCTATGGACCACTTTTTGCTGCAGTGTCCCTTTAACATAGAGGTGTATAAAAGGGTGGGGAGGGCTCTAGGCATCCCCTTTTTCTATCGCATGAGTTATGCGGAGTGGGTGTACGGGGCATTCCCGACTTGCTGGGATTTTGATTTGGATACACTGTTTTTAGTTAGTATAGTTGTCCGTTACTTCACATGGAATGCACGGTGCCAGATTACCCTGCGGAAAAAAGTCCTCTCTGTTGAGGTGGTGGTGCACGATATTCTGGGTGAGGTTGGGAAAATTCGGGGTCTTGAGAGGGGCAGGGAGCCTCGGGCGGTCAGGAAAAGGGCGTGGAGGAATATCAGACCTGCCTTTGGTGAAGTGCCCATCTCTGGGTGAGGTGCTGTTTTCTTTTTCTATTTCTTTCACTTCCTTAGTTTTTGTTGGTTAGTAGCTTCTTTTTGAACAAGGGCGGCATGCATAATGGGTGCGGGTTTGTTTCTTGACCTCACAGTTTGGATGTCTGGTGTATTGGTGTGAGTTGTAGTGAGATTATCCCCAATAATGACATGTTCATGATGAGTTTTGTTTTTGCTGTAAAGTCATTTTTTGTTTGAGAGCAGATTTGCTATATTTATTTTCATTTATGTAAATATGTATATATTTATGTATATTATATATAGTGATTTTATGCTTATTGATTGCAAGACTTTTAATAAAGAAAAATTGGGAAGAATGTTCCTTACATTGGTGATCAGTGGGAAGAATGTTCCTTACATTGGTGATCAGTGGGAAGAATGTTCCTTACATTGGTGGTCAGTGAGAAGAATGTTCCTTATATTGGTGATCAGTGAAAATTATATAAAGTAAATAAAAATAATTTAAAAAAATGTAAAGCACCCCCATGACCCCCGCACACGTTCTATATGAAAAGCTTTATGTAGGATGAGCACATGTATGTAAACATGTGTCTATAGACGCAAATGCTGGACACGGGAGCGCACCCACAAGGTAACCCTCCCCGGAAGAGCGCTTCTCCTAGGGGGTTATCTGATGCGGGAAGGAGCCATGAGAGCCACCGGGGGACCCCAGAAGTCGAAAATCAGGGCCACTCTGTGCAAAACGAGCTGCACAGTGGAGGTAAGTATGACATGTTTGTTATTTAAAAAAAAAAAAAAAAAAACAAGCCTTTACAATCACTTTATTTTTGGAAAGGTACCATTGTAGCAGTTTCCTTAATGTAAGTTTATTTTTCTTTATAGTCTATAATAAACATTTATTTTGAACATAATGCAGAGAAATTCTGTGATGAACGCATGTAGTGTGGGCAGTGCAAAATGTAGGTGGGGATTTGTGTGGGTGTGGCTTATGTGTGGGTGGGAACACATGAGTGGGGACAGGGGGCCCCAGGATCTCCTATTGCCCGGGGGCTCCATGAGTTGTCAGTCCGCCCCTGCTGCTGATCTATTCATTCTGTGCCCAATAACAATTACATGGTATAAACAGTACCATGTGATCACTGCGATGACCAGTTTTTGCAATCATATGGTACCCAGCCCCTTGGTTCGGCTGGGTTACAGATCTCTGTGTATCCAGTTGACAAATTACATCTGGGTACCCAGCAATCACAGGATGGATCGACTGCTTGATGGCTATTGCTTCACACACAGCACTGGGTAAATAAAGGGCTGCAGATCTGCTGTTGAAAGACATACAATGGTACGTAAGTGGTTAATATACAATAAAAGTAAACATGTTGCATTATAATTGTGTTTTACAATATACATGCTTACAGAAAAAAACTAAAAATCACAATTGCACAATAATCATTGGATTCAAATTGCTGGTAATCTATAGCTGGTTATTAACTTAAAGTGGAACTTTTTTCATCTTTCGATCTATTAAATCCTCTTTCCTTGCTGTTTTAACTTTGGATAGTAAAACATTTTAAATACCTTATACAGCCCACTTCATGTTTCTTGTCTGGTAAAATGCCTAGGCTTATGACATCATGCACAGCTCTCTCTCTCTCTCGTGAGAGTTTGCCAGGAAGGGAGGTGGGATGAGTCATAAGAGGGCCAATTAGTGCTGCAGAGCTGGAGGTGTGCCTCTGCGTGTCTGTGTAAATCCAGGAAGTGAACAGGCAGCAGCTTCAGCTGCCCACAGTTAAAATGGATGCAGCCAGAACCCAGAATGCTTACAGGATGTGTGATTTTGTCTGCACGCAGCACCATTTTCTTGCATTCATTAGCTGTTACTTGGGGGGGAGCTCGATCCCTAACTGTCTGGAGGATGTCTCCCCACTCCTAAATGCCTCCCCTCTGGTACAGATCCATGCTTCCGGCCTTTACAGCTGTAGAAGCGGCTCCAGACTGATCTTTCTTGCTGTTGAAAGCATTGACATTCTTCTTGACGGGGATCGGGGTTGCCCTCAAACTTTATGCTTCCGTTATGCTTCTGATATGGGATTTATAGATATGATATCACTCCTCCCCCCCCCCTCTCGGGGGGTCCAGTGGGCATTCCCCGGGTGTCATAAAGATGCTCAGGTTGCACGCACGAGACCCTCGCATATATATCTTACTCCCCGTTAGCTTGTAAAATGCAGAAGGAACCGATGCTTGGGCAACAATTGTCACTAAAATGCCTCTCGCTAAATGTCAAAGGCTTAAACCTCCCAGAAAAAAGGTCACAGATACTAACAGCATTGACCAAACACAAAAACCCACTTTCTCTTACTGCAGGAAACACGCTTCCGATTGGATGCAATCTCCAAACTAGAGAACCATGTGTACAAACGGGAAATTCATTCCACAAACCCAGATTCTAAAACAAAAGGGGTATCGATACTAATTTCCAAATTTGCAGATTTTCAACTGTCCGATTCGATGGTAGACCCTGGTGGTAGATATATCTTTATTAAGGGTAAATACGCTTCCAAACCGATCACGTTGGCAAATATGTACTGTCCTAACGAACACCAAATATTATTCTTCAGGAAAACCTGTGACCTCATCTCTTCATTTCTAGAAGGGATTGTTCTATTGGGAGGAGACTTTATTGTTCCACTCAACCTGGCCCTAGACACTTTCACAGGCACAACTGCTCTCTCGTACCAGGCACTTCGCCAAATTAAACTCCAACTACAAAACTTAACACTCCAGGACACATGGCGCACTATGTTCCCTAATGATAAAGACTATACCTTCTTCTCTCCTCCACATCAAAAATACTCCAGGATTGACTATTTCTTCCTCTCACAAACAGTCCTATCACTCCTCACACAGGCCACCATAGAGCCGATGTTTCTGTCAGATCACCATCCCATCACAGTGACCCTCATGTTTCCAGAATCTAACAAAACAACGAAAAGCTAGAGACTAAACCCATTCCTGCTGAAAGAACCCGAAAATCTTAGACAAATATGTGCCCATATGAATATGAAAATATGAATCCAAACATATTTTAAAGAAAATTCTACCCCAGACGTAATGCCCAGTAAGCTCTGGGAAGCACATAAATGTGTTTAAAGGGGGAAATTAATATCGTCGGCAACAATAGCTAAAAAAAGACATCAAGAGCAGATCAAATCACTTTATTGAAACAATTAATCGTCTAGAAATAGCCCATAAACGATCGTCACTACAAGCTACACTGCAGGACCTTTTGCATGCCCGCTCCACTTTGTTAGACGAGTTAGGGAAACGCACCAGAAGGCGATAAGTTCTCAAACAGAAAGTGTTCTATGAACATGGAAACAAAAGCGGGAGACTGCTGGCTCGTACAATAGAGGCAACTAAGACTTCTTCTGTGATTCGCCATATTCGAGATAGTCAAGGTCCATTGTTCTCTAAAAATGAGGACATAGCCAAACACTTTGAAAAATTCTACTCAAAACTCTACAACTTAGCATTAAGGGAGGGAGAATTGACCAACACGCCCAACCGTTCCTCTCAAATAAGCAACTTCCTAGCTCAATATTGCCCTAAACCTATTTCTGCAAAACAGGCGGAAGTCATGGAAAGCCCATTCTCCATGGAGGAACTAAATTTAGCGATAAAACAAATGAAAAGTAGATAAAAGCCCGGGTCCCGATGGTCTCCCTTTACTATACTACAAATGCTTTCTGGATGATCTTGCACCTAAGATGTTACAAACATTTAACTCTCTATCAAGTCCCCACACTTTCTTAGGCAGAATGTTAGAAGCCCACATAGCAATTATCCCAAAATAAGGCAAAGATCCCTCACAAGTATTCAACTATAGGCCAATTTCCCTGCTCAATGTGGATATAAAACTCCCTTGGCTGACAACCCGACTCTGGCCCCAGACCATTAAGCTACACCCGCTCATCCTCCCCTCACTATTGGCCTTTAGGAAAGCAGTTTCTCTCTTCAACCTATCCTCACAACCAGGACCACTAACCTCCATAAGGGGCAACCCTGAGTTCCCCCCGGGAGATTCTACCACATTCCTTCAGCAGGAATGGCCACACGAGGAGGTTCTAGCTTGCCACTTCTTTCACAAAGGCGACGCTCCTTTGAAGACCTGATGTCCGAATCGCACACCAGCACATTTCCTTTCTGGTCATTTAGACAGCTGACACACTTTCTTACCTCTACAGATTCAAACGTAACATGGAATAGACAACTTACACCATTTGAAGCACTTTGCTCACACAATACACCACAGCGACACCTCATATCGTACATTTATGCCCTACTCCAAGATGACACTGACCCTTCCATGACACAAACCATGCATACTTCTTGGGAAACAGATCTACAATTGACACTCACGGATGAAGATTGGGAATCCATCTATACACTCGCTCACAAGGGATCGTCGAATGTAGCGATCCAGGAAAATGGATACAAAATCATAACTAAATGGTATAGGACTACAGCCCGCTTACACAAATTCTCACCGTCAGTTTCAACCGTCTGTTGGAGATGCAAAGGAGCAATAGGCTCCATGATCCACATTTGGTGGGAATGCCCCTCGCTCCAACCATTTTGGAGGGCGGTCCACTCCATAATATCATGGGTCACCACCTTCACCCTAGACCATAACCCTGCTCAATACCTCTTACATCATACAACCCTACCGAAACATACCTACCAGAAATCATTGGCCATGCATATGGTCAATGCGGCCAGACTCTGCATTCCCACACATTGGAGGTCAACAGATACCCCAACCATTAGAGAATGGCTGATCAGAGTAGCCAAAATAGAGGAAATGGAAGAATTAATCCATACCTCCCCAGACCGCATCCAGAAATTCACAGACCTGGGCCTGTTGGACACATTTTAAGAACTCGGAATATCACAAATCCTTCTTTCCTTTATAGCATACCATAAAAAGAAAAAATATTACGGCACTAACACAAAAATTAAAAAAGACATAAATTAGCAGCAGTTCTAAATTGTGGGATATGCGCAATCAAATAGAATAGTGGGTGGGTAGGAACCACGCTGTAACCAGATTGTGTATGGTTCTCTGAAGAATCACATAAATAATATAAGAAAAAAACACAAACATAACTGTGTGTGAATAAAAAATACCAAGTCAATAAAATGATGAAGTCCAAAAGTAAATTAAAAAAAAGGGTTAATCCTTCCAATAACACCACGTGAGAAAAAATCCACCACCAGATAAATTGAATGCTTACCAGCAACATGCTGGGAAACAGCTTATATATAATCAGGCACGCGATCGTAATGGCGTCCTATTAGGATCAACAATATGGAGAGAGGATGACCAGAATAACCAGGCAGACAGGCACATCAGGGTAGCTCCATCCGAAGTTCTTCCAACATAAAACAGTTCACACAGACATGTCAGACAATATACGATATAGTCCATGGAACAGTTTTTTGACCGTGGTGAATGAATTTACATGTCAGGCAGAGAGGTTTTTTACACTGGTACATCCCCACTAGTGGGATGAGAACCGGTGGTGCAGAGATAGATAGATTGGGTTTGATTTTACTCTGGGCGATTTGACTTTTGATATTTCTAGCCTTCCTATATGCTATTTTAGATTTGGCGGCAACTGTAGTCTTTAGATGAGGATCTTCAATTAGGATTGACCAATGTGCAGCTAGGATTTTTTCCATCTTTTTGTATTTGGTGTGAAATTGTGTAATGCATCTCATGGGTTGTTTAGCAGTGGTGGTGATGGTATGCGAGAATTGGTAAGCTACCATAGTTATCAAAGGCCTGATCTACTAGTGAAATAGGGTAGCCTTTATCAATCATTTTTTGTGAAAGGAGTTGACCATGTTGGTTGTAGTCTGTGTCTCTAGTGCAATTACGGCGAATTACAGTGAAGCCGCCAGAATTGGCTCTGCGGAATGTTACTGACCCATCTGGGATGATGGCAGCTGTTGAAGCGGATAAAGGAATTCCCTGCTGTGGGTTTTGTAATTTTTTTTGCATATATAGCTCAATTGTCATGACATAATTGCAAGTCCAAGAAAGCTAGGGTGTTGGGATTGGCAACATGGGTAAATGATAGGCCCAAGGAGCTGTGGTTACAACAGCCCTCAAAAAATCCACTCGCCTGCTCGCATTTTGCGAGTGGACTTTGAGAGCTGGTGAGAAAGGGATGCCTGGGAGCTGGGGGCGAGCCAGCAGCCTGTGTGGAATGGGAGTCTTTCTCCCAGTGATCATGGAGATAGAGAGCCACCCAGGTGATCAGAGTGCAGCGTGGGGAACACAGCGATAACTTTCATTTCAATAGCCGTGTTCTCCGCCGCTCGCTGTCAGATACAGCCCCTCCTCCTGGTCCTGGGACTTTGATAGATGGATCACCCGTTCAATCCCAGTGATGGGTGATCTGTCAATCAAAGTATCCCGGCCAAGGGGTGGGGCTGTATATGACGTTGCACGGCGGGAACACAGCAATTGAAATGAAAGCTGTTATCTCTGTGTTCTCCACGCTGAGCTCTGAACACCTAGGCGGCTCTCCTGTTCCTCTCCTCCCCTACACAGGTAGGCTGCATAGTGGACAGAGGCTGCATGGTGGACACAAGACTACTTTGATGGGCACAAGGCTGCATGGTGGACACAAGGCTGCATGGTGGACACAAGGCTGCATGGTGGGCACAAGGCTGCATGGTGGACAAAAAGCTACATTGGTGGGCACAAGGCTGCATGGTGGGTACTGGGCACAAGGCTACATGGTGGAGACAAAGCTGCATTGGTGGGCACATGGCTGCATGGTGGGCACTGGGCGCAAGGCTTCATGATGGACACAAAGCTGCATTAGTGGGCACAAGGCTGCATGGTGGATACAAAGCTGCATTGGTGGGCAAAAGGCTGCATTGGTGGGCACTAGGCACAAGGCTGCATTGGTGGGCACAAGGCTGCATTAGTGGACACAGGATGCATTGGTGGACACAAGGCTGCATTGGTGGACACTAGGCACAAGGCTGCATTGGTGGGCACAAGGCTGCATGGTGGGCACAAAGCTGCATTGGTGGGCACAAGGCTACATAGTGAACACAGGCTGAATGGTGGGCACACAGCTGCATTGGTGGGCACAAGGCTGCATGGTGGGCACTGGGCACTGGGCTGCATTAGTGGGCACAAGGCCGCATGGTGGAAACAAGGCTGCATTGGTGGGCACAAGTCTGCATTGGTGAGCACTGGACACACGGCTGCATTGGTGGACACTAGGCACACAGCTGCATTGGTGGGCACAAGGCTGTATTGGTGGGCACAAGGCTGCATTGGTGGGCACTGGGCACAAGGCTGCATGGTGGACACAAATCTGCATTGGTTGGCCCAAGGCTGCATTGGTGGGCACTAGGCACAAGGCTGCATTGGTGGACACAAGGCTGCATTGGTGGACACTAGGTACAAGGCTGCATTGGTGGGCACAAGGCTGCATTGGTGGACACAAGGCTGCATTGGTGGGCACAAGGCTGCATTGGTGGGCACAAGGTTGCATGGTGGACACAGGCTGAATGGTGGGCACACGGCTGCATTGGTGGGCACAAGGCTGCATGGTGGAAACAAGGCTGCATTGGTGGGCACATGGCTGCATTGGTGAGCACTGGGCACAAGGCTGCATTGGTGGACAGTAGCCATAAGGCTGTATTGGTGGGCACAAGGCTGCATTGGTAGGCACTGGGCACAAGGCTGCATGGCAGACACAAAGCTGCATTGGTTGGCACAAGGCTGCATTGGTGGGCACTAGGCACAAGGCTGCATTGGTGGGCACAAGGCTGCATTAGTGGACACAGGATGCATTGGTGGACACAAGGCTGCATTGGTGGACACTAGGCACAAGGCTGCATTGGTGGACACAAGGCTGCATTGGTGGGCACAAGGCTGCATGGTGCACACAATGCTGCATAGTGAACACAGGCTGAATGGTGGGCACACGGCTGCATTGGTGGGCACAAGGCTGCATGGTGGGCACTGGGCACTGGGCTGCATTAGTGGGCACAAGGCCGCATGGTGGAAACAAGGCTGCATTGGTGGGCACAAGTCTGCATTGGTGAGCACTGGACACACAGATGCATTGGTGGACACTAGGCACACGGCTGCATTGGTGGGCACAAGGCTGCATTGGTGGGCACTGGGCACAAGGCTGCATGGTGGACACAAATCTGCATTGGTTGGCCCAAGGCTGCATTGGTGGGCACTAGGCACAAGGCTGCATTGGTGGACACAAGGCTGCATTGGTGGACACTAGGTACAAGGCTGCATTGGTGGGCACAAGGCTGCATTGGTGGGCACAAGGCTGCATTGGTGGACACAAGGCTGCATTGGTGGAAACAAGGCTGCATTGGTGGGCACAAGGCTGCATAGTGAACACAGGCTGAATGGTGGGCACACGGCTGCATTGGTGGGCACAAGGCTGCATGGTTGGCACTGGGCTGCATTAGTGGGCACAAGGCCGCATGGTGGAAACAAGGCTGCATTGGTGGGCACAAGTCTGCATTGGTGAGCACTGGACACACGGCTGCATTGGTGGACACTAGGCACACGGCTGCATTGGTGGGCACAAGGCTGTATTGGTGGGCACAAGGCTGCATTGTTGGGCACTGGGCACAAGGCTGCATGGTGGACACAAATCTGCATTGGTTGGCCCAAGGCTGCATTGGTGGGCACTAGGCACAAGGCTGCATTGGTGGACACAAGGCTGCATTGGTGGACACTAGGTACAAGGCTGCATTGGTGGGCACAAGGCTGCATGGTGGGCACTGGGCTGCATTAGTGGGCACAAGGCCGCATGGTGGAAACAAGGCTGCATTGGTGGGCACAAGTCTACATTGGTGAGCACTGGACACACGGCTGCATTGGTGGACACTAGGCACACAGCTGCATTGGTAGGCACAAGGCTGTATTGGTGGGCACAAGGCTGCATTGGTGGGCACTGGGCACAAGGCTGCATGGTGGACACAAATCTGCATTGGTTGGCCCAAGGCTGCATTGGTGGGCATTAGGCACAAGGCTGCATTGGTGGACACAAGGCTGCATTGGTGGACACTAGGTACAAGGCTGCATTGGTGGGCACAAGGCTGCATTGGTGGGCACAAGGCTGCATTGGTGGGCACAAGGCTGCATTGGTGGGCACAAGGCTGCATGGTGGACACAGGCTGAATGGTGGGCACACGGCTGCATTGGTGGGCACAAGGCTGCATGGTGGGCACTGGGCACTGGGCTGCATTAGTGGGCACAAGGCTGCATGGTGGAAACAAGGCTGCATCGGTGGGCACAAGTCTGCATTGGTGAGCACTGGACACACAGCTGCATTGGTGGGCACTAGGCACAAGGCTGCATTGGTGGACACAAGGCTGCATTGGTGGACACTAGGTACAAGGCTACATTGGTAGGCACAAGGCTGCATTGGTGGGCACAAGGCTGCATTGGTGGGCACAAGGCTGCATTGGTGGACACAAGGCTGCATTGGTGGGCACAAGGCTGCATGGTGCACACAATGCTGCATAGTGAACACAGGCTGAATGGTGGGCACACGGCTGCATTGGTGGGCACAAGGCTGCATGGTGGGCACTGGGCACTGGGCTGCATTAGTGGGCACAAGGCCGCATGGTGGAAACAAGGCTGCATTGGTGGGCACAAGTCTGCATTGGTGAGCACTGGACACACAGATGCATTGGTGGACACTAGGCACACGGCTGCATTGGTGGGCACAAGGCTGCATTGGTGGGCACTGGGCACAAGGCTGCATGGTGGACACAAATCTGCATTGGTTGGCCCAAGGCTGCATTGGTGGGCACTAGGCACAAGGCTGCATTGGTGGACACAAGGCTGCATTGGTGGACACTAGGTACAAGGCTGCATTGGTGGGCACAAGGCTGCATTGGTGGGCACAAGGCTGCATTGGTGGACACAAGGCTGCATTGGTGGAAACAAGGCTGCATTGGTGGGCACAAGGCTGCATAGTGAACACAGGCTGAATGGTGGGCACACGGCTGCATTGGTGGGCACAAGGCTGCATGGTTGGCACTGGGCTGCATTAGTGGGCACAAGGCCGCATGGTGGAAACAAGGCTGCATTGGTGGGCACAAGTCTGCATTGGTGAGCACTGGACACACGGCTGCATTGGTGGACACTAGGCACACGGCTGCATTGGTGGGCACAAGGCTGTATTGGTGGGCACAAGGCTGCATTGTTGGGCACTGGGCACAAGGCTGCATGGTGGACACAAATCTGCATTGGTTGGCCCAAGGCTGCATTGGTGGGCACTAGGCACAAGGCTGCATTGGTGGACACAAGGCTGCATTGGTGGACACTAGGTACAAGGCTGCATTGGTGGGCACAAGGCTGCATTGGTGGGCACAAGGCTGCATTGGTGGGCACAAGGCTGCATTGGTGGACACAAGGCTGCATTGGTGGGCACAAGGCTGCATGGTGCACACAAGGCTGCATAGTGAACACAGGCTGAATGGTGGGCACACGGCTGCATTGGTGGGCACAAGGATGCATGGTGGGCACTGGGCACTGGGCTGCATTAGTGGGCACAAGGCCGCATGTTGGAAACAAGGCTGCATTGGTGGGCACAAGTCTGCATTGGTGAGCACTGGACACACGGCTGCATTGGTGGGCACTAGGCACAAGGCTGCATTGGTGGACACAAGGCTGCATTGGTGGACACTAGGTACAAGGCTACATTGGTGGGCACAAGGCTGCATTGGTGGGCACAAGTCTGCATTGGTGGGCACAAGGCTGCATTGGTGGACACAAGGCTGCATTGGTGGGCACAAGGCTGCATGGTGCACACAAGGCTGCATAGTTAACACAGGCTGAATGGTGGGCACACGGCTGCATTGGTGGGCACAAGGCTGCATGGTGGGCACTGGGCTGCATTAGTGGGCACAAGGCCGCATGGTGGAAACAAGGCTACATTGGTGGGCACAAGTCTGCATTGGTGAGCACTGGACACAAGGCTGCATTGGTGGACACTAGGTACAAGGCTGCATTGGTGGGCACAAGGCTGCATTGGTGGGCACAAGGCTGCATTGGTGGGCACAAGGCTGCATTGGTGGGCACAAGACTGCATGGTGGACACAAGGCTGCATGGTGGACAAAAGGATTCATTGGTGGGCACAAGGCTGCATAGTGGACACAGGCTGAATGGTGGGTACACGGCTGCATGGTGGCCACACGGCTGCATTGGTGGGCACAAGGCTGCATTGGTGGGCACAAAGCTGCATAGTGGGCACTGGGCACAAGGCTGCATTGGTGGGAACAAGGCTGCATGTTGGAAACAAGGCTGCATTGGTGGGCACAAGGATGCATTGGTGAGCACAGGGCACAAGGCTACATTGGTGGACACTAGGCACAAGGCTGCATTGGTGGGCACAAGGCTGCATTGGTGGGCACAAGGCTGCATTGATGGGCACTGGGCACACGGCTGCATTGGTTGGCACAAGGCTGCATTGGTGGGCACAAGGCTGCATTGGTGGGCACAAGGCTGCATTGGTGGACACAAGGCTGCATTGATGGACACTAGGCGCAAGGTTGAATTGGTGGGCACAAGGTTGCATTGGGGGGCACAGGACTGAATTGGTGGACACAGGGCTGCATTGGTGGACACAGGGCTGCATTGGTGGGCACAGGGCTGCATTGGTGGGCACAGGGCTGCATTGGTGGACACAGGGCTGAATTGGAGGACACAGGGCTGCATTGGTGGACACAGGGCTGCATTGGTGGACACAGGGCTGCATTGGTGGACACAGGGCTGCATTGGTGGACACAGGGCTGCATTGGTGGACACAAGGCTGCATTGTGGACACAAGGCTGCATTGGTGGAAACAAGGCTGAATTGATGGGCACAAGTCTGCATTGGTGAGCACTGGGCACAAGGTTGCATTGGTGGGCACAAGGTTGCATTGATGGGCACAAGGCTGCATTGGTGGACACAGGGCTGCATTGGTGGACACAGGGCTGCATTGGTGGACACAGGGCTGCATTGGTGGACACAGGGCTGCATTGGTGGACACAGGGCAGCATTGGTGGGCACAAGGCAGCATTGGTGGACACAAGGCTGCATTGGTGGACAGAAGGCTGCATGGTAGACACAAGGCTGCATTGGTGGAAACAAGACTGAATTGGTGGGCAAAAGTCTGCATTGGTGAGCACTGGGCACACGGCTGCATTAGTGGACACTAGGCACAAGGCTGCATTGGTGGGCACAAGGCTGTATTGGTGGCACAAGGCTGCATTGCTGGGCACTGGGCACAAGGCTACATGGTGGACACAAATCTGCATTGGTGGGCACAAGGCTGCATGGTGGGCACAAGGCTGCATTGGTGGGCACAAGGCTGCATTGGTGGGCACAAGGCTGCATTGTGAACACAAGGCTGCATTGGTGAACACAAGGCTGCATTGGTGAACACAAGGCTGCATTGGTGGGCACAAGGCTGCATTTGTGGGCACAAGGCTGCATGGTGGACAAAAGGCTGCATTGGTGGGCACAAGGCTGCATGGTGGACACATGCAGCCTGCATTGGTGGGCACGGATACAGTTGTTAATATTTATTTTTATAACTTAATTTTGTATAATACATTTAAGTGTCATTTCATGAGATAATTTATGGGGCCATGTTTAGGGGCGGAATTAGGGGCAGAATTGGATGGAGACTGGTGGCGAGTAACCCTTGAGGCCTGGCTAGTAGCTCAGGACTTGAAATTTTGAGCCCTGGTTACAATATTGCACAAAGGCATTGATATCCTGAGATGAACCATCCCATATGATCACTATGTCGTCAATGGGCGGCAAAGGGATGATTGGCAGTAAGATGCATGTGTTCCCAAAAACCCATCGTAAGATTGGCATAGCTGGGTGCAAAGTTTACCCCCATAGCTGTGCCATTAATTGGCACAAAATGGGTTCCATCTGATTCAAAATAGTTATGTTTGAGGCAGAACTGTAGGGCCTCCAAAATAAAGTGGGTTTGCCGGGAATTGGTATAGGGGTCATTAGCCAAAAAGTGTTCAATGACCTGTATCCCTACAGGATGGGGATATAGGTATATAGAGATGACACATCTAGAGAGAGCCACCAATAGGTATGCTCCCATGTATATGGCTTGAGCATGTCTAGTAGGTGGGGT